>JASDQU010100317.1:222909-251513 GCA_032191745.1 Picea mariana | reverse complement strand
AGTGTTTAGATCTGTCTCTCAGATCCGAGTTTAATATGTGATCAGAGCTTCTCCTTTAAATAGCTGCAGTTTTGTTTTTAGTCTACTCTTGATTGACTTATAGATCAATTCTGTCTTGTTTATTAGAAAAATTAAAAAGAGACTAACATTCTGTTTCTTACCCTAAAATCTAACAAATGAGAATTCTTACATTCTTTCTCTTCTGCTTCTCTTTTCTCATATTTTCTCTGCAAATTGTGTATGTCATTTGCTAGCTAGATCTATTCTGTTTAGGTTCAACACATTTACAGGAAATAAACTTAGTCTCATTTCATTATTATTCTCCTGAAACTGCAACATTTAGCTAGATTGAGACATTCTATCCAAGCTATTTCTTCTTCAATGTCTTTGGAATAGGTGCCAAGGGAATGTTATCCCCTACCCTAGGTATAACTAAGGAGATCACGTCTTGAGGCCCACAGGTCCTAGACATGGAGCACCGAGAGCCAAACGACTTGAGCATGGCCTCGGAGGGCCCCTGTTTTCTTCAGTGCAATCCATTTATCAACATCAACAATATCCATCCCACTAGCCTGTTTCTGAAGTAGCAGTAAGTCTTGCTCCATGAGGTAATGTGTGCAGGTATCATGGTATGTGTCACTCTGATTCGTGAAGCACTTGAATATGTTGTATTGAATTCTCCTTCATTTCATAACATTTGCTTGGAAATTATGCTATTTGACTTGTTCATACCCGGAAGGGTGACATGGTACCCTAGTAAGTTGATCTCCCTTTAGGATGGGTTGCCACTGGGTGGGTCTGTGAAAGGTCATTGTCCGTTCCCTCCATACTTACTACTTTCCATCTTCATTCCTCTCATCTCCCCCTACCCTTGTTTCGGCATTGAGATTGATCACGTTAGGAAGGGTTGTACCTTGCCTTGTGGGAAGAAGAGGCTAAAGGCCCAGATGGTAAAAGGAGTTGGCAAGAGTTAAAAGCCAATATTGAAACCTTTGAGATACTTCGCTCAAGGATTCTCGAGAAAGCAGTAAAAAACTTCTTAGTAAGAAAAGGGAACCCATAAGATACATAAACACTCAAGGTACTAGTTGATGGGTAGGAGGTCTCATTACGAGCCGACCTATTATGACCATGGGCATGTAGCGGTATGACACTACCACCTATTTGGTCACCAAACCAGGGTAGTGGCTCTTGGTGGCATAGCCAAGAGAAAGGGGGTCTCATCACGAGCCAACCTTCTCATCTCCGTGAAATGTTTGTGGATAACGTTGTCACCTCTGGTCATCAAGCTAGGACAGTGTCCCTCAACTATTCCCTTGAAGCACAAAAGCAAAAGATCAAAAACAATAAAGCTAAGAGTAAAAGGCAATGAACGAGCTAGGAAACAATAACTTCTATGACAAGGTGCAACTCGCCCTCTACAAAGGCATCCACAGGTAAGACTTACATTTCCTTGTTATCACTGCACCCCATGCCCAAACACTTACCCCATGCCACCTTATACACTTACATGATCTGGATTAGCTCCCACCTGGGAAACACCCCAAACTTAAGGAGGGTTAGCCCAATAGGACACCCTGAGACCTTCTCCAAACCGAACTTGTCAAATTGCATAACGTCTTTAAGCATTTGTCTGGGTTAAGGGGGGTTTGATGCACATGTTTGGGTAATTTAATTATTGGATGTGATTTACATGTGATCCCTGTGACTTATGAACCCCTGGAGGGCGTACTTGTTGTTGCTGCAGGACCTTGCCCGGTGGACAAGTACACGTGAGGGAATGATTAACTTGGACCTTCATGGGGGCTTAAAGCCCACAAATGGATGCTGTAACCCCAGCCAGGGGCAAGAAGACATCAGAGATTTGCACTAGGAAGAAAGAAGAACGTTGCCTTTGGAGGTACCCTCATAGACCTAGACCTAGGGGGATCTTGCTCTTCCACATGGACGTTGGCCCTTGAAGGCCCAGGACGTCACCATCATGACCCTGGACGTCATCTAGAGCTAGGGTTTGCATTTTGGAGGCAGTTGTGAGCCTGGTGGCACGTGTGGGCATTATCTAGGGCCTCTCGAGGCCAAGCGTTCTACATTCTAGGCCCAATGTTCCACCTTAGGGCCTCAACGTCACCCTAGAAGGGCATGACGTCACCCTTGAAGGTGTCTTTAGATGCTAATTAATTTTATTTATGTCAAATTTGAATTTATTTGTAAATTGGCCAGGTTGGCCTTATTTTGACCTAAAATTAATTAAAGGTCACTGGTTTTTTATAAATAAACATAAAGTACTTACGTTTTAGACATCACAACTCCTCACACAAGAGGAGAGGTCTGAAATTTGTGCCCTAGTAAGGGCTATTGGCTGAAATTGTGAGACGCACTCTTGTATAAGGCTGATTTTTGCAAGTTGGATCAATCTTGGAAGCTTTTATGGTGATCTTGCATGGTATTTTCATGATTATTCTTGGTGCAAGTAGGTAAAATCTGCATTTGTTGTCATCTATTGAATGGTTTATGTATGGTTTTATTTGCTCATACAAGATTATGAAATTGCATGGTATACTTAATGCTTGAAGTAAGGAACTTAAATTGCTACTTTCTTACTTTCTATTTGCCAAGCTTTTCATTGAATTGATCTAGTGACTAGTGAAACCCTAGAGCCCTAATTTGCTAACACTCTAAGGTTTTAACTTAGTTATCTCTGTCTAAGTTTTTATCCCATAAGAAGCCTAAGGAGAGCAAGGTGCTAGGGCCTAGAATTGTCTACACTCTAGTATCTTGTTTCTTGAGGAAAATGCACAGGTGAACTTAAGTTACTACTTCTCCTATGCATTCTCCCTCTTAGACTTTTGTGCACTATCAAAATTGATTTGCAGCCTTAGAAGAAGCCATCCACTTGACTACATAAGCCTTAGAAGGCACTAGTTCTAGCCTCTCTCTTATTGAATGATTGATTAAACACTCAAACACTCTTCTCCTACGCTTTTATTAACTATCTCTAACCCTAGTTTAGCCAAGATCACTAATATATTTGCTGCTGTTACAAAAGATTGCTACAGCCATCTAACTGCAGCAAATTTTCTGCAAAACTGACCTTTAATGCTAGTTAGACACTTCAGAAATTGCTTGTGACAATTGATTATCATTTTGACTAGTAAAAACTACCTTTTTATTGTCTTTTCAAGCAATTTTGAGGCATATTTCTTGTAGCTGTTATAAAATACTTATTGCTGTTGTAAACTTTCATGTTGCTGCAATTTTATATCAGCCAGCTTATATTTCAAAGGTTCATTGTCTTATTGAAGCACTAACATCATTTTGTACTTGAAACTGCCATATTTTTGCTTGTTGTCTTGTTCTGGGCAGGTACACTTCATCTATTACATTTACAGGGTCTTCCTTTTGGCAACTAGACAAGAGAACATTGTTACTTTTCCCCAGCTTTAGGGATGCTGATTCTTTTCCACACCAATGATTTTGGAGTTCACTAGATTCTCCAAGTGCAGTGAAGTTGCCTGGATTGATAGTGTCCAGACCCAAAGGAGAGTTCCTTTTGAGACTATCATTCCCCTCCCTATCAGGGACCGGATTCTATTGAAGAATGCTTTTGGTATTCCCTACTTGCTATGTTTGAACACTGATTGGCCATAGACTATTGTCCTACTAGGATATTAATGGAGATAGGGGGGTTGAGGGCTTCTAATAATTGCATATTTTTGATTAATTCACCTTCAGGATATCCTCTATGAGGGATTGGAATTGCTGGCTTGTGTTGATGGGAGCATGTTCATTCTAGAAATCCTCCCAAAAGTCAATCTGGCTGCCTCTAATTTCCTAGAAACAATTGTTTGAGATTAAGGGGAAGCATTTGACCATGCTATTTCAGATCAGAGAGCCTTGAGGAAATTTGTTCGTCTTTAGAATATGTCTAGGATTAGCTCCAACCAAGTATTTGGATACGATAATATTACCCCACAAGGAGCTTGGTTCAGATAACAATGTTGACTGTCCATACCAGCTTTGTTGTAAGAGGTTGATTCATTGATTCCATTTACTTTACTCCCAATCGCCCTACCCCTTTAGGAAGGGCTGCTTTTTGCCGTGGCAAGAGGTGCTACTTCTCTTCTTTTGGTCCACACCGTAAAAACTTCCTGATAATACTCTCTATTTCATTGAGTGTAGCTTTTGGAGCAATGAGAACATAGCTGAGGAAAATAAGGATTGCTGATAAGATAGTGGAGATACATACAATTCTGCCTGCCATGTGGATAAGTACTTGTGTGTCCATGGGTCAACTATGTGCTTGATTTTGTCGATGGTGTTTTGCCAGCAGATTCTCAGGTAACCAACCACTGTAAGAGGGTATCCAAGTATTTTGAAGGAAGGTATCCTCTTTTATACCCAAGAATGTGAATAATGTTTTGGTGAATCTTGGCACTAGGCTTGATAAAAACATAGTTGATTTTCCAGTGCTGATCTGTTGGCTTGATGATGCCTGAAAGACCTGTAGGATCTTCTTGAGGGCTTTTGCTTCTCTAATGGTTGGAGATCCCATTAGAAAGGTATCATCTACAAATTGGGAATGAGATAATGGAGGAATGTTGGATGATATTTTGATGCCTCTGATAATCCCTTCATTTTTTGGTTTGGACAAAATCCTCCCTAGAGCTTTCAAAAGAATGATGTACAAGAAGGGGGTTAAGGAGCACCCTTGGCTTAGACCCTGGAAGTTTAAAAAAAAATTGAGCCCCCCCCCACTGATGAGGACAACAAAGGAGGCAAAGGAGAGCAGTTGGAGACCCATTTGATCCATCGCTTTGAGAAACCAAATTTATGGAGCACTTCCTTGAGGACATCCCATCTGACTTTGTCGTAAGCTTGTGCTATATTTAACTTGAGGATCATACTGTCTTCCTTCCTTGCTTTGAGGGAATGAATAACTTCTTGAACAATCATTAGACAGTGAGAGATTTGGCAATGTAGTAATTTTACATCCACATGATAAATAGATCTACACTCATAGAATAAACCTACAACTAAAACATAAGGATTGGAAACACCAATCATAATTTTAGATCTGCTTAAACACAATTGCTTAATGGCAAACTTAAGAGTGTAGACAACCGCATATCAGAATATGAGATCATCCTTGTAAACAGATAGAGACTAGATCTAATAATCAGCGGCATGAATATAGTGGACAGCAAATAGAAATTTGGAGCAGTAATCACTATCTTCTCATTCACACAATAGAAACATTATAATATTGTCCTCAAGGGACTACAATGGCTTCTCACAAGCCTTAGGCACATTTTTGGTAGAATCACTCCACTCAAGCTCACTATATATAAGCCTAACTAGTGTGCCCTCTCTTACTAGGTCAAACTTGTCAAGAGAGGGAAGAGTGGTTACAAAAGTAATGGCTAATAATATCCTTCATGAAAGGAATCATCTGCCACTTGTAACAAGGAATCTCTACTCAAGGGATGCGCCCTAATTAGCATGTGTAATGCATGCCATAGATGTGTGATGATGTGTAAGAGGAATTTGTCAGAACTGTCATAGAATCTGTGATAACCTTACACAGACCAAAAATAGAAGATGCCAAGAATCATGAGTGTAAGGAATCTCTCCCACATGGCACACCCATTTTCCAAGGAATCCCCCTAAACACTCATTCGCTCTCTTTCTAGGAGAACAACTCAGAGCAACCAAAAGCTAACACTCACTCATTACAAGGAAGGTGTTCTCTACCAACTTGAGCTTCTCTCTTAGAATCTTTAAGTTTCCCTTTGCAAGGGGTTTTGTTAGAATGTCAACAACTTGCAAATCAATGGGAACTTAATCAAGAACAATAGCTCCCTTCTGTACTCTATCTCTTACGAAATGGTACTGGATATCTATGTGCTTGCAGTGATCATGAAACACTGGATTTTTAGAGAGCCTAATGCAACTTTGATTGTGATAGTGCACGAAGTTGGGATCCAAGATATGATCGGTGAACTTTGCAATTAACTTGTGAAGCCAAATTGCCTCACCACAAGAAAATGAGTTGCCATATACTATGCTTCAATTGAATTGAGTGCAATTGCTGACTACTTCCCGTTCAACTAGGAAATCATACCTGATCCCAAGCTGAAGTAATAAGCAGAAGTAATCTTCTTTGTGCTTGCATCTCCTGCCTAATTTGAATCTACAAATCCATTTAACAACAACTCTTCATCTCCCACATACCTCATGCCATAATGAACTATGCCCAGATATTTGAGCACATGTTTGGCATCTTTCCAATGAATCTGCCTAGGTTCAACCATGAGCTGGCTCATTATATTCGCTGCAAAACAAATATTAGGCTTGGTATTCACAAGATGCATAAGTGAATCAGTAAGATGGATCTTCATCTACCAACTTGGAATCTAAATCAACAAATAATTTCAGATTTGGCACCATAGTAGTGGCCAAGGGTTTGTAGTCTAGTATTTGAAATCTCTGCAGAATCTCCACTGTGTACTTCCCTTGCTGAAGGAAGACTTCACCTGCACCTTGCCAAATTCCAGACCCAAAAAGTAATGCACAAGGCCAATTTCCTTCCTGTCATATTCGCTTGCCAACTTCTTCTTGTACTATGCAATGAGCTTCTAAGAGCTAATTGTAAGAATCAGATCATCTACATACAGGATCAAAACAAGGAAATCAAATTTATCATATAAATAATAAGGATTCAGATATGCTGCAGTCTTGGTGAATCCCAACTTCAATAAGTACTCATCAATCCTTGAGTACCATGCACGTGGTGCTTGCTTCAGCCCATTAAGGGCCTTCTTCACCTCCCACACATGGGTATCTCGCTCATGCACCTCAAAGCCTCTTGGTTGATTAATGCATACTTCCTCTTCAACTAGACCATTTAGAAAAGCAGTCTTTACATCCATTTGGTATAAAGGCCAACTAAAACTTGATGTAGTAGACATGATTACTCTAATAGAAGTATGCCTTGCAACTAGAGAAAAAGTCTCCTCACAATCAACTCTCTCTTTCTTAGAGAATCCTCTAGGTACAAATTTGGCTTTGTACTTCTCTATGCTTCCATCTGCTGCATGCTTAATCTTGTATTGTCACTTGGAATCTATCATAGAGTTCCCCATTGGTCTAGCACAATTTTTTGTACATCATTCTTCAAGATGGAGTTATACTTCTCAACCATGGCATTATGCCATATGTGCTCTACATTAGCCTCCTCAAAGTTGGAAAGCTTTGCATCAATGATAGAAGACATCATTGCAACATAAGAAGGATATCTTCTAGGTGGATGACTCACTTGAAAAGTAGATCTGGGTGCTCCCACTCACTTTGCTTCCTTCAATGTCTAGGTAAGCCATCTTGACTTCCTAGTTGAACTTGAGGGTAATAAGCCCTCTCCTCTGAACTGGGATATTGCTGATATGCATATGAGTCTGATTTATCCGCTAGATCAGACTTCAGATTAGCCACCTTCTCACCTTCCATGATCTTTATGGGAGGCTCCTGGGAACTCGAGTTTTGAGAAATATAGCTCAGACAAGAACTTCTGCACAGGTTCAGTGTGAACCTGCAAGAAGTGGTTTGAGATATTTTCTCTTTTGAAAAGAAATTCTATTTTGTAATTCACTTTAGCAAAAAAGTGAAAAGTCTTATATTTAGCTGTTGAGTCTAAAATTATATTTCATGCATGCATGACTTAGACTAGGGGTAATCTCAAAAATAGATTAGTGTTTTAGTCTCAGCTAAAAGTATAAGATAGGTCAAGATAGAGGGTTTACACAGACACAGAGTTGAACAGTTGAGTAGGTTGAGCGACCAGGAGAGAGAGAGAGATCAGGGATTCAGGTAGAGGTGAATCCAGACAACAGGCAGGGCTGTACAATACAGATTCGTACAATCGTAAGAACATATCTGTATAGCCATACGAAAGTCCATACAACATACATACATGTCTGTATAGTCGTATGGATGGGCTGTACAACAGGGTGATTTGTTGATTGTGCAGTTGTTGTTTTTTAGTAGATTGTGGAGGTTTCCTTGTAACTTTTTTGAAGGAATGAAAAGCTGATTTTGAAGGAGAAATTACCTATGTATGTGTTTTATGCTTCTGCTATTTAATTTCTAGCTATTGTGTGATTGATGCTATGGTTTGAAATTTAGCTTCTGTGTTAATTAAATTCAATAATTTACTTGTTTAATTGGGATCATAAGGACACCAATCATCTAGGCTTGGAATTTTTTTACATGGTATTAAAGCTAACTTCTTTGATTGAGATTCTCAAAGATTTGCAATGATAAACCAACTGCTAGAAAGAAGGATTAGCAGTAAGAGGATTCCAAAGTTTTATTTTAAGATTTGGGAGTTTGTGTAGTAGATCTCAGAGATGGCATTGGCTAACCTCAGGGTTGAGGACATATTGGATGGTGCCTTGAATTTCTTATCATGGAAGGTGAGGGTTACGCTCTTACTAGAAGAGAATGATCTATGGGATATTGTCAAGGACATTGTGCCTTCACTTACAGATCCACAACATTTGGTAGCTCACAAGAGGAGGGAATTCAAGGCCAAGTGGATGATCTTGGATGCCATAAAGGATCATTTGATCCCTCAAATATTTGAGAAGAAGACAAGGAAGGAGACATTCGATGCCTTGGTAAGTCTCTACCAGAGTGAGAACATAAATAGGAAGATGATCTTGCGGAACAAAGTTAGATGCATAGAGATGACCAAATCATACTCAACCACTAGTTACCTTATGAAGTTCACACAGGTTTGTGATCAACTTGCAACAATTGGGGAGAAGGTTGCAGATCTAGAGCTAGTGAACATGGCACTGAATGGATTCCCAACTTCATGGGAACCATTTGTCAAAGGTATTTGTGCTTGGGAAAACCTTCCTAACTTTGAGAGGCTGTGGGATGACTGTATCCAGGAGACTCAGATGGAGACAAAGGCCAGCAAGAAGGGTGGTGATGAGAGCCTAGCTCTATTTGGTCAGTCAAATAAGGTTAGAGGTAAAAGACCCAACAAGGGTAAGGGAAAGAGTGAGGAGTCAACCTCACATCCAGGAAAGAAGGACTTGAATAAAATCAAGTTCTTCATTTGTTATAAGCACGATCATTATGCATGACAGTGTCCAGAGAAGAAGAAGGGTAAAGGGAAGCAACAACAAAAGTAGGTAGCAGCCTTTGCAGAAACTCAGATGAACGAGTTTGTTGCAGAGTTCGAGAAGAATTTCTTGTTGGCATCTTGCCTTTCTACCAACACAATTATGAGGAATGTGTGGTATGTGGACAGTGGGGCATCTCGACATATGACATCAGTTCGACAATTATTTTCTAGTTTGAAGAAGTAGGACTCAGGAGTACAGGTTGAGCTTGGTGATGATGCCAAGTACCCAATAGCAAGAGTTGGTACTATTCCCTTTCAACTCGTGTTAGGTAAATTTTTAGATTTTGACCATGTCTTGTTTGCACTAGCTCTTGGGAAGAACTTGCTTTTAGTTTCGGTTATGGAGGATAAGGGCTTTGTAGTTGAATTTAAGAACTGACAAGTACTCATCATGTTGAAGGAATCTAGCAGAGATACAACTTAGGTAATAGGGGTTAGAGAAGGTAATTTGTATAGGTTGTAGGGTGAACTTGTTCGAGCCTTCGTGCATAACAGTGACATCTCGTGCGAGTTGTGGCACAAGAGGATGGGGCATCTGCATCACAGGGCGTTGCTTATTTTGAGGGAGATAGTCATAGGTCTTCTAGAGTTCAGTATGGAGGAGCATGGTGTATGCAACCCAAGCAGTGAGTATAGTGAAACTTCAAAGGCTTATAGGGTCTATATTCCAGAGAGGAGGAAGACAGTAGTGAGAAGGGATGTAAAGTTTGAAGAAGACTTTGCATCCAGGAAATCCCATGAGCCTATTCTAGTGACAGAGGATGAGGAGCAGGAAGTTCCCAAGGTTGAGCCAGGGTCACCAATGATTTCTAGAGCAGTACAACAACC
Organism: Picea mariana; assembly: GCA_032191745.1. Classification (NCBI taxonomy): domain Eukaryota; kingdom Viridiplantae; phylum Streptophyta; class Pinopsida; order Pinales; family Pinaceae; genus Picea; species Picea mariana. The sequence continues at coordinate 241,495 of JASDQU010100317.1, read as the reverse complement.
TTCAAGTGAAGAGGGGGAGAGAGTAGCCCCTTCCACTTTTCTCAGGAGACCTCATACATTGAGGGATGCTTAGGAGTATGTTGAGACTCCTAGGAGCACATTCAGAGAGAGAAGACCTCCAAAGAAATTTTCAGACTATATGGCATTGATGAGTAGTGTTACCCCCTAGGGGTGACAACTTTAGGGTGTCATGTTGCTTCTTGCATGAGATGTCATGCTCATCTCTTCCAAATCTAGACAGGGTTTCCCTTGATCTTCACCAGATATATGATCGTGCTAGCTCAACTGTGGTGTAGCTCACCTTCATCCCCGCTCCTTAGATGACAAATGCACTTGGATGGTATGGTATGGTTCCAACATGCTTCATTTGACATTCCATGTATCAATGTTTATTTGGATGTGGTGATATGACTTCTTAGCTCGTTGTAAAGTGGTGAACACTTAACGATGTCTAGTAACACTTCATAACATTACATGGTTTTATTACTTGCCTTGTAGTACCTTGGGGAACATGTTTTCTGTTAGAAGTGTGTCACTTCTCGGGTTAACCTATACTACTGGGTGCTTAGGTTARATAGCGTTGTCCACATCCTAACCATACTAGCCATTTTCCACCTTTTCCAGTATCATTCATTCCATCCATATAATAATTGCATCTTGATCATGTATGATTTTTCAAAGGTCAAAAGGAAAGATCAAGTTGATAAAGCTCGAATCAATAAAGCCAATAAGGCAAATAGGTGAAGRGCTAAAGTCAAAAGCCAAATATAAATCTTGAGCGATGCCCCCTGACTATGAGGCCAATGCTCCTAGTCCTGGTTTGTCTATGAATATCTAAATAAAAGGGACTTGTTTGATAAAGTGAACATTTAAAGAAAAAGGATTAAAGGGGTAGTAAGAAACAGTGTCGAGGATAGGTAACTCAATGTGAAGCTCCCTCTAAGGCTACTACGTATAAAATCCTATCTCATGAAAGCTAGACAAAGGAATAAATGAATAAAAAAGACTTATACATGTCTAAGACTTTGAGGGTCATCACATGAACTCATTCCCCTTTCCCATCATTATTATTCACTTTTGCCTATATTTCACCTAGGCATTTAGGAAATATGGGTTGTCCTAGGACTTGATGGATGTATAAGGGTCAATATTGTTCCCCTTGGTAAGACTTAGGCAAGTATTAAAACTAACCCCCATTTGTTTTGTTGTGCTAACAGATGTCACCAGGTGCTACCAATTAACGACTCACTAAGAGGCTAGACCCATCACTTCAAGTGGGTATTGTGCATTGGGATACATGTACCATGCCTTGAGATATGTGATGCTACATTGGGATCTATGTACTCATATATGACCATATCTATAGACATTGGGATCTGTGACATTTGCCTTGGGATCTGTGTACACATTGGGATGTGTCACTGGATTGGGATCCATGACGGTGCATCGAGCCGTTACGGTGATGCCATGTCATCATTCATGCCGCATGGACCACTTATATGCATCCTCCTTGCTCAATTGGACGTTGCATGCATGCTCATGCATTATTTACTCTCCTTGGACCAGATGTGGGAGTATTTAATGCATTGGAGGCATTGATTAATCATTATAGATTACAGAGGTGATTACAGGTGGTGACTTGGACCTTATGATGATGTGGCACCACTCATTGTTGACTTTTGGAGGAGCACTCACCTAGAGGAGCCCACATGTGCCTCTTATGATGACTTTTATACTTGGACGACTCACACATGTGGAGGTGACGTAATCCCTTTTTGAGGACGTTATTCCACCTTTGGACCATTCCTTGGTTCGAGGAGGTTGGTTAGACAACGTTGGAGCTATTGGACCATGTTTGGCTTGTCTATGGACCCTTTCCTTGGACATTGACATTATTTTTGAGGGGCGCACCTCTCCTAGTCTCTTATTTGTCCACACGTGGCATGTTCATTGTATTTTGACCTCTTCTAGAAGGTCGTTTCACCTTTTGAGGATGTTATGGGATGTATTATATTATTTGTTGTATTTTCCCATGGTTTTCATCGGGCTAATGGTTTTGAGCTAGCACATGGTATTGTATTATATTTGAGGAGGATCTTAACCTATAAAAAGAAGACTCCTCCATTTCAAATTGTTGGAGATTAATGAGAAACTTGGCTCAAAGAGTTCTTTGAGTTTATATTTATTTTCTTGGTGAATGTTCAGCTATTGTTCAAGGTTTAGATAAGCACTCTTGAAGGTTTGTTGGAAGAAAAAGGCTACTACAAAGCCAAAGAAAGGTGAAATGCTTCACTTGGAAGGGTTCTCAAGGTAATTTCTCTAACCTCCCCCCTTTGATCATTGAAGTTGTTGTTCATTCATTAAGGTAGGACGTCCTAGGGATTTTCCTTTTGCTTGGCCAACCTTTGAGTTCACCTTGATAGTACCGGGAAAGGCTTCTTCGTGGACCGATCCTTCCATCTAACCTTGAAGGGAACCTTCTAACCCTAGGTGACTCTTGAAGGGAAATCCTCTAGGTGTCGCGACATCACCTCATCTTAAACCCCGGTCTTCACTTGGATGTGCAGTAGTGACCCCAAAGGCACTGGTCTTTTCATTTGTCTTCAACCACCTAAAAAACCCAAAACGATTTTTTCCTTTTTTTTTGTTTGCTTTTGGCGACCTAGGGTTTTCACTATGCATGATTTTATTGCTAGGTCATTTTGAGCTCAAATGCCATATCCTTCATACAATTTATTGCTGGCCGATCTATCATTGAATATCTTGTGCTAGCATTGAAGGGTTTGAACTTGTCTCATTCATTGACCATTTTACCCTAACAAACCCTAGTGCTAATTGTGCTTGCAGGTCTGATCTATCATTTGTGCAGCCCTAATAAGTGTCTTCTTGAGCTGTCATACTCTACCAGCTTGCTGTCCCAAATCTGCAGTTCTTTGTGTATGGTTAAAGGCTGTTTTTCACCTCCTTTCATCAACTTTGCAAGTTTCCATTACTCTCATCCATTCCAGCCATCAATCCAACCCCCTAACTTGTCTAATGTTGCCCTCTAGTTGCTGGACCATACCTTACATTTGCTTGCTGTCTGCAGTGTCCCTTAAACTGTCATTTTCTGCATGGTACCAGTGAACAAACGTGTCTCCTTTGACTGCATTTCAGTGCATCATTGGCCTGTCCCTTTCCTTGGTTGGTTGACCACACCAGACTCCTACCCTAACCTCCCCCAATGACCTACCAAGGTCCAAAACTGTGTGACGTTGCCAATTTATTGCTGGTTCTGAGGGTCGATCTCTGAGATTGTTATCATAGTCAGGGTTTATAATGGTTATACATATCATATGCAGAGTTTGAGTGAAAGTGGAACATTGGTATACATTTATTGAGCTGAATATCATGAATTAATGACAAATCTGATTTATGACATGACTGCTATACATGCAGAGTTTGAGTGAAAGTGGAACATTGGTATACATTTATTGAGCTGAATATCATGATTTAATGACAAATCTGATTGATGACATGACTGCTGTACATGCATTCTATCTCTGCTGATATATCTATATGGTGTTTTCCATTCATACTTCACTTTACAGCATCAAACTTTACTTGGTCCATAACATATACATGGTAGTTATTGAGTTAAAGGGATGATTGATACATGTTGTATTGTTGAACGGATGATTGGCTATGAATTTGTTTACAAATCTTCTGTTGGTCCTAGCATCCTATTTCTGTGCTTAACGTTGGTCATGAACACATGTTGATGTTTCGTTCCTCACACACATAAACAGGCGACATACATAAACAAGCACACTTTACACTTTGTTGCTCCATTGATGATTGTTGTAGTCTTATGATCTTGCAATTGAAACATAAGCTCTTGTACCCAACAAGTTGTGCATTGAATACTTTAATTAATGATGAGAAATGGTACATTGATGTGATGCATTGAATACTCTTGCAAGCAATCTTCAACTTTCAAGCATTTATTGAGCATTTGTCTTCTTTTGTTTGTCTTGAGCCATTTCTCTAGAGAAGTCAACCCAAGTCAAACTAAGTCCTTGTCCTCATCCATCATAAATGCAACAATAGCACCTAGTTTGACCACAGGAAAACCCTCCTTAGGTTAGAAACCCTAGCCTAAAAGAGTAGAGGCAAGGCCATTGAGGTGACAATGGGTGGCTTGCCTATCCGTTGCCCCAAGCTCTTCCTCGTAGGGTGAGACTTTCCCTTGGTGAGAGTTTGAGCGGTAACAAGTAGCATTTTAGATTCTGAGCCTTCCAGCTTTTAGGAGGTAGCAAACCAACAAGTATGGCAGGATGCCACGGTGGAGGAGTACACCTCCACCATGAAGAATGATGTTTGGGACATAGTGCCAAGATCGGAGGGGAAGTCAGTTGCGAGTTCCAGCTAGCTCTACATTATCAAGCATGCAACAGATGGTAGCATTGCTCCATTAGAGTAGTTATGTCCTTGGTTTCATTTATGCGATGGAGGATACATCAGATGGATGTGAAGACAACGTTCCTTAATAAGATCATTGAGGAAGAAGTGTACATAGAGCAACCTCGGGGCTTTGAAGTAAGTGGGAAGGACTACCATGTTTGTTTTGTAGTGAACACCTTGCGTTAGTTCATGGTGGAGCCAAGGCAGGAGCATTGGGTAGCAACAAAACATGTGGTCAGGTATTTGAGGGGCACAGTGGAGTATGGTCTGAGATATTTTTGATATGGTGAAGTGAAGATGCAAGGGTATTCGGACTCAGTTTGGGTAGGTAGTGCATTAGACAGGGTGCTGCTTTAGCTTGGGATCAACATTGATATCTTGGTTCAGTAGGAAGTAGAGTTCTGTGGCACTTAGTTCAACAAAAGTAGAATACTTGGCAACTAGTATTGCTAGTTGTGAGTCCATTTGGCTTTGCAATTTACTTGCAAGGTTTGATAAGGACTTGTGTTAGCACAAATTTCCACCCTCCAATTGAGATGATAAACCTGTTATGACAATAGTAAAAACTTGGCTAATTATAGGAGAAATATCCCCAGATGTCACGGGATAAACCCCTTTCCGTTCGGGCTAGGCCTTGATAGCCTTTGGGGGGAGTCCCTGGGCACAATGAAGCGCCTTGTTGTTGATTTAAGGTCTGAAAACTAAAAAATCAGCGAGTTGTTTTGCTTTGGACAACGTGTAAACCAATCCAAAACGGTGGAAAAAGTTGATCTAGCACACTTGGAGGGAACTTGTAGAGTTAGCACAATGATAATAGAATGGAAAAAGCAAAGAAAACTACTCAAAGGATTGATACCATCATAGTAAATAGTTCAGAAATGACATATCGGATTTGCAAATTCACCACAATACCGTCAAGAAGAGAGGTTCGAACAATAAACACAAGCTTCTTTATTGATCCAGCTTTACAAGAGGGTTGGTTGCGCCACAATTAGCAAGCTCACAACCGGTACAATGACTACTTTGCTCAATGACACGCCACTAGACAAGGGAGAGAGAGAGAGAGAGAGAGAGAGAGAGAGAGAGAGAGAGAGAGAGAGACAGACTATGCTACTCCTGCTAAGAACCGACGAAATACCCATGACAAGCCTCCAATATATAGCTAAGGAAGGCGAAAACCCTAAGAAGCTAGGAGGGACGCATGAGAAGGGTAAGAATAGAGTCTAAGTGGATGTGGGGAAGAGTAGTGAGATGACTGAGTGTATGGCGAGCTAAGTGAATGAGAGGAAAGGTAAAATGAGGCACATGGTATGCATGAGGGAAACTAACTGACAGCTAGTCTAAGTTGACTGGAACATGCTGCTAGTCAAGTGTCCATGCGCTCGTCTACATGAGGGAGAACAAGGCGAGTTAGTGGAGTGAAGGTGAGTGGGAGTGAGAGTGGAAAAGGTGCCCAAGTTAACTGAAGTGGAGAAGGCCATAATTAGATGCCAACATAGGAGTGAATGCTCAGTTAACTTGGCATGCTGGAGATGACTGAAGTGAACTCATGCGCCCCCCTATTATTGGAAACATGCGCCCTAGCTTAGGTGGATGCCACATCTGTCTGAGGAACTACCACATGTCGACCTCTGAGGATTCCACTTGGAACTGCATGGACGATGACTGGACCTGCTAAATATAGAGGCAACTAAAAATAGAACCTGCTAAAAATAGGAACCTCTAAAAATAGGGTCCTCTAAAATTAGAATCCTCCAAATATAGGGCCCTCTAAAAATAGGATCTTGGTCCTATTTTTAGAAAACTGTCCACATCATCCTAGATGACTGTGATGACACCGCCACATAAATACTCCCAAAAATAGAAAGTCGTTCGAATACCCTTGACGTTATATTCATTAATCTCGTCTTCCCGCAAGGGATTCGAATATGCAATCAAAACTGTCATACGGGCCCTAATGCTCAACCTGCTAAAAATAGTCATCTGGGTGACATCATTCAAAAAAAGGTTCAAAGGACTATGGATGTCTCAAGGATCAACACTGTGCTCTCGGAATCTGAATCTGTGGCCTAGATCAAAACCTGCCAAAAATAGCAAGTTCCTGCATGTTGCCCGGAAAAGTGTCATCGGGCCTAGAATCCTACAAGGATTGATACTGTATGCTTAGACTTGCCCCAAACTGTTAGGAGACCCGCTCAAACCGTGTCTCCTAAAAAATAGCAACACTTGTATGTATACATCTCTCTCTCAAAATGTATGGAAACCAAGTTGACTGTGTCTTTGAACTAAGCAGCCATGTAATGATCATGTACCTGCCTCATGTGTGTGTTGAAAATAATTAAAAAGTACCTAGGCAAGTGTTTCTCATCATCTAGGAGCCTAAGGGGTGAGAAAGTGCCTAATGTGGACCCTAGTCATTTAATTTGTGAGAGACAAATTAAAAGGTGACTTTTTGAGACTTGGGGAAAGTGGGTGAATAAAGTGATTTTATCTCCATTGTTGATCTCGTCTAATCTCAACCGTTAGATGAGACGACTCTTGAGATTCCCTCATGAGGTCGACTAGGGTAGGAGGGCGCATGCATTCTTGGGTAGATGAAACATTTTTGAGAGAGCAAGAGAGCAGAAATTCAAGTTTGAGGAAAGAGGCCATTTTTGCAGAGCTAGGGCATGCATTTCGAGGAAACAAACTAGCACACATTTCGAGGCAAAATGTACAACATTTATTGCAGGTCGTGAAGCTGGCACATAAATCGAGGTAGAGTACAGTTTAGAAAAGAGGTCGTACTGTATAGATTTTCAGGTTCCGTACAACATAAAAGAGGCACGAAAATCGAGGGAAAGTACAGCTGGGTGAACAGTCCGTATTGTACGGATTTCGTACGGCTGGTTTGCTTGCACAAAAATCGAGGAAAATTTCTGTGGTATTTTCTGGGTGGTTTTAGCACATTTTCCAAGGTAGTCGTACAACATTTAATGCTTAGAGTTGAGCTGTAACAGTTGGCACAGATTTCGAGGCAGCCGTACAGCAAGAAAGAGGCACAGAAAACGAGGAGCAGACCTATACATGTGTGCAAGAAATGCTGGCACAAATTTCGAGGAGTTTGGCTCAGTTTTTGTGTGAAGACTTCGCACGGTTTTCGAGATAAGTTTGTCATTAAATTTCTAAAGATGAATATGCTATAAAATATCTTCTCTGAAGCTCTGAAATAATAAAAACTCCCTCTCACTGGTTTTCCCCTTGTGGGTTTTTCCAGGGTCGCTGTTAGACTGAAAATCACTGTGTTATAATTTTTTGAGTTATATGTTCCTGATATGTTTTTATTTCTACGTTAAAAGATGTTTAGAATCCTCATGTTTCAGTTCTGAAAATATTATTTTATGCCAAGTTTAATTGGCTGTCATAAAACTGGGTTTGGGCATTAAACATTGGCTGAAAAATCAACGAGACTTGAAACTGGGTGGGGTCTGAAATTTTACAATGTGAACCAACCTGTTGCTCAACATAAGTGCTAAAACCCCGGGAAAATCTCAGTATTCCCACCAAAGTGCTGGATGTTGGATCTTAACCCTCAATATTTTCAAGGGTGAAAATCTAGGGGTTAACAATGGTGACTCAAGGGGACGGGATCTCCCTGTGGGATGTCGAGAACCATAAGAATCTCTGTGTCCATATAATCAAACTGATGCCCTGTGAGAACTCTGTAAGATGTACCAATGATGCTCTGAAAACCGAGGAATGTGTACCAAGAATACCCCTGTCACTGTTAACAATGGTGACTCAAGGGGACGGGATCTCCCTGTGGGATGTCGAGAACCATAAGAATCTCTGTGTCCATATAATCAAACTGATGCCCTGTGAGAACTCTGTAAGATGTACCAATGATGATCTGAAAACCGAGGAATGTGTACCAAGAATACCCCTGTAACTGTGTGGAAGGATGACAAAAGGCCCTGTAATATGATGAAGAACAACTTGTAAGATGACCTGTAGTACCAAAGCCTATCCAATGGACCATGGAGTCAAAGTATATAATCCTCCCAATGAAAACTGAAAACCAAGGGGTCTCATTTGCTACCTGCTACCACCCGATAATGTACACTCCTTCCTGTGGTAAATGTGCTGATGTCGACACAAGAGAGAAAGTCACTTCATCAGATGTCAATAATGTAAACACCTGTGAAGTGCAAAGGAGCACCACCAATAATGTCAATGGGTCCTAAGGTACGAGCACAATCTGAGACTGTGAAAGATGTCCTGAAGTCGAATTGTGACAAGGATCATCCAATCAATGCCCAATGATGCTCAACCCTGTCAGATGCAAAATAACTACCAATGAGGCTAATGGCTACTAAGGTGCTCTACTTTTGGGTCATTTGTAGATAATGTGTTGAAGTCGATACAAGATGACCTGCTGAAAAGAAGAGCTATGATGTTTCTCTTCCCTCAGCACGAAGTGATAACTCAAGAAGATCAAGATGACAGAACCATGTACCATATCCCTATGCTGGATGGGGAACAACTGACTCAAAGCAGAAGACTGAATGATAAGAGATGAGGAGACAAGACATAAGATGACTCAAGACACTCCTATGTCTCCTCAAACCTACCCATCATAAAGGCTAAATGCTTTGGGAACAATGACAAATGGAACCCGCATCCAGGCTCACTCTAATGATAGACACAAAGGCTCGGCATGCGTAAAATAGACATTGAAATTTTGACCCAGGAATAACATTTATGGACAACCATTTATTCAAAAAAAAAGAAGACGCACAAGACTCGATCACATGCTGATATAACTAGGATAAAATCAACGACACTTATGCAAAGACTGAAAAGTAAATACTGAAATGGAACACTTGCAAAAGAAAGTAAATTGCTGTCCTAAAACTGTAAAAAATTAGCAAGAAAGAAAGACATGAAAAGACAATGCTGAAAGGAAAGACAACTACCCTAAACCCAAAAATTTTACCTCAAAGCTGACATAATTAAATCATCATACTCAAAGAACCAATGTAACCATGCAACCAGATGATCAGTCCGACAAGAAAGGTTAGCATGGTCAACCTTCCAAGGGGACCAACCATGAAATCTCATATGACCCAAAGTCACCTTGAAGTACCTATTGGTGAAACCATAACTGAAGGGTGCCAGTTGACTAAAGGCTAGTTGGGACTTATAGCATGGTGTTTCAACAAGCATGAATGCATGAGAGCTGGAACTCTTGGCAACTACCTACTGAAATACCTCCATCATTCTGAGCTCAACTGGGTCATGGTGAACTCTAATATCCAAGCTCTAATCAATCTTTGAATCCTGAAGAACAATCTCTGGACGCAAAATTGTAGGCAAAGTGTAAAGGACATCATCCTCTGTTTGAACCAAAAGTGGCTCTTCCTGCTGTAATGGTCTCAACTGGGTCATGGTGAACTCTAATATCCAAGCTCTAATCAATCTTTGAATCCTGAAGAACAATCTCTGGACGCAAAATTGTAGGCAAAGTGTAAAGGACATCATCCTCTGTTTGAACCAAAAGTGGCTCTTCCTTCCGTAATGGTATCTGATCAAGCTGTTCCTAAACCATTGTTGTGATAGGCAAGGATGAAGCCTCTACTAAGATGGGCACGGATGAAAAGCCCTGTTGACCGATCTCTACTTGGTTAACCTGTGGTTCCTCCTCTTGAAACTTTTCATCTTCACTAATGGGAGAAACCCATGAACACTCCCGAGTATTCAAATCTTCACCTTCACCTTCTTGGAACTCGACCTGTGACTCAATTGGTGCAGTTATTGGCTCTAGATTATCTAAAATTGGGCTATCACCCTCCTGTTCATCTCTGAGAACTTGATGCAACACAAGTTGTGGTTCATCTTCAATAACACAAACTTCCTGCACTTCTGTAACAACTAATGATTGAAGACCATCAAGTGGAGTTACCTTTATTGGTTGGTCTGGGACATGGATTGGAGGGAGTTCACAAGATGCAAGATGATTTCTTTCTAACTTGACAGCGGCAACTTGCGCTTCCTCCATACTTTAAGGGTCTTGATTCTTGAGAAAACCACCAAAAATACCATCAAATGCCTCAAGATAATAAATTAAAGCAACATTTTCATTAGGCCTCACTTTGTAAGGAATTTGATTGTAAAATTTGAAAAAACGAGTGTTAAATTGACAAACAGTTTCACTTTCATGCTTTTTAATAATTGAAAAAACTGTGCATAAGAAGAAAATGTCCTCTGTGTTTGCCCATCTTCCAGTGAATTTCTCTTGGAAGGAATCCCATCCATTAATGGAAGCATCCGGAAGGGACTTGTACCATGCTCGTACCTCCCACTCGAGGGTCGACACAAACATCCTCATCACCACATCTTCATGTTCCACATTAAAATCGCCCACCACTTGCAACAATTTAGCCAAGTGATCCTCAACTGATTCCCCCAACCTCCCTGAAAACAAAGGTATGCGTTTAAGCCACTTACGTGCAGGCAAGTCATGAGGATAATCTGGGAATGTAGCAAAACTTAGCGTGTCAAAAGTAGAAAATCTCCACCTTACTGGTGGCCTCACAGTTGCATCCATATTGTTAGTCTCAGATAAAAGAAAGCACAACTACTAGCCTACTACTAGTTCGAGATGAAAATAAAGATGAAGATTTCGAATATACACTCACCATAGTGCTCGTCGAAAAAGAACTTACCTAAGAACTCTTACGCTTACCAACTTTGAGAGGAGTTCTTGGTGAAAAAACAGTGTTGTTCCGGAAAAGATGTTAGAGTTCTTTCAAGCTTGGAACTAGACCCTGTGAGGGAATTGAAACCGGATGATCTTCTTGTGTACGTTCCCCTGTGGAGTCGTCCCTGTATCCTGTGGAGTCGCTAGGTGAGTTAGAAAAAATAAATCAATTAAAGTAAAACCTCACCGATGTCGTTTACCAAGGTTGGCGTTCCCCGACAACGGTGCCAATTTGTTAGCATAAATTTCCAACCTCCAATTGAGCTAATAAACCTGTTATGACAGTGGTAAAAACTTGGCTAATTATAGGAGAAATAGCCCCAGAAATCACGGGCTAAACCCCTCTCCGTTCGGGCTAGGGCTTGCTAGCCTTTGGGAGGAGTCCCTGGGCACAATGAAGTGCTTTATTGCTGATTTAAGGTCTAAAAACTCAAAAATCAGTGAGCTGTTTTGTCTTAGACAGCGTGTAGAACAGTCCAAAACGGTGGAAAAAGTTGATCTAGCACACTTGGAGGGAACCTGCAGAGTTAGCACAATGATAATAGAATGGAAAAAACAAAGAAAACTACTCAAAGGATTGATACCATCACAGTAAATAGTTCAGAAATGACATATCAGATTTGCAAATTCACCACAATACCATCAAGAAGAGAGGTTCGAACAATAAACACAAKCTTCTTTATTGATCCAGCTTTACAAGAGGGTTGGTTGCGCCACAGTTGGAAAGCTCACAACCGGTACAATGACTACTTTGCTCAATGACACGCCACTAGACGAGAGAGAGAGAGAGAGAGAGAGAGAGAGAGAGAGAGACACTATGCTGCTTCTGCTAAGAAGCGACAAAATAACCCATGGCAACCCTCCAATATATATAGCTAAGGAAGGCGAAAACCCTGAGAATCTAGGAGGGATGCATGCGAAGGGTAAGAATAGAGTCTAAGTGGATGTGGGAAGAGTAGTGAGATGACTGAGTGTATGGCGAGCTAAGTGAATGAGAGGAAAGGTAAAATTAGGCACATGGTATGCATGAGGGAAACTAACTGACAGCTAGTCTGAGTTGACTGGAACATGCTGCCAGTCAAGTGTCCATGCGCCCATCTACATGAGGGAGAACAAGGTGAGTTAGTGGAGTGAAGGTGAGTGGGAGTGAGAGTGGAAAAGGCGCCCAAGTTAAACTGAAGTGGAGAACGCCATAATTAGATGCCAACATAGGAGTGAATGCTCAGTTAACTTGGCATGATGGAGATGACTGAAGTGAACTCATGCACCCCCCTATTATTGGAAACATGCACCCTAGCTTAGATGGACACCACATTTGTCTGAGGAACTACCACATGTCGACCTTTGAGGATTCCACTTGGAATTGCATGGACTATGATTGGACCTGCTAAATATAGAGGCAGCTAAAAATAGGAACCTCTAAAAATAGCGTCCTCTAAAAATTGAATCCTCTAAATATAGGGCCCCTCTAAAAATAGGATCCTAGTCCTATTTTTAGAAAACTGTCCTGATCATCTTGGATGACTGGAATGACACCGCCGTATAAATACTGCCAAAAATCGAAAGTCGTCCGAATACCCTTGACTTTATACTTAGTAATCTCGTCTTTTCTCAAGGGATCCGAATATGCAATCAGAATTGTCGTGTGGGCCCTGATGCTCAACCTGCTAAAAATAGTAATCTGGGTGACATCATTCGGAAAAAGTCCAAAGGACTCTGGATGCCTCAAGGATCAATATTTTGCTCTCGGAATCTGAATCTAGGGCTTGGATCAAAACCTGCCAAAAATAGCAAGTTCCTGCATGTTGCACGTAAAAGTGTCATCTGGCCTGTTATCGCACAGTTTGTAGTAAGGATAAAAGACGGATGAAAAGAGGTCAAATTGGTGTAACTGAACCAATCCCACCCACTGTCACCTCAATGGGAAGGTTCTTTCTATTTAGGGAGGTAAGGCCCAGGGGAGACGTCCCCGGTGACCTGGGGTTTTGAGAAGGCAAAAGGTTTTAGCAAGGCTAAGTGATAGTAATCCCCCTCACAAGTCACCACCTGATCAGAAAGTCCGGCTTATAGCCAATAAAGATAACCGGAAGTAATAACCAATAAGATCACCTGCCCAAGACAAAGCAACAATAAAACTATGTATGCAAGCTTGCTTGCTGGTTAGTACTTCATATAATCAATGACCTTTCTGATAATAAGCAATTGAGCAATAATATTTGATGAAGTAAGTCAACGATTGTACAATAGCAATGACTGCAACATTACTTCTCAATAAATGCTAAAGAAACTTGGCATTCAATGTAACAAATTAACACTTCATTAGATAATGCCTTAACCAACCATTCAATTGCTTTGAAAGTAAAACGATAGCTGCACATGTTGAAATAATGTAACTACAAAGTGTATTCTTATTATTATTTGATATATTATTCATTGGATCAATCCCCATTGTGGATTGATCATGTCGGCTATTGTAAAAGGACCAAATTCCCTTTTGTGGATTGGTCATAATATAATTGTAATAGGCAAAAGAAGAAGTCGGCCCCAGAATATATCAAAGAGGCCTCGGAATAAAATAAAGGTGGTTATAACCACCCAGATTAAGAAGTCGGCCCTGCCAGTGAAGAGACACTTCACACGTGCCAGATTAGTATAAATAAGGAGGCTAACGCCTCACTTAGACACACCTCACTTGTTCATTGAGAGACAAGTTTCGGAACTACAGTTGGAGAAGAGAGAGAGAGAGAGAGAGAGTGGCGCATCTTTGGGAGAGGATCTTCTGTATTAGCTTAAGTTATCTCTTGGCATTATATTGGCTATCTATAATAAGGAAGTTTTGCTGGGTTTTCTTCCCTAGAGGGTTTCCCAGGATAAATGTTGTGTCTCTTGTGATTGTGTATTTCTCAGTGATCTTGTCTTATGTTGCTGTTATCTATTGAAATGCAAAGAACTATAATAATGGCTTAAACATTAACATGGTATCAGAGCCAAGCTGAAGATAGCATCTTTCACAAGAGAAAAGTGAAAAACAGTCCATGCAAATTAGGGTTTTTTGCTGGAGAGGTAATTCAACCCTAAAACCATCTAGAAAAGTGCGCCCTCCCCCAAGGATTATTTTGGCACCTTTAGTGCACCTTTTCAGTGGCTAGATCTCCCGGAAAGTGAAACCCTAGTTTCACAAAGTACCAGAAAACCAGAGTACCAGAAGTACCAGAAAACCAGAAGCACTAGTCCAGAAATCCGCAAATCAAGTTTGAGGGGGGTAAAAGTTGGATTTTCAGAATTCTGACTGCACCAGCTTACTCGCCTCAGCTCAGCGCATCTATCCCCTGGATCAAAATTTCAAATTTTGAAGTTTGAAAAATTAGGGTTTCCTCATAAAACCCTAAGTTGCAGTTGCAGTTGCTGTCTCAGAACTAGTTGCAGTTGCAGTTGCAGTCTCAGAACCAGTTGCAGCCGTAGCACTAGTTGCAAACACCCTTGAAGTTTTTAAGAGTTGGTAATGATTACCGCTGCTGCCAGATGGAGCCACTACCTGCAAATACTATCATTGGTATGTACTCACATATGTTTAAATGGTTAAACCTTAAAGAGTATTTGCAAGAGAAGGGAGCTCATGCCATAGATCCAGAAGGATCTCAAGATCCAACACATTCATAGGAATGATGCAACCCAGGTGTAATTATTCTAATATGCATCCATTTGTTATATTGATCAATGTTGCATGTTGTAGCTATGACCATCATTCTAACCTTTTCTGAGTCAAGGTATTAGATGGATTAAAAGTTGAGATCATAGAACTTATCCTCTAACCCAACCTTCTGTGAAGATATCGTATTGTCTTAGTACAGAAGACAGGTTGAAGAAAACACTCGTCATCTTGAGTGAAGGAGACTCGAAAGAAAAGCAAGCACTCATTCCCGAGGACAAGACTCCAGGTTTGATTAATCAAGTTAATAAGATTCAAAGGTACACATGACAAGTTGATGACTATAGTTGAGATAGCAGTCTTTGTAAAGTATCATACTTGATAGCATGTGAGCATATAGAGGTAAATGCTTAACGTAATCATTTGTCTGATACAACTAACATCTCCTCTAGGAAGAATCTCGTGTGTTAGTTCCAGGTTGCCATGGAGGAATGTTTGATCACAACACTATGAGAGTGTTGACCTCATTCTCGTATTGTATTCCTTACCTTTAATCTTTGCTTCAGACAAATTACAAGTGATAGCTCTAAAGGAGCTACTTTGATGATTGTTCGTGCTATTGCTTTATATTATCAAAAGGATATTATTCTTGCTTGTTGTTTTGTTGACCTTGCTCCAGGTCACAGGTAATAACCCTGAGGAAGCTATAGTGAAGGTTGCAGAAGGCAACATGCTAAAGGAGAGACCATAAATGAAGCAATCATCATTGGAAGAGAAGAAAATGGCTTGTATAAGCTAAAGGGTCACTCAGAGGCTGCCATGACCCACGCCATTGAAAACTCATGTGAACTTTGGCATAAAAGATTGACTCACATCAATTACAAGGCTATACCATACATATGCAAAGCTGTCACAGGTCTACCAGAATTCAAAATTGACCATGAAGGCGTGTGCAATGGATGTGCGCAAGGGAAGAACATCAAGAACCCTTTTCCGAAGAGAGACAACAAAGCAGAAGGAGTCCTAGAGCTCATTCATTCAGATGTATGTGGCCCAATGCCATCGTCCTCCATTAGTGGGTATGTATACTATGTATCATTTATTGATGATTATTCTCGTAAGACTTGGGTGTATTTTTTGAAATCTAAAGATGAAGTGTTCAACAAGTTCAAGGAATTCAAAGCCTTGATAGAGAACCTTTCCGAAAGAAAGATCAAGATACTCAGGTCAGATAATGGAGAAGAATATACCTCAAAAGAGTTCATGAGCTTTTGCAAAGATGTTGGGATCAAGAGGGAACTCACAACTCCCTATAATCCTCAACAAAACGGTGTAGCTGAACGAAAGAACAGAACGATAATGGAAGCTGTGAAGACTATGATCCATGATCAAGATCTTCCAATGTGCTTATGGGCAGAAGCAGCAATGACAACCGTTTATGTGAAAAACCGATTATCCCATAGTGCACTTGGGTTTAAGACCTCGGAAGAGATGTTCACCGGAAAGAAGCCAGAGGTAAGCCATCTCAAAATATTTGGCTGCCCAATATTTATACATATACCGAAAGAGAAAAGAAACAAGCTGGAACCCTCAGGAAAGAAGGGAATATTTGTGGGATACTGTGAGGTCTCCAAGGCCTTCAGGATCTATATAACAGGTCACCGCCACATTGAGATCAACAGGGATGTGACCTTTGATGAAGATGCAACACTCAAGAAATCGAGAAGATGCCAGCTTGAAGAAGTACGTGAAGAAGAACCCGTAATCCCCAGAACTGCAGAATCAGTGAGGGAGGTTCCCAAAGCTGCAGAACTAGTGAGGGAAGACGTAGTTTCCCCTGATGAGGAAATTCCAGAAGACCATGACATAGTAGAATTTCAAGAACCGCCTCAGATGACGATCCTCCATAAAAGAAAGCCATTGGGCTAGAGAGCTCATTCAAGATGGAGAGAAGTATGGTGTTCCCCAAGGAACCACGAGACAGGTGAAAAGACCAAAGCCATTCTCCAGTTATATGGCTTTGATGTGTGACCTCTTAGAGAAGGAGCCTACCTGCTTTGAAGAAGCCATTCAGATGAAAGAATGGGTAGATGCCATGACAGAGGAATACCAATCCATAATAAAGAATGATGTATGGGAAATAATTCTCAGACCGAAGAGTAAAGATGTGGTATCCTCCAAATGGCTCTTCAAAATGAAACATGCTGCTGACGGAAGTATTGAAAAGTATAAAGCAAGATTCGTCGCTCGGGGCTTTTCTCAAAAAAAAGGCATCAACTATGAAGAGACATTCTCATGTAGCCAGATACACTTCGATCATAACCATCATAGCCCTTGCAGCTAAGATGAAGTGGAAGTTGCACCAGATGGACGTAAAGATAGCCTTCCTAAATGGTGTCATCGAAGAGGAAGTGTATATAGAGCAACCTCAAGGATTTGAAGTTGAAGATAGGAAGTCTCATGTCTGCAGATTGAAGAAAGCATTATACGGATTGAAGCAAGCTCCTAGAGCTTGGTATGGTCGGATAGACAATATCCTGACCAGCTTGGGCTTTACCAAGAGCAAAGCAGATTCTAACCTCTACTTCAAGGTTATGAACGATGAGCCAGTGATATTGCTGCTATATGTGGATGACTTATTCTTAACCGGAGAAGAAAAGCTCATCATTGAATGTAAGAAGAGACTTGCCTCAGAATTTGAAATGAAAGACCTTGGCCTAATGCACTATTTCTTAGGTCTTGAGGTATGGCAGAGTCCAGAGAGGATCTTCCTTAACCAAGGGAAGTATGCAGTCGAAATCCTGAAGAGATTCAACATGTTGGAATGCAAGTCCATGAATACACCCACGGAAGCGAAGCTGAAGCTGCTGGTGGACATTTCGTCCGAATTGATTGATGCCACGCTGTACAGACAGATTATTGGATTGCTGATGTACTTGACGAATACTAGACCGGACATTTGTTTTGCCGTGAACACCTTGAGTCAGTTTTTGGTAGAACCCAGACATGTTCACCTAGTGGCTGCAAAACATGTGATGAGGTTCCTTAAGGGTACAATAGATTGTGGTCTCAGCTATGATGGAGATCATGATTTCACATTGAGTGGATATACTGATGCAGATTGGGAAGGAAGTGTTTTTGACAGGAAAAACACTTCAGGATGTTGTTTCAGTTTGGGATCAACCATGATCTCATGGTAGAGTAGAAAGCAATCCAACATTGCTCTCAGCACAGCAGAAACATAATACATTGCTGCATGTTCTGCTAGCTGCAAAGCTATATGGCTTCGAAAGTTGCTGACCGGTCTATTTGACCTAGAGATGGAAGCAACTACGATCCTATGTGACAACCAGAGCTGCATAAAGATGACAGAGAATCCTGTATTCCATGACAGGTCGAAGCACATAGAGATTCATTATCATTACATCCGTGACATGGTGCAGAGAGGAGCCTTAAAGCTCCAGTACGTTAGCACGAATGAACGAGTTGCTGATGTGTTGACCAAGCCTCTATCTCGTGTAAAGTTTGAGCACTTTCGAGATAAGCTTGGTATAATCCGAAAGGACCTTCCTCGAAAGGGGGAGTAGTTGCTGTGATAAGACATCTCTTGCTTCCAACTTTATTGCTGTGACGTAAAGCAAGACGATGTGATGAGACTAGAACTGTGCTTCCAGCTTGACAGTTGTGACATAAAGCCAGTCTAGTATCCTGCTTCCAGCTTGATTGCTGTGACGTAAAGCAGGACGAGTATCTTG
>JASDQU010100317.1:188788-210171 GCA_032191745.1 Picea mariana | reverse complement strand
TTCAGACACACTAGATACACTGATTGTGGAGATGACATAGATGACATAAAAAGTACCTTTGAGTACACATTTCATTTTGTAATAGGTATGGTATCATGGGCATTAAGTAAGAATCACATAGTGCCTCTTTCTTCAACAGAGGCAGAGTACGTCGCAACTACAAGCGTAGCTTGTCAAGCAGTTTGGATGAAAATGATGTTAAAAAATTTGTTGGAGGAACAACAAGAAACAACAACAGTATTATGTGACAAAAATTCAACCATCATGTTATCAAAGAATCATGTGTTTCACAAGAAAACCAAGCACATTGATACAAGGTATCATTTCATCAAAGAATTGGTGAATAACAAAGAGATTTGTTTAGAGTTTTGCAAGTCAAAACAACAGATCACAAATATTTTCACAAAGGATTTAGTAAGAGATGTATTTTATCATATACATAGTAGTCTGGGAGTTTGCGCAGTAATAGATGAGTGAGTAAAATTGTAAACTCAATTTTTGATGTAATTTTATTTTGTAATTCCACCTACTTATAATTAAGGGGGTGTGTTGAAAATAGTAATTACAAGTCATTGGAATCTTTATGTCTCTGTTGATTTGTCTCTCAGTCATTCTGTCAGTAGCCAAACTGTCAGTGAGTCAGTCTGACAATCTACAAGTGAAAATTTGCTAGTGCAAAGTCACACGTTTACTCAAAAGTCAGTTAGCAAGAAAGAGAGATACAAATGGAGTTGATCTCTATATTCTTGAGTTCAATTAAGTGGTTGAAGAGTCAGATGTGCTAATTATAGTGTTTAATGTTGAGTTCTTTAGCTTCTGTCCAAGTCATTTAGTTAATCGATGATGCTCAAGAGAAGCAATTGAGAGCATACAAGAGAGGTAGAGAGAATAGCCAAGAACTGGCCACAACTAAGAAGTAGAAAAAGTCATTGGAGTTGAAGCTCATCTCTGTCATTGTATTTTGTATTCGCGTAGTGCACCGAAGTTCATTAATATCAAACATTTGTGTATTGACATGTTTCGGTCTTATTTATGAGTTTATCTACTAGGCATGACATTGTGTTATTCCGCATTCATAAATCATTTCATTAAGTGTGTGTATTCACAACGTGCAACAAACTCAGAGTCTGTACACTATGCAGTGGTCTTGAAAACTCTATGGCATAGCCTGTTTGCTATGCAATATTTGAAACTATGTTGTGCAGAATAGACTATGTATAGTGTGATCCACTAACAACCTTATTGATATTTATATAGTGAACACAACATTATTGATATTTATATATATGTCTGTGAATAAAAACTACATTCCAAACGTTTCAAAAAACCATTCACTTTATATTTACGTCGAAATTACGCCGAAAGGCTTATACCTATTGACAATGGGCAGATTTAATAGGGGTTTAGTGCTTAATAAGTTTTCTATGGACAGGATTAAATATGGTTGGAATATACTTAGTAGTCACACAAAATAAATGGTTGTGATTTCAATCATTAACTTCCTAGCTATTANTGTTTACTTTTTTACATTTACCTAATTATATTTAAAAGTTACTTTGATAGCTAACTAATTGCCACGTAAGTGATTAACATAAATTAAAATATTAACACCAAATAAATGAAGCTCAACGGTTTATTTGTTAATCAATAATAAAATTTAATATATTCTTTTAAGGATTCTTTTCATCTTATCAGCCTTTCAGCGTTGATCAGCCACAATTATGTGGCTGTGCTAGTCTTATTTCTGTTACATACTCTTAAAAACGAAAACACAAAGATTATACAGGGGCATGGCTTTTGTTCTTTCTTTATATAAAGAAATACAAATTTAAACATTGAATTTACATTTCAATTTTAATTTGTTTTTTTTGTAATACAAGATAAATTTCTCTACAGTTATTATTTCATTATTATAATTATTATAACAGATTGGTTTAGAATTCATTTTTTCTTTATATTTTCAATTTCCATGCTTTTTCTTTGGATACAATAAAAGAATAATTGCCTGAGAACTAAAAACATTGAGCATTTGGTAAGAGTCAAAATATGCACATTACAAATCACTAACTGATCATTAGGATGGTGTGATTTTACTTTACATTAATAAACCCATTGATAAACCCACAGACATTTAAATTACAACCAATAACTATAAAAAAATAAAAACAAATGTTATAAAAACCAAAAACAAAGAACATTTGTTAAGAGACCAGTAACAGATCATTTAGATGGTGTAATTTCTACCCCACCCCCCCCCAAAATAACATTGATAAGCCCGCCCAAATTGCAACCAATAACTATGATCACCGTTGAAATAAGTTATATAGTTTTTACAGCCTTCCACAGAAACAAAAACAATTAAAACACTTAATTTTCCCCCGGCGGCGTCGCGACTCGGAAATATGTAGACCTTTTTGAAGTATTGAAAAGTCTGTCTCCATGTCTTTGAAGACTTTATCAAACTTGGCGTTCCATTGTTTAATTTCTGTAGCGAGTCTGAAGTTCCAGAGACATAGTTTCTGTGATCGACGAATCAGGTCTTTGGCTTCCTTCAGTATCTATCGATCAAATCCTTATGGTTTTATTCCAGCGTCATAAAATCGTTTATGATTTCGTCTATGATTTTAAGGAGTGGAATAATTAAACTGCTGGCTACGTTGACTGCCACTTCGGATCCAATCGCACTTGCCGCAATTTCCATGGTTTTTTCGATATTTCTGCAGAGAAATATATGAAAACCATAGTTATCATATACGAATCCGATTCGTAAAAAGAGATATTGACAACATTCACTTGAAAAATTTACGACAGTATATCTCACTAGTAAACTCACTAGTAAACAGGCAGAGCACTTATTTTCAAATGGTTTTCAAAGCTCCAACTCCATTCGCCGTGTTGAAATTTCAACCTTCATTCGCCGTGTTGAAATTTCAACACCAGCAAGAACGTCAGAGTCACGGCGTTGACGGCAATGTCATTGAAATCAAACGTGAGGCGCTTAGGAACGAGTTATAGGAGGAAGCGATGACTTGGCCTATACTAAAGTCAAGACGATGGGTTCGGTGTTAATTCCTTTCCACAAGGACAACCAACTATAGATTTCAACACGACAGTGAATGAAGACAATAGGGTTAGGGTTGTGTTGSGTTGAAAATTCATTATAAACCTAAGAAATCYAAGAGTATATCCAACAATCTGCAAGGACAATGAATTAGATTTCAATAGAGTTAGGGTTGTGTTTGGGTTGAAAATTCAATATAAACTCAAAATTATATTCAACAATCTACAAGTTTGTGGAAAGGTCTATCCCAAGAATCTCCTACTCTTACCAAAATCTCTATAAGATTTGATCCCTGGTAAGCTAGATGAAAATCACCATCCCCACCAATAGATTCCACGTTAATGACTTTAATATAGACCAAGTCATCATTGAAAATTGAAATCCAATATGTTACAATAAATCCTTATTTGGATTGCAGATTTAGTTCTTCCAACTCTAATGGACAGGACTACGACGCTCATAAGGATAGACAAACCGTGTGAGATTTATTTGTCCTTCTAAGGAAATATCGATGAAGGGACAGGAGAAAGTTCAAAGTTAGTGTCTCTTCAAACTAATTATCGCCATGATAAGTCGAGTAAACTTGTCCAATGGCGTGTGGAATTTTTCTGTTCTTTAAAGCAGATAGCAATGGATGGACAGGAAAATCCACAACGTAAGTGCCTCTTCTAAAAAAAAGTTAAGCAAACTTATCCTATTGGCTGATACATCTGCTGTCATTTGCACTGCAATTCCTTGCCGTTTATTCACGCTCACCCTCGTTCAAGAGTTAACAATCTGCATACGCAGACTGTATCATTTTTATTTTCAGCTATTGCGCAGGGTGAACCATTTTTACCTGGAAAGGTTAATATTTATTGATAATGAGCACAATTAATCACCTTTTAATTTAAAATTCTAATTTGATGACTAACAATTGAAGATGCTGACATATTCTTAGTTGTCATCCCAAATCAATGAATGTGATTTCCTCTTCATAACTTCCTTGTATTTTTTAATGCATTTGTTAAATCTGTTTACCTTTTAACATTTACCTAATCATATTAAGAAATTACTGTAGCACTATATGATTGTCACGATTTAAATGATTAAACTTTGGATTTAGCACGCTGGCTGTGCTCGCTGTAGACTCTCATTTTCTGGTTATGCATTTCATTTTCTGGCTGTGCGTTTCATTTTTTATCCTGGCTTTCATCAGCCATGGTTTTGAGTGGCTATGCTAGTTATGGTAACTATTTGTTTATGCAGAAACTCAAAGGACAAGGAAATGATGTACTAGTTATGGTGACTATTTGTTTATGCAGAAACTCAAAGAACAAGGAAATGAGGCACTCATCACGTATGCGTTATTGTGAGATGTATTTTATTTTATGTATAGGATTTTTTTTAAGTGTGTTCATTATGCTTTATATGCCACATACAAGATAAGTTGAGATTTTGAACTGGCGACTTCACATAAAGTAGTATCTCCATCTCCTACATAAAAATGATGAATTATTAATTAGCAAATTACAATGCTATTAGTTACATGATCAAAATCAAATTTAATACAATCAAATCTTTTATAAACTTGGGATGTAAATGTTTTTCATAATATTTAAATGTATGCATTTTCATCATCAATGTAAGTTGTTCAATCTAAGGTAGTGGTGAGACAAAGTCGTTTCACCTTGTGCATGAAACCCTTGTGCGTTGGTATCATAGTTAGAGTTGTTGTCGACCATCATAAGTCAAAAATAAAATAAAGTCTTGTAACCACCATCACGTCCTTGCCTCCATTTGTTTCTTTGTTTGTGTCAGTGGTTCGAACGATACATGCTTCCAATGGGGATTAACCCAACATTACATGTTTTTTTGTGGACACCATTGTTAAATGCAATCTTCAATTGTCAACTCTATGAGCACTTGCCCATTATTGGAAATAGTAATTACAAGTCGGTGAGATCATTATGCTTCCATCGATTTGTCTGTCAGTCTGTTAGTAGTAGATTTGTCAGTGTGCAAGTGCAAAGTTGCACATTTACTCAAAGTTAGTCAGCAAGGAGGAAGTTATAAATGGAGCCGATTTATATATTCTCGAGTTCAGTTAGGTAGATGAAGAGTTAGTTGAATTAATGGTAGTCTTTAATGTTGAGTCAGTCTTAGCTTCTATTGTAAGTGTCAGTAGTAGCTCATATAAGTCTGAGTCTTTAGATAGTAAAATATGATGTTGAAGAGAAGCACTTGATGCAAAGCAGAAAAGAGAGGTAGAGAGAACAACTGAGAGCAACAGCAACTGAAGAGCAGAAGAAGTCTAAGAACAAGCTCTTTGTCCATAAATTGAGTAGAAGAAGTAATTGGAGCCGAAGATCATCTTAGTTATTGTATTTTGTAACCATGCACAGTGCACCCAAGTTTATTAATATCAAGCAATTCGTATTTATGAGTTTATTTGCTAAGCATAGCATTTCATTATTCTGCATTTATAATTTCTTCTTTAAAGCACTTTATATTACAATGTGCAACATTTTTTTTAGTGTGAACTTCGCGACAAGTCTGGAGAGTTCAATGATGAAGCTTGTGGGGCGTAGTATTTTGTCACTGGGTTGCGCATAGTTTCCTTGCACACTGTGGATCCAAGATTTGATAATTGCATAGCGGATCCAAGATCTGGTATCAGAGCCAGGTTGATCATAGAAGGTTGATCAAAAACAAGTTTATGAGAGAAGCAACTCTGTTGAAAAGTGAAAAATGGCTTCTACCTCAAATCTGCAACCTCCCACTTTTACAGGGAAGAACTATGAGATGTGGTCCTTGACCATGAAGGCGTTGTTTCTAGGTCAATATGTATGAGAGATAGTCGAGAAAGTTTATGTGCAACTAGTAGATTGGGAAGCATACAATTCCCTCACACAAGCTAATAAGGATTCCTTGAAAGATCAAAGAAAGAAGGATGGAAAAGCATTGTTTTACATACATCAAGCCATGCATAAGAGCATACTTCCAAGAGTTGCATCATAAAAACAAACCAAGGATGCATGTGACATATTACAAACCTCTTATCAAGGTATAGACAAAGTAAAGACTTCAAAACTACAAATTCTTAGAAGAAAATTTTAAACTATGTCAATGAAAGATTCAGACACAATAGATTCATTTTTTACCCATGTCATTAGCCTGATAAATCAGATTAATTCTCATGGTGAAACCATAGAAGACAAAAAAAATGTTGAGAAGGTACTTAGGAATCTTCCTCTTATGTTTGATACCCTTGTTGTGACTCTAGAAGAGAGAAAAAACTTAAGTCAGTTCATTCTAGATTGACTACAAGCTTCCCTCATTAATCATGAACACATATTGAATAGGTCAAGTATGTCAAATGATGAATGCATTTTCAGTGCAGTCATCTATAAGTCGTGGAAGACGAAGGGGAAGAGCTAAGTCTAGAGGCAGAGAAAAAAAAATTGTCAGAGGTGGATAGAGTAGCAGTCCTGAAAATACTGGTGGCAGAGGTCCAAACCCAAGTACCAGTCAATCAAGTTCTCATAGAACTGACAAATCAAAGATTCAATGCCATTACTGTAAAAAGTATGGAAACTATGCATATGAGTGCAGAAAGAGACAATATAATCAAAACAATCAAAGTCAAGATCATTCAAACAACGCAAATAACCAAAATCGCCCTATGTTTATGGCGTGTGTTGTAGAAATTCCTATAGTATCACTAG
The DNA here is from genome assembly GCA_032191745.1 of Picea mariana. Classification (NCBI taxonomy): domain Eukaryota; kingdom Viridiplantae; phylum Streptophyta; class Pinopsida; order Pinales; family Pinaceae; genus Picea; species Picea mariana. The sequence goes on along the minus strand of JASDQU010100317.1, from coordinate 203,403 downwards.
TTGAATGCAATGTTGCTCAAGAAAGTCCTTGTGACATATGGTATTTAGATTCAAGCTGCAGTAACCACATGACAAGAAACATAGAATTGTTTTCTAGTTTGGATGAGCGAGTCCAAACCAAGGTTACACTTGGAACATATATCCAAGTCACTGTCTTAGGAAAAGGTAGTATGAACATATTAACCCAGAAAGGAGAAAAAAAGGTTATGCCTGATGTATATTATGTTTCTGGTCTGAAGCATAATTTGATGAGCACATGACAACTATTACAAAAAGGATACAAAATCTACATGGAAGATAATCACTGTGTGATCATGGATAAATACCCAAACAGACTACTTGTTGAAAAAATATAGATGACAAGTAACAGGATGTTCCCATTGAATTTGAAGCCATCCAAGAAAAAGAATACAACGCTAGTTGTTGGTAAAGAAAAATATGTGCAGCTAGACACTGCATTTATAGAAAAAAGTGTGCGGAGTATCAAGAAGGAGAAAATGGCGTAGAGATGAAGGCAACATTCCAATTTGAAATACATGATGATTCTTGGTTATGGGATTTCATATTTGGGCATTTGAAATTTGGAGGTCTGAAGCTACTACACACAAAGGAAATGGTAAAATGTTTTCCATTGATTGAAAAACCAGAAAGGATATGTGAAGGTTGCATATTTGGCAAGGAGCATACAGAATCATTTCCAGTTGGCAAGTCTTAGAGAGAAAAAGATCCACTAGGAATTGTACATTCAGACATTTCTGGACCAATGAAAACTCTAACTATAGTAGGAAGTACATATTTTCTAACATTTATTGATGATTTCTCAAGAAAGACATGGATTTATTTCCTAAAGAATAAATTTGACCCATTGGGTTGTTTTCAGCAATTTAAATCACTTGTGGAGAAACCGAGTGGTTATTACATCAAGTGTTCTAGAACCGACAGAGGTAGAGAATACATCTCAAGAGAATTTCATAAATTTTGTAAAGTTCATGGCATCTACAAACAATTTACTGCACGATATACACCACAACAAAATGGTGTAGAAGAAATAAAGAACATAACCATCATGGAAATGGTGTGCAGCATGTTGACAACCAAACATTTGTCAAATGAGTATTGTGCTAAGGCAGCAGCAACTGCAATATACATATTGAACAAATGTATGACAAAGAGTGTGAAGAACAGAATTTCTCAAGAAGCCTAGACAGGTTCAAAGCATAATGTGGCACACTTAAAAGTTTTTTGGTTGTGTCGCATATGAACATGTTCTAGATGAGATGAGAAGGAAGTTGGACAACAAAGGACAAAAATGTATATTTTTCCTTTTTTTACATGCTTCTTTTCCGCCACCTATGGCGTGTGCTCAAAAGATAGACCTTTCTCTCCAAAAATATTCATGCACCCAAAATAAACTTTCTTCTTCCAAAAAATAGGCCTGCACCAACAATATGATTTTATTAAGGTGAAATCAAGGCTCCCGTAATAGGGAGAATGGCCCACTAAGAGAATATAAAACTACACACAAACCTGGGGAAGTATGCTTTGTCGTATGGCCTCTAAATATAATGATTTTCGGGGTGTATGTGTCTTTCCTTCAGAAAACCTACATATATATGTGATTGTCTCCACTAAGACCCACATATATGTACATAAAATTTTGAATGGCGTTATACTTTCCTCTGGATTCTATCAGTTGAAACCCACCTGCGACTTCCTCTGCTCTCTCTTCTCCTTGATCTGTATGACCTCTAGATGAAAATCCTTCTCCACCTATCCAATATCTTGAATAATGCTCCTTTGTGATCCAACCCTATCTTCATAAACACTTAGATGAAATCTCTTCACCCGACCTATAATATCTCCTCACTCTAGTGTAAGGAAAAATCATTTTATTCTTCTACACTCTCCACACTAACAAAAGTCATTCTTTTCTATCCTCCAACTTGGAATCTCACCAAAATTCTTGGCCTTCATCTCTCACCAAAGTCTCTCACAATTGTATTTCACACAAGTATCGACTATGTCGATTCCCTCAACACAAGTCTCTTCCTCACTCACCCTAGTCTTTCTTTTATAATCATGAGTTAAAATCTAAACCTAATCTCCAAACTGATTGACAATTGAGATTACTTTTCACACCCACTTTATATTTACATGCTTAGATTACATGCTAATTACTTTTAGCACTTTCCTTAAAACACTCAACTCACTAGTAAAAACACTAGAAATATCTCTTATCGAGGAAGGTACGTCTCCCACCTAGATTTGGCTCTATCTTTGATGCTAGATAAGCTACCATGCCTGCTCTCCAATCCACCTGATTGGAAACTCTCTCTGACACAAAAACTATCCCTTCAATCATGCTTTCACCTCTCTATGAAGACTCACTTCATCTTAACATTTTCCTATAATCCTACTTCTGAGCATCCTGCATGGCCATTTCACACCATGAATCATTCTCAACATAATTGGAAGCCTACTCCTTCCCACCTAAACCTGAAGGTTGAGTCCCTCTGAGCTTTTCAGCCTTCATAGCTACCTACTTCCTATCCTATATCACTTTTTTACTAGCCATTTCTCACATAGACTGGCCCTGTAGCCTATATAAGTTCCTCTCTCAAACTCCTAGAAGAAATTTTGTTTTTGAGCTAGATCTTCTAGGATTGATCATCACCTTTCCATATTGACACAGAATTCAGAGAAACAACAACAATAGTTAAAGGTAGTCGAAGAATTATGATAGATCAAGATCTGTGTGTTTATCGAGTTGCAAATGTAATTTAGAAGTTGTTGGAGCCGAAGCTCGACATAATGTTGTATTTTGTATTAGTGTGAAACATTGAAGTTCTCAATATATATCAAGTATTTTGTGTTTTGACAAATTCATGTGTATTTCTGAGCTTCTATTGGGTTTATGAGTTCATGTGTTAAAGATTAGCACAGTGTGAAGAAATTATTTCATTAAATGTTATTTTCACAGGGAACAATAAATCATGTAGTATGTGCATTGCACGATAACTCTTTAGAGTTCTGTCACAATGTTTTGTGGCACACCATATTTACAACTATGTTGCATAGAGTCTCTCTACGCACTGTAGATATGAGATCGAGTATCAAAGTAGATTCTATCAGAATTTTTTTTATCAGAGTAAGTTTCAAGAGAAACAACTCTATGATAAGGTAAAATATGGCTTCTACTTCAAATCTACCACCTCCCACTTTTATAGAAAAAAATTATGAGTTATGGTCCTTGACCATGAAGGAATTATTTTGGGTTCAATATGTATGGGAAATAGTTGAGAATGGCTATCTTGAACTATTAGATTAGGAAGCATACAATGCACTCACACAAGTTGAGAATGATGCTTTGAAAGATCAGAAAAAGAAGGATGGAAAGGGGATGTTTTAAATACATCAAGCCATGCATGAAAGCATACTCCCAAGAGTTGCATCAACTAAGGAAGCCAAGGAAGAATGGGACATAATACAAACCTCTTATCAAGGTATGGACAAAGTTAAGACTTCAAAACTACAAATTCTTAGAAGAGATTTTGAAACTCTGTCAATGAAAGATACAGATTCAGTAGATTACTTTTACACCCATGTTATTGTCCTAATAAATCAGATTAAGTCTCATAAAAAATCATAGAGGATTGAAAAGTTGTTGAGAAGACACTTAGAAGAATCCATCCTAAATTTGATACCCTTATTGTGACTCTCGAACAGAGAAAAGATCTAATTCATTTTATCATAGATGAACTGCAAGCTATCCTCATTAATCATGAACACAGATTAAATAGGTCAAGTATGTCATTAGAGAATTCATTTTCTGCGCAGTCATCTATAAGTTGTGGAAGATCTAACTCTAGAGGAAAAGGAATAAGTTTTGTCATAGGAGGACGTAGTAGTAGTCCTAGAAATACTTGTGGAAGAGGTCAAATTCAAAATAACAGTCAACCAAGTAATCAGAAATTTTATAAATCAAAGATTCAGTTTCATTCATGTAAAATGTATGGACATTATGCATATGAGTGCAGGAAGACACAGTATAATCAGAACAAGCAAGGACAATATAAGTCACACAACACAAATAGTCCCTCAAGTTCTATGTTTATGGCACGCAGTGACACAATTACTACAGTCTCACCAGTTGAATCCAATGTTTCTCAAGAAAGTCAATGTGATATATGGTATCTATATTCAATCCGCAGTAATCACATGACATGAAACTTAGAGTTGTTTTCTAGTTTGGATAAGTCAGTACAAACTAAAGTTACACTTGGAACATATATCCAAGTCACTTTGGTAGGAAAAGGTAGTATAAACATTTTAACTAAACAAGGAAAACAAAATGTTATGACTAATGTATATTATGTTTCTGGTTTGAAGCATAATTTTATGATCACAGGACACTTATTATAGAAACGATACATAATCTACATGGCATCTTTAATCACTGTGTGATTATGGACATATATCCAAGAAATTAACTTATTGAAAGAATCCAAATGACAAGAAAAAACATTTTCCCATTGATACTAAATCCATCCAAGAAGAAAAATATGGTGCAAATTGTTGGTAAAGAAAAATATACACAGTTAAACACTGCATTTACAGTAGAAAGTGTGCGTAGTTCTGAAAAAGGAAAATGTAGTGCATGTAGTATCAAAGAAGAAAAAGACGGTAGTGTAGAGATGTAGGAAACATTCTAATCTGAAGTATAGGATGATTCCTGGCTATCACATTTTAGATTTGGACATTTGAACTTTCGAGGTCTGAAGTTAATACACATAAAGGATATGGTAAAAGGTTTTCCATTGATTGAAAAACCAGAAAGAATATGTGAAGGTTGTATTTTTGCAAAACAACATAGAGAATAATTTCCAGTTGGCAAGTCATATAGCGAAAAAGATCCACTAGAAATAGTACATTCAGATATTTTTGGACCAATGCAAACACCATCTATAGGAGGCAATACATATTTTCTGACATTTATTGATGATTTATTAGGAAAGACATGGATTTATTTCCTAAAACATAAATCTGATGCATTGGTTTTTTTTTTTCTGCAGTTCAATTCACTTGTGGAGAAGCAAAGTGGTTATTACATCAAGGTTCTAAGAACTAATAGAGAAGGTGAGTATATTTCAAGAGAATTTCAGAACTTTTTAAAAATTCATGGCATCTACAAGCAATTTACTGTGCAGTATACACCACAACAGAATGGTGTTACATAAAGAAAGAACATAACCATCATGGAAATGGGCTGCAATATGTTGGCATCCAAACATTTTTCAAATGAGTATTGGGTTGAAGCAATAGAAACTGTAGTATACATCATGAACAAATGTCCGACAAAAAGTGTAAAGAACAGAGTTCCTCAAGAAGCCTGGACTTGTATGAAACATAATGTGGCGCACTTAAAATTTTTTGGTTGTGTCGCATACGCACATCTTCTAGATGAGCTGAGAAAGAATATAGATAACAAAGGACAAAAATGTATATTTGTTGGATACTCTAAAGATACAAAAGCATACAAATTGTATGATCATATCGCAAGGAAGTTCATAATTAGTCATGATGTTCAATTTGTGGAGAATAAAGAATGGGATGGAAGCATAGAAAAGACAATCAGGATCATTGATGCTATTGAGCATGATGACACAGAAGAATAAGTGGTTCAAACACCATGTACAAGTGAGTTCGTAGTTCCTTCTACAACTGTGACGCAAATCCCAACACAAACTATTCCAGTGAGATCAACAACTACACAGTCTACACCTAGAGTGAAACAAACTCCAGTAAGAAATCCAAGTAGTTCTACATCCCCAGATCCAACATTAGCAAGTTTGTTACCAAGAAAGACAAGAATTCAACATGACATCTATAATGAGGACACAACAAATTCATTTTTCATTTTTTGTTGTGTTTTTACAAATAGATGATCCATTGACTTTTGAAGAAGTTGTCAAAGATGATGTATGGGATCAAGCCATGGATGAAGAAATCAGATGCATAAAGAACAATCAGACATGGAAGTTGGTAGATGTACCTGAAGACAAGGATGTGATAAGTGTCAAGTGGATTTATAATATCAAGCAAGATGTAGATGGAAATGTGCAGAAGCACAAGACAAGGCTAGTTGCAAGAGGTTTTACACAACAACTTGGAATAGATTTAATTGAAACATTTACACAAGTTGCAACATGGAAACAGTCACAACTGTGTTAGCCATTGTCGCACAGAACAAATGGTATGTTTATCAAATGGATGTAAAGTCAACATTTTTGAATGGACATTTATAAGAATAAGTATATGTGGAACAACCACAAGGATATGAGGTTCTAGGACAAGAAAACAAAGTGTACAGATTGAATAAGGAATTGTATGGGTTAAAGCAAGCTCCCGGAGCTTGGTATAGTCGTATAAATTCCTACCTCACACAGAATGGATTTCAAGGAAGTGAATGTGAGCCAAAACTGTACATCAAATCAAATCAACAATGTAACATGATAATTTTTTTTTATCTCTGGCAGAATCGACAACTCGGTCAGGCTCATACTCACCTGACACGGGGTTGATTCCGACCGCTACCACTATAACCTCCAGGTGTTTTGCAGTGCCCACGATGCAACACAAAAGATAAGGTGGGGGTTTCGAACTTGTAACCTCACATAACAAACTTATTTTACATTTCCTGCTATTTCCAATTTATCTACATGCCCGAGGGAAATGTAACATGTTAATTGTTTGCTTATATGTAGATGATTTGATTTTTATAGGTGATCTTGGCATAGAAGAATTTAAGTTAGTCACGAAGGATGAATTTGAAATGACTTATTTGAGACTTGTGAGATATTTTTTGGGTATTGATGTTCACGAGTCCAAATATAGTACATTTATCTCAGAATCTAAGTATGCGTATGAAATTTTGAAAATATTCAACATGATAAATTCCAAAGCAACCCCAACACTTGTCATAACAGGATTGAAGTTAAGCAAGGAAGATGAAGGGTCCAAAGTGGATCCCACACTGTTTAAAAGAATGGTAGGCAGTCTTATGTATCTAACAACACCAAGGCCTAATATTATGTATGGAGTGAGTCACATTTCAAGGTTCATGGAAATTCCAAAAGAATCCCATTAGAAGGAAGGAAAAAGGATTATGAGATATGTGAATGGGACAAATGATTTTGGTATTATGTATTCAACCTCAGAAGATTTCATACTTATTGGATACACTACCAGTGATTGTGGAGGCAACATAGATGACAAGAAAAGTACCTCTTGGTACACATTTAATTTTGAAAAAGGTATTGTATCATGGGCATCGAGAGAGCAACCCACAATAACTATTTTTTCAGTAAAATTAGAGTACATCGCAGCTACAAGCACAGTTTGTCAAGAAGTTTGGATCAGAAGAATGTTAAAAGATTTGTGTATGAACAACAAGAACCAACAATATTATTTTGTGACAATAATTCAAACATTATGTTATCAAAGAATCATGTGTTTCACTAGAAAACCAAGCATATTGATACAAGGTATCATTTTCTCATAGAATAGATAAATAACAAAGAAATATGTTGAGAGTTTTGCAGGTCAAAAGAACAAGCCACATATATTTTTACAAAAGCTTTAGCGAGAGATGCATTTTAGCATCTGTGCAGTGGTCTGAGAGTCTCGGCAGTGATAGATGATTGACAATTTATGTAAAATTCAATTTTTTGTATAAATTTTTGTAAACCTGCCTACTTATAATTAAGGGGGAGTGTTAGAAATAGTAATTACAAGTTGGTGAGTTTTATGTCTCCGTTGATTTTTTAGTCAGTCGGTGTGCAAATACAAATTCACAAGTTTACACAAACTCAGTTTTGTTAGTCGGCAAGTAGGGGAGTTATTTAGTGAAGTCGATCTTTATCTTTCTCAATCGTAGAAAGAAGTAAGTCAAATTTATTATTGTATTAATGTTTGAGTCAGTTTGCTTCTACATAAAGTTTTTGGTCTCAGTCTATATATATGTCTGAGTATTTAGTTAGTAGATGCACACATAGAATGTGAAGAAATAACAACAATAGTTGAAGGTAGTAGAAGAAGTCTGAGAGCTCAAGCTCTATGTGTAATTTGAAAGTTGCAGAAATAGTTCTGAAGTTGTTGGAGCAGAAGCTCAACACAATATTGTATTATGTATCGAAGTGCTGAAGTTCTCAATATATATCAAGTATTTTGTGTGTTGACAAATTCATGTGTATTATGAGTTCATATGTTAAAGATTAGGACAGTGTTAAATTATTTCAGTAAGTGTTATTTTTACAGTGCATTAAATCGTGCACTGTGCGGTAAGTCTTGAGAGTTCTATCAAGAAGTTTTGTGGCACACAGTACGGCATTGTGCGCATTGTAGATCCGAGAAAAACCTCATAGTGGAGGTTTCAAAACCTCATACACAGTTATTATGGAAAAAAATAGTTCTCTAACATAGTGAGAATATATAGTTTATATAAGCACTTATTGTAAAATTGAAGGGATCGTGTTGGTGTTGAAATTATCTGGGATCATGTTGGAAGGCTATGGGAGCAAGATATGAAATAAAAACGGAAGAAATTTATTTGTGCCGGGGATTGGAGGCTCTTGTGGGAGTGGGAGGTAGCTAGGAAACACCTCTGTATATATAATCACAGTTTAATGTGTAACTCAGATCTCGGAGGTTCTTGTTGGTATTGAAATTTCAACACGACGGGGAATGAAGACTGTGAATTTGAGTTGAAATCCAACGCAGTATAGGATTGTGAATTTCAGTTGAAATCCAACGCAGTTTGTGACTTGGACGTGGACAGAACAAGTATAAGAGGAAGCGATGACCTGTTCTACACTGGAAGTCACGATTGGCTTGGTATTTATTCCTGGAAGAAGGAAAACCAACCAGCTATGCAATGTGTATGAAGAAGACCGAGACAAACCCACCCACCAACCACTTGCGGAAACAATGGCTCAACATTTTTATAAGTGGTATATTTACAAACATGGAAATTAGTCCTTCGTGATTGAAGACTCTGATTGATGGCTCTGAGGTTCGTGTAGAAATTTCAACACGGCGGGGAAGGAGGGCTATGACTGGCAGGTAGGAAGTTACTTGGAATATGTTTGGTTGAGATCCAACGCACTCCTTGACATGGACGCTTAGGGACGATTATAAGAGGAAGCGATGAATTCTTAGAACAATGTGCCCGGTGCTAATTCCTTCCGGAGGGCCATTGAATCATCCGTGAGATATGAAGAACTAGAAGACAAACCCAACAACCACTTGTCTGGGGTGGGGCAGTCAAGAAATAGTCACGAAATCCATTTGAATGAGCCGATAGGGGAGCGCACCCGAGTGAAGGGAGAGACTCAAGGTATGGGGTGGGGAACAAGGTAGCGTAGCCGATAAGGAAGCGTAGCCGAGTGAGGAGGAAGACTCGAGGAAGTTAAATGACGTAAGTAAGGAGTTAGCACAAGCGAATCTTCTCCAGAGCTTCAGGGTTAGCATCAGACTTTTCAACAGTATAGTTCCATTTTAGTTTATGCTGCAAATCAATTCCGATAAACTTATTAAAAGAATTTTGACCCTTACTCAAATTGAACCATGCTTTATTCAACCTCGCAAATCAAATTCCTTCACTCGAAAATGATAAGAGGCAACTGCATAGCAGAGCTGAGCCATGTATGTTGCTATCGTGACTTAGGCCATCGGGACTACACTTTTTTATTTAAATTGTTTGTTAATTGTACGTGGGTTGGTTCTATGGTGTATTAGCGAATCTTAGAGATCTAGATCCACTATTCTCGGATCTATACCATTAAGCTATTCCTATAAATATAGAATTTGTTTGAAGCAATAATATTAAGTGTAAAGTATTATGTTTGAGATAAAATGTCTTTTCTCTCATTTTTTTATTTGCTATTAGCAGGTTTGGGATTAACTCCTTCACGGGATGATCCGAATTGGATCTGGCGTGAACAATTGGCTGTCGACACAGGACTCAAAGATGAACAACACATGCATTATTAAGGCTATGGGCGATGAAAGAGATGAACTTGTTGACGTGAAGGGCCCTGTGTCATCATGATTGATGTCCAATTTTGTATGTAACATATGTAAACTCAGGCAATATATAGTTGTATGAAAATGAATAAACTCACCTTGGATAAAAAACAAATAAATAAGGAAATGGAGAAGAGAAGAACTAGAGAGAAGTTGAAGCGTTGGAGATGCTTGACCTTCCAATTATCATCTCAGTCGACTCAACATTCTATATAATGTATCCCCACAATGAAAAAGGGGTTATTTGGTTGTGAATGATATAGAGAGGTTTCCTAGATGTTGTTGAGGAGCATAGACATGTACCATTGAGCCTGTAACTTGTCCATTGCTGAAGAAATAAGAGCCTGGTCGAAGCATAAAGAATGTTGGTTTTCCGGATTGGGTTTCCAGGGTAAACATCCGAATCTATGTGTGATGATTGTCATGGTTTATGTTTCCTTAGGAATGGTTAATGTATGCATTGTATTTAATGGTCGCTTGTGTATATTCTAGAGATGAGGAATCAATGTTGCTATTGTATGAGCTTGTTTCATATTAATTTGGTTCTCAGTGGGATAATACACTAGAATAACGACTCCTTAATTATAGTCGTGCAATGAATTATGAGGTTGGAAATCGACGACCCTCCTTCCGGAGCCGTTGTTATTCATTCAAGAGTTTCTAATCTTGTTTTTAGTCATTGAGCTCATAACTGACTTCATTGAGTGTTTTCCTCCATTGTCATTTTTCGAATGGACTCCCCTACATTTTGATGCATTGTGGGTTACCCAAATTCATGCCAAAACGTTTTCTGACACTATTGATGAGTAAATTTAATATCAGACATTCTTCCTAGCCATTGGTCATTAGAAATTAGACCTGGTTTCCTTTTGGTCAAATTTCCTTCCCCAATCAATCAATAGACATCTCTTGGTCGACTCAACTTAGAAGAAATTTGACTTGAGTAAATCCGACTTGGGAAAATTCTAGCTTGCCTCAACTAAACTGAATTTCTTTGACTTGACTCGACTTCCCTCGACTCAACTGACTTGCTTCAACCTAACCTAACTTGCCTCGACTTGACTGACTTGTTTCAACTCGACCCTACTTTCCTCAACTCGACCAAATTTCTTTGACTCAACCCGACTTGCTTCGATTTGCATTTCTCAACTTGACATGACTCATTATTTCTTTGCAACTCAACTTGGGACTTGATCAGTCGAGAATTTTTTCGACATCTACACAACAAGACTTATAATTATTTTAACAAAGAATTTTGTGTTGGTGAGACAGATAGGTTATAAGCCTCCTGTTTACAGATCAGATGATATCAAAGGGGATGTTTGAATACAATCAGTGAAACCTATATGGTAAATACCCACAGTGATTACAAAAGAAAGGGACAAGAATTGTTGTCAGAGCTAGAGTAAAGTAGAGCATCAAGAATGTCAGGGGAACATTATGAAGGTGAAGAGGAAGAAGATTCCATGGTTAGGTTGGATCATTTTAAGTAGAGTTTAGCTACATTGACATCAATGGTGTCACAACTATTGGAAGCAAAGGTCAAGGGACACCATCTGTGGATGATGGGCATGAAGGCCCCAAGAAGGAAAAAATAAGCCAGAGATAGAACGTAAGACTAAGCCATAAATGGAAGAGTGCAACTACATCAAGACACATGTACCTTTTCATGTAAAGGCTAAGGTGGACATAAATCCTTATGTTGGATAAGTGGATGCTATCAGGTTGAACCAATGAATACAATAGATGGAAGTGTACTTCAATGTTCATTAAGTAACTAGAAAAAAAAATGTTTTTTTTTTTCGGTTGAAGCTTGAAGGTCATGCTTTGACACAGTGGGAGAGTAATGAAGTAATAATAGCACTAGGAAATGAGCCACCAATGACTAATTGGGAAGTATTTAAGAAAATGATCAAATATCAGTTTTATCCAATAGGATATGAGGAGCACCAACAAATAGTATGGAATTACCTCATACAGAGACAAGGACAATCAGTGCAGGAGTTCACGCTAGAGTTTAGGAAGAGAGCAATCCAGATGGGATCCTCTCTCAAAATTCTAGACATGCTGGTCAAGTATTTGGGGGAATTTTTTCCTCATTTTCACAGGAAATTTATGTTCTTCATACCAAATACTATTGATGAGGCTAGTATTCAAGCACAATACCTTGAGGGGGACAAGTGAAAGCAACAAACAAATCCTCACAAACAAGTAAAACCACAAGAGCAACAAAAAATAAAGACAAACAAGAAGAAGTGGAATGAGAAGAAGGTTGTGGCAGCAACACAAGAAGGAACACCTACCATCCAACAATGTAAAAGATATGATTGCAAGGTACACATGGAGAAGAATTATTGGAAATTTCACCCTAAGAAGTTCTTGAAATATTTTCAAAAAAAGAAGAAGAAAGCATTAATATCAGTGGATGTTGAGGAACGTGTGAATAACACATCATACCTAGAAGATAATATTAACTACACTAATCTTCATAAAGAGGTGGAATTAGTTGGTTGTAATCACAAGGAGGAGAAGGCAATGACTTGACCTTTTTGTATTAAAATACACATGAAGCAAAGCGAGGTGGATTGTTTGTTCGATCCAAGTTCACAATCCAACTTGATATCTACAAAATTGGTTGAGAAGCTCAGATTGGATACACAATATCATCCACATCCATACCCCCTAGGCTAGGTAAGGCAAGATGTGGAATTGAAAGTGAGCAAGCAATGCAAATTTAAGTTTTCCATCAATCATAATTTTGTGGATGAAGTAGTTGCAAATGTGGTTCCTCTAGACATATGTGGAGTCATCTTGGGAAGGCCATATTTGTATGTGAGGAACTCCATTTTTAGAAGGCAAAAAAACCAGTACATGCGATTCAAGGATGGAAAAGATTATACCATAAATTCACACATGGATAAAGATAATATCTCTTTGATCAATGCTTATCAATAAAGAAGAATAATGGGCAAAAAAAATCGAAGCTCCTCTAACAACTCCCCTTGAAAAGAATTTTTTAAGTTGGAATCTCGCGGCTAACCTATCCTTCCAATCCTTGAAAGACGTTATGTGTACTACTTTTGTACTGGTCCTACCCGACTTCACCAAGACCTTTGTTCTGGAATGTGATGCACTAGGGAGAGGAATGAGGGAAGTCCTTATCTATTGGGCCACTTGATCTATGAAAAGGAAATGTTGGTTATTTTGCATGCACTGGATCTATGGCGCCATTATCTATTGGCACACTGCTTCCAAATTAAAACAAATCATCAAAGCCTCAATTACTTCCTGGAAAAACAAATTCATATCCAGAGAAAAAACAATGTGTGACCAATATGTTTGGATATTATTATGAGATCATTTACAAGAAGGTAAAATAAACTATGGTGGATGATTCTCTTTCTAGGAAATATGAAGAATAATGGTCCTTGTTTTCCCTCTCATTCCTTGTTGTTGAATGGCTTCAGGCTATTCATCAAGAATGGTTACAAGACATCAAAATTTCCAGCCTAATCCAACAAATACAATAGGATCCCCAATTTCAACCACGGTACTCTTGGAACAATAAAAAGTTTCAATATAAAGGCTTCATATATTTAAGCAAACAATTGGCCCTTAAATCCACAGTGCTCTCTGAGTTTCATGCTCCACCTAGCATGGGTCATTAACGTTTTACCAAAATTTATGAATGGGTCAAATGTTCTTTCTTATGGGACAATATGAAATAGAAAATCCACATCTTTGTGACTAAATGTGATACTTGTCAATGCAATAAGGGTGAGACTATCAAACCTCTGGGCACACTCCAATCGCTTCCACTTCCACCTACTACTTCTATGGATATTTCTATGGATTTCACTATTGGCTTACACAAATTAGGCAATAAGTCAGTCATCATGGTGGTATTTCATCATCTTTCCAAACATGATTTAGCATCCCCAACCACCCACCGACCGCGAAATGCCACTCCAGAACATCCTTTCATGCTCTGATACCAATTTGTAGCATCCTCGGCCACATTTTGGTCGGGAGCATGCCACTACTCAGACGCTTTACTTAGCTCTGAACCCGTTTTGTAACGTCCTCGACCATTCATGATGGGATACGCTATGCCAGAGAACATAACCGTTCTCTGTGCGGAACATATTGTAACATACTCAGCATCCAAACTGAGCTATGCCACATACAATTTTTCTAACTGCATGTAATTAAAATATATACACGCAAAACTCTTGTGGAAGATTTATATATAAAACGTGAACAGAAAAATATGTTATGTAAATGCACAGATTCAGACTAAAATAATAGTGAACGCATACATGCAACATATACAAGAAATACTCATAAAAATAAACACGTAATTAACAATGCAACATGTAAACTTATCACACAATTGGCACTTATCTTGGTAAGAATGTCACCAACTGTGTGCAGACCTTCCATGAACCTCCCAGGCTTAGACCACATTTTTCATCACTCTCAACAGTGAGTCACCCCCGAGCTGGGACTAAACTCCACTCAGGTAAAGACAC
>JASDQU010100317.1:123964-174007 GCA_032191745.1 Picea mariana | reverse complement strand
GTGCTTTGTCTTGGAGTGCATCACCAGATTCTTTGAGATATTGATGGTACTTGTATTATCACAATAGATTGGAATGGGCTCATCATACTCAAACTGTATATCTATCAGATTTTTTTTCATCTAAAGAACCTGTGTACAACATGATGTTGCTGCAATGGACTCTGGTTTGGCTGTAGATAATGATACTAATAATTGTTTATTACTTATCCATGATACTAAACACTCACCCAAGTAGAATGTTGCTCCACTGGTGCTTCGTCAGTCATCAATACAACCTGCCCAATCTGCATCTGTGTAGGCAATAAGTGATAGATCCTTTCCTTTTGGATACCATAATCCAAAATCTTTTCTTCCTTTGAGATATCTGAAAATCCTCTTCACTGCTAATACATGTGATTCCTTTGGTGCTGCTTGAAATCGTGCCACCTGTCCAACTGCCTGCATTACATCTGGTCTGGATGTTGTCACATATATTAGGCTACCAATCATTGACCTATATTTCCTCTGATATGTAGACTTTGAATCGTCATCTTTTCTCAACTTGCAACTGGTTTGCATGGGAGTGATAACTGGTTTGAAATCTTCCATACCGAACCTTTTTAGCATTTCTTTGATATACTTGTTTTGAGAAATAAAAATTCCGTGGTTGTTTTGGTGTATCTGAAGTCCCATAAATAAGGATAGTTCTCCAAGTAATGACATTTCAAATTCATTCTGCATATCTTTTGCAAATTTATGGCTTAACTTGTCATCATCACTACCAAAAATAATATCATCAACATGAACTTCAATTAATAAAATATTACCTTGGCTTACCTTGATGTAGAGGTTGTTGTATGCACTTCCTTTTCTGAACCCTTCCTGCTGCAGATACTTATCCAGCCTAGTGTACCATGCTCTAGGAGCCTGTTTTAGACCATACAAGGCCTTCTTTAATTTACACACATAATCTGCGTTTTCTGACAACTAAAATCCTTCTGGTTGTTTAATGTAGACTTCTTCTTCAATTTCACCATTCATAAAAGATGATTTTACATCCATTTGATACATTTTAATATTTTTGGAGCATGCATAAGCTAAAAGCAAACCGATTGCTTCCATTCTGGCAACTGGGGTAAATGTCTCTTCAAAGTCGATTCCTTCAACCTGTGCATATCCTTTACATAGAAATCTAGATTTGTTCCTTGTAACCTTTCCATCTTCATTCAATTTATTCCTAAAGACCCACTTTGTGCCGATCACATTCTTATTCTTTGGTCTTGGAACTAGTTCCCAAGTGTGATTTTTCTTTATTTGATCCAATTATTCATCTATGGCCTTATTCCAAGATTCATCCTTGTTGGCTTCTTCAAAATAGTTTGGTTCAATTGTAGATAAGAGTGCTAGGTGTGTTTGTTCTAGTGAATGGATTCTTCTTCTAGTCTCAACTCTTGCATCTTTGTTTCCGATAATCTGATATGAAGGATGATTCTTTTGTACTCGATTACTGGGTGTCTTTGGAGACACTTGCTGAAATTGCTCTTATGCTTCTGTCAGATTCTCTTCATCTTCCTCTTCTACGTCTTTTTCATCTTCTGTTTCTTATTCTAAGGGTTGTTTCATTGATTTATTTTCTTCCTTTGATTGTGGTCTGCCTGTTTTATCAATTGTTACGTTGATTTTTTCCAAAACTTTGTTCAATCTTATATTGTAACACTTCTATGCTTTCCTTGTACTTGAGTAACCAACAAGTACTCCTTTGTCCACACGAGAGTCAAACTTTCCCATTCCTCCATATTCTCTTTTGATATAACATTTGCTTCCAAAAACTCTGAAGTGTTTTACATTTGCTGGTCTTCTTTTCCATAGTTCGTAAGGAGTTTTGTTAGTGTTGTTTCTGAGAATTACTTTGTTTTGAATGTGAACTGTTTTATGCACTTCTTGTGTCCAAAAAATATCTATCAATTTTGAATCCATTAACATTGTTTAGCCATTTCCTGTATTGTCATGTTCTTTCTTTCAACAACTCTATTCTGTTGAGGTGTCCTAGCAATGGAGAATTGCCTTTTTATTCTATGATTGCTGCAGTATTCCATAAATTCATTTGAAGTGAACTCTCCTCCATTATCAGATCTCAAGCATTTGATTTTTTAATCCATTTCATTTTCAACCATTTCCTTGTAGATCTTGAAGTTTTCAAAAGCTTCTGACTTATTCTTGAGAAAGAAAACTACAGTCATTCTTGTATAATCATCAACTAATAATATGAAATATTTCTCACCTTTTAAGTCCTTTTTTTTAGTTGGTCCAACTAGATCAGTATGCACAATTTCTAGTGGTCTTATCATTGAATATTCATTTTATTCAAAACTGGACTTTTTTTTCTTTCCTTGTTGACAATGCTTGCATAAAGTGTTGGTTGGTTTCGTGATCTGGGACATTTCTCTGACTGCTTCTCTTTTGCTGACTTTGACAAGGTTATCAAAATGTATGTGCCCCATTCTTCTGT
Source organism: Picea mariana (assembly GCA_032191745.1). Classification (NCBI taxonomy): domain Eukaryota; kingdom Viridiplantae; phylum Streptophyta; class Pinopsida; order Pinales; family Pinaceae; genus Picea; species Picea mariana. The sequence continues at coordinate 171,519 of JASDQU010100317.1, read as the reverse complement.
GCTATAGCCAACTTTCATCTTCCTTTCCTAGACAACACTTTGCATTTCCAATTTTACTTAACACATATATGTTTCTTGAAGTTCTTGCAGCTATAGCGACCAATTTTCATGAACCTTCTTTTCTTATCACACACTTTTTTGAATCGAAAGTAACTCTATGACCTTGGTCACACATTTGATTCACACTTAGAAGATTATGTTTCATATCTTCTATTAGTAGAACATTTTATGCCTTTTTAATCTTGTTCCCAATTCAGACTGTGCCTTTTCCAATGATTTTGGTTGAATCATCATTTTTTAAGGAGACTGATCCATCTCTTTCCTTTTGTGATGTAAGAAAATTGTCTCTATCACCTGTCATGTGTTTTGAACATCCACTATCAACATACCAACCATGTTTATTTTTCTTAGGTGTTAGAGAAATTGTGCATTCTTCATTTCTATACTGATCTTGCTTTCTTATCCATGTCATTTTCTGAGGTTCCTGTCTATGACTGTTGTTATTCTGTTGAGGTTATTTTGGAAGGAATGTCATTCTACAATCTTTTCCCATGTGTCCAAAATTGTTACATTTGTAACATTCCACTTCAGTTCTCAAAGATTCAAACCTATTGTAACTTCTTCTCTGTGTTTCACTAGGTCTTCTTGAATAACCCCTTTGTGCATGACTCTCAAAGTTGTTATTGTTCATTTTGTTATCTCTACAATTCTCATCTTTATCTCCAAAATTATTACATGCATAACATAAATCAAAAGATATAGTTTGATACCTAGGAGTTGAAGATATTCTGAAAGGAGATGATCTTATAAATCGTTCTTCTTCTTGAGGCCTATCTATCTATTGTTGATTCTAAAATATGAATCTTCTTGGTGGAGGAGTGTCCTTGTAATCTTCCTTGTATATCTTCATATCCCCTTTGATTGTTTCTGCATAACATTTTGGATATGTTTCTTGCTCTGTTGTTTTTGAGCTTGATCCTTTTTCTGTCTGATTGTATCCAAGTCTGGACTTGTCAAGATGAGATTTTTGACTACTGATAATGTCATCCAGAACTTTTGAGATATTTTGCATATGTTTCTTTTGAATATCCTTTCTTAGTGCGACAATCTATGCTTCCAAGTTTCCAATGATCCTGTCCTTTTCTTCTAGATTTTATTTGAGTGCTTCATCAATTCTTTTATCTTCTTCTATTTGAGCCTTCAATTTTGTGATCATTTGTTCTAGTTCTAGAGTATCATTTTTCTTGTCTAGTTCTACTTGTAGTTTCTTGTTTTTCTTCTTTTCCCTTCTGATAACTTCTATGGCACACATTAATTCTTATCGATAGTCAACTTCTGGTTCTTCAATTTCTTCTTCGACTTCTTCATATTCTTCTTTGGATTCTTCATATTCTTCTTTGGAGTCTTCTTTTTCAGAGTCTTTTACTGCCATGAATAGAACTCTTCATGTCTCACTATCACTGACTTCATCTTGATCTGATGATGAGATGTTTTATTTGGTGCATAAGATTTTCTTGAAAAGTTTCTTTGTAGTTATTTTTCCTTTATATATGTGTTTGCCTTTTGAGTAACCTTCATCATTTCTCTTTTTCTTATGAGGACAGTTGTTAGAAAAATGACCAATACCATCACAATTAAAACAAATTAAAGGAAGCTTACTTCTATACCTATCGTCGGTTCCCTTGTTCAGTCTTTTGATGAAGTTTACCACTTCTTCATCATCTTCCAAGACGTCACTACTGGTACTATATTATTATTGTTCCTTTTTCTTTTTCTTTGATCTTTTGGATGATTTGAAGGTTTCTTCTTTTACATTTGGATTTTCCTGTTTAGTTCTCATTTCATATGCTGTGAATATTCCATGTAGTTCGTCCATGCTTATTGGGTTTAGATCCGATCTTTCTTCTAGTGCTAATATGTTAGGGTTAAATATCATAGGAAGAGATCTTATTACCTTTGAACAATTACAGATTCTCCCATTTCTTCTCTCAATCCTATGATTTCATTCACTGTTTCATCGAATCGTAAGAAGGAGGCTACAATATTCTCATCTTCCTTCATTTTTAGTTGTTCAAACTAACCTCTATAAGTTTGAAGCTTTGCTACCTTGACTTTTGTATCTCCTTCATAAATATTTTGAAGCTTGTCCCAAATCTCTTTAGCGGATTTACAATGTGCAACTTTGGTGAATACCGTATCACTGAGACCATTCAAACGTGCATTTTTGGCTTTGGAATTATTCTCATCAAGTTTCACTCCTTTGTCATTTGTTGGTGGAACTATTGGTGTTATGTATCCATCTACAATTTATTTCCAAACTTGAAATCCATGTGCCTGTATATATGTCTTCATCCTTATGCTCCAAAAAACATACTTTTGTTCATCAAACTATGCTATTTCATTTTTATACAAGTTGGTACTCTCTATGATCTACCTTTCAGTGGTTAAATTGATTTTTGAAGGAACCTTTTCTGATACCAATTGTTGGATTACTGAGAGGGGGGGTGAATTGGTAATAGAGTAATTATAATCCTTTTTCTTCAAATAATCCAAGTGTTATATCAATGTATAATTATTATCCAATAATGATCAATAGGAAATGAACAATCACACACATACACGGTACACCAGTGTTTTACGTGGAAACCCAAATTGGGAGAAAACCACTAAATTGTTTTTCTTAAATGTATTGAAGAATAACATTCATTGGAAGCACCAACTTATTTTATTTTCGATCTACAACTGGAAGGAGGCTTCAACCCCCTAGTTTCTCAGGCTACAACTTGAGGCAAGCTCCAACTCCCCAATTCTTTGGGTACAACTAGAAGGAGGATACAACTCCCTATGTTCTCTGGCTACAACCACCTGTCCTTGCCCCATCCAACCGCCCTGAAGTAGAAGTAGAATGATGGAACCATTGTCACACTATCACTGTGAGATATACCACTATAAACCTATGACAATAAAATTGAACCATGCATCAACCATGCATCAACCTGTACCTCAACCTGTAATCAACTTGTACCATAAACAAGTGCATCAAACATGCACCAACCTATACCAAACAATCTGTAATCAAATTGTACCATAAACAAGTGAAACCGACCATGTACAAAGTATGTAACAATCATGTGTCAACTACTCATCAACTATGACTCATCAGTATGTATCAACATCATCAAATATACACCTCATGTATGTGTCAACTCATCAACTACTTGTCTCAACCATGTACCCAACTTGTACCTCAACCAAAATCCCTCATCAATTTCATCATCCAAATATGATTTATAACTCTCTAATATACCTGGTGTGTATTATCGCATACCTGCAAACCTTCCTTAACTTTAAACAACAAGAGACTATCGTTTACATCAAATGTTTATTTAGTCTCACATGACTAGTTTTGGATTAGTCAACAACCCTAACTTGAAATAATCATAACTTTGTACCTGTAATGAATAAAGATATGAAACTGATACACAATGTTATTCAATGTGTTTTATACAATTCCTCTAGGTTTCACTACTTGGAACCTCTCAAAAAAGTATTTATAACAAAAATGACATACCTTACTGAATTTTGGCTTATTCTAGAGAGCGACCTTGTAGAGTGTGCCCTGCACAAAATGTTTGTTGAATCGAGCTAAAACTGTTACAAAGCATACTAAAAATTGTAGGATAACCAAAAACTTTGGTCTTACTAAATTTGGATCTGTTATGAAGAAGTTATGATGTTTTTACTTGAAACATCTGTTTTTGACTAGTTTCAGGACTAGCCACAAACCCTATTTTCCACGGAATGTAACTCCAAAAATACAACGAACCACATGCCAATTTTTTTACCACAGATACTTGGATATTTTTACTCAATGTAGTAGAAATTTCATGGTCCAAATTATTCTAGAAAAAACATTATTGCGAAAATGGTAGATGACCTGTAAATAACATACCTTAGAAAGCATCATCAAAAGAATTTATCCTTCCTTGAATTTCGACCTTCTTTTCTTCACCTTCCCTTAGAAATTTGGCTTAGATATCCTTTGGTTACCTAAGACACCTATAGGTATTCAATATGCTCAAGTGTGTCTGAAATGAGAGAGTCTTTCCTCTTATTTATACTCTCCAAGTAGCTTCCTTAAAAACATCTTCTAGGTTACTTCGCCCACTTTCCTTATTTTAGGGTTAACCCACTTCTAATTTCTCCATTAAATTTATTATTCAAATAATTTATTTTTTATTCACATTGAATTATAGTACACTCATCAATTCACTTTATTATTTACCTTCTAAAATCTCTTAAACCACTTTCACTACTTTGACATTTTGGGGCTTCTAGATGACATAAGAGGGTCCTCCAACTTCGTAAGGCCATAACTCTCAAACCGTGAGGAGTTATGTGACGTTCCACATACCACCAGAAATGGAATGACAATAAATATCCATCTAGGATAGTTTAAATGACAAATTCACTGACCTTCATCTCATTATTCCACAAATAAGCATGGGTTCTCTAACCATACTTCTAGGATAACTCAATCTGCAAAGCATCTTCCTGTGAGGGATTTCACCATAAGGGGAACACTTTGGAGTTCATCCATTTATACTTATTATCAACCATGAAAAGACAATAGCGATTCATCTTTACATCAAACAATCTTGGGTCCATTACCCAACCTTTGTGCTACGAGGCTTTCTTCAAGGGTTGACATCAATGACAACCAACATTAATCAACACAGAGGACAGGGAGTAGGTAGCTATGAAGGTTGAGCAAATCATAGGGAGTCAACCTTCAGGTTTAGGTGGGAAAGAGAAGGCTTCCAAGTCTATTAAGAAGGAGTCATGGTATGAGATGGCCATGCAGGATGCTCAGAAGTAGGCTTATAGGAAAATCTTAAGAGGAAGTGAGTCTTCATCGAGAGGTGAAAGCATGATTGAAGGGATATTTTTTGTGTTAGAGGGAGTTTCCAATTAGGTGGATTGGAGAGTAGGAATGGTAGGTTATCTGGTAGTGAATATAGAGCCAACTCCAGGTGGGAGAAGTAACTTCCTCGGTAAGAGAGATTTCTAGTGTTTTTACTAGTGAGTTGAGTGTTTTAAAGAAAGTGCTAAAAGTAATTAGCATGTAATATAAGAATGTAAATCTAAAGTGGTTGTTGTTGTGCAGTGGAAGCATAAACAATTACAAAGAAAACATGAACTCAAACACATAATAGAAATCACACATAGGAGACACATGTTTACATGGTAAAGCCCTCAAGGTGAGGGAAACATCCATGGGACTGTGGAAATAACATCTTATTTCTTAACATGATATTACAAACACCAGCCCAGAGAGGGATTGAATCCCCTTGCTCACTGAATGCTTCTGAGGAATACAGATTTATACAATTCTTTCCACAGTTACATGAAACCGACTGAATTAATTGTATCTTGAACTTGGACTGATTAGCCTCAACCGAAACCTAAATAATATGGTTCTACAAGATGCCAATATCGTACAAAATTTGAAATTGGTTGTCACAGTTTCAACAATCTCCACCTTGAAAACAATTTACCTGATACCATGACATTATCCATTCATCACCTTCTTGCAATCTAAAGATAGGTGATACCAGTGCTTCCAAAACTGAAACACCCATTTCACTGCTCCACCTAGATTTGTCATGTGACCACTGACAACACCAACTACATGTGAACTATCTCATCCTTTAATTGCAATCATCAATCATTCTACTAGCACACTATACACGAGACATATAACCCTTTTCTTATTCATCACTTGGACATAAACCTGAAGAAAACTTATAATGGAAATCCAAAAAAGATTTTACCAGTTTCACATCATTCATATCGAACTTCTTGAGTATTGTTACCATGTACTCAAGTTGTGACAACCCAAAACTTACCATCAATCCCGTCTCTATGAATTTCTATGCTCGATATTGTTTTGTTGCTCCCAGATCCTTCATATCAAATTTCCAAGTCAACTAAGCCAACCTATTGATCTTAACCATGATATTGCTTGCTACAAGCATATTGTCAACAATCTAAACACCAAGATAGTAAGTACTATAAACACAATGGTTATGTTCAATTCTTGTAAAAATTGGCTCACCATGAAGGAATCATCTTCGTGTACCAATTTCCTGGATGCGCTTTCCAGGCCATACAATGAATTCTTGGTCCTGCAAAAAAATATTTTGTTGCGATCTTTAACACCTTCAATGTTCCACCTCGAATATTGCATTCGAAGACCTTATCCCAATCTAGCCAAGACTTCCAAATGAGCCTTCACTTCTCATCTCCAGACCCATTTACAATGGAGTCTCAATGCTCCACCTTGACATGAACATTCCCTTAACCAAATCTATCCAAGCCAGCCAAGTAAGCTTTTGTCGATTACCTCCAGGCCCATTTACAATGGAGTTTCATTTAGACTTTGAATAGAAATCATTACATGCAATATCATGGACACCATACCACAGAAAACCAAAAAACATAGACCTGAAACCCACCATTGTTGACCTAAGATAAAGTTTAACTCATGACTCATTTACCGAGTCAAGGTTAACCCACACATACATGCCTCAACCCCTCTTTGGTATACCTAAATCTATATCTAGAATTTTCATAGGTTACCCAATAGCCTAGGGGTATGCATGCCTAATCAGGTCTTACAGTCGTATCCCCAATTACATGCAAGGTTACAATTCCATAAGAAAAAAAAATGTTCAGATGGTATTTTTACCATTACCATTTCTGGGATTGCTTCCATTTAGCAGAACGTATCTTGTTTGTTGCTAGAGCACAATGTTGCTTTTACCATGCCATGTCTTTGATTGACTATTTTCACTATGCACCAATCATCAACCATGGAAAAGAACCCCCTTTGGTGCATCCACCTTGAACTTAACACTTTGACATTTGAGTTTGAAGTAATAAACATCAAACCAAACATATGTCTCGATAAAATTTTAATTTCCACTTTTATTCTCCAATTTCAAGACAAAGTGTCAACATTACCAACGATTTCAAAAACAAAAATGATAGCAACAAGTTCCAAACGAATCACTCCATGAAAAAAAAATGTTGTCTTCAATAAAATTACCTCAACATGAGATTTGATACCTACCATACACATTCATCACTATCATCCAATCCAGTAACATGCAAAACTTTGTAGATCTCCTATCTGCCAGAAGCAAAACCACAAACAAATCATAGCCAACAAAAGAGCATACTCTTGCCTCTGCCTTTATACTTTATCCTTCCACGTGATGGTACAAAAAATGAATGATCCACTTCCACAGATCTAGAGTGGATCAAAAACTTTGTATCGAAGGTCATCAAATCTTGGTAGTACTCTGTCTTGGTCCTTACTTTGAGCCCTTGCCAACTCCACAAAAATGTTGTCGACCCCTTCATGACCTTCCACCAAATCTAGATTCCAATCTTCACATCATCAGGAATAAATACATATGCAAGGTAAGACATGTGCAATGGCAGTTTGGCCCACTGTGCCTAGCTCCATTTCTATGCAACATGCTCATACTTGTTATACAAGTTCTTAGCCGAGGGTTCATATTTGTCATACAAAATATTCACCACTTCCTTGATCCTTTCCACTGCCTCGACTTGTTGAACTTCGATCAAGATAGACCTGGAANCAGGCGTGAAAATAACCTTAACAACTCCCTCCATAGTATAAACCCCCTATTTTAGTGGCCATGAATTCTCTCTAGCATACCCATAGATACTAGAAATATGAGTCATGGCCTTCTTAGTGTCATCCTGGAAAAAATCCCAGGTATAACCAAATCCACACCAATTACCCATGCCCTATCAACAGGATCATATGGATCATGTGCAATAACATGCATTCCTAGCCCCTTAGACCACCGAGCAACTTCTGTTCCAACCTTCCCAAAACCTATTACTCCAAGTTTCTTTCCAATTATTGACACACCAACAAACTTGTTGCGTTTCCACTTTCCAGCCTTCATGGAAGCACTAGCCTGGGACACATTCCACGCCATCGATGTGATTGAGGCTATCCCATGCTCAACAACCGAAATAGTATTGGTAGTGGGAGAATTGACCACCAGGCACCCAAACTCAGTGGCTTCCTATAGATCCACATTATATATACCCACACCCTCTCTTCCGACAACCTGGAGTCTCTCGCGTGAGGATTCAAACACCTCACGAGTCACTTTGGTGCCACTCCTCAAGATGAGAGCATTGTAGAGAGAGATATTTGTGCAGAGATCCTCCTGTGATAAATTGTAGGAGCAGTCCACATTGGAATCACTTCGAAGCAGCTCCAGACTGCCATTGAACTCAGATCGGATACCACTTATTGTGCAGTGGAAGCATAAACAAGTACAGAAAAAACATGAACTTAAACAAAGAATAGCAATCACACATAGGAGACACATTTTTACGTGGTAAACCCTCAACGTGAGGGAAACATCCATGGGACAATGGAAATAACATCTTATTTCTTAACAAGAGAGTACAACCAACAGCTCGGAGAGGGATTGAAGCCCCTTGCTCACTAAATGCCTCTGAGGAATTCACATTTATACAATTCTCTCAACAGTTACATGAAACTGACTGAATTAATTTCATCCTTAACTTGGACTGATTATCCTCAACCGAAACCTAAATAATAGGGATCTACAAGATGCCAATATCCAACAAAATTGGAAATTGGTTGTCACCATTTCAACAGGTGTGAGAAGTAATCTCAACCGTCAATCACTTTGGAGATTAGATTAAGATTATAACTCATGATTATAAAAGAAAGGCTAGGATGAAGCAGGAAGAGACTTGTGTTGAGGGAATCAACACAGTCGAGACTTGTGTGAGATACACTTGTGAGAGAGACTTTGGTTAGAGATCAAGGTCAAGAATTTTGGTTAGATTCCAAGGTCGAGGATAGAAAAGAAGGACTTTTGTTAGTCTGGAAAGTGTAGAAGCATAGAAGGATTTTTTATTACACTAGAGTGAGGAGATATTACAGGTTGGGTGAAGAGATTTCATCTAAGTGTTGATGCAGATAGGGTTGGATCACAAAAGACCATTATTCAAGATATTGGATAGGTGGAGAAGGATTTTCATCTAGAGGTCCTATAGGTCAAGGAGAAGAGAGAGAAAAGGAATTCGTAGGTGGGTTTTAGCTGATAGAAGTCAGAGGAAAAGTATAGTGCCATAAAAAAGTGTCTGTACATCTACGTGGGTATCAGTTGAGACAGTTACATATGTATATAGGTTTTCTAAAGGAAAGGTGCATACACCTCAAAATTCATTATATTCAAAGGCCTTACGACAAATCATACTTACCCATGCTTGTTTGTAGCTTTATATTTTCTGAGTGGGTCATTTTCCCTGTTACGGGAGCCTTGATTTGACCTTACTAAAAGCATATTGTAGGCGCAGGCCTAGTTTTTGGGAGAAGAAAGTCTATTTTTGGAACAGGCCTATTATTGGAGAGAAAGGTCTATCTTTGGAGTGCATGCCATAGGTGGCGGAAAAGAAGCATGTAGAAAAATAAGGAAAATAAGCATGCATAAGAAGGAGGAAAGGAAGCATGGTGTGCATGTAGAAAACCCTAGCCATGTTAGGGTTAGAGTTTTGGAAAAGAATTTAATGGTTATAAGCTAGTAGAATAGTATAAATAAAGACCTAGGAGGTCTATAAGAGGTTGGTCAATTGTTGAGTAGTTCATTTTTATGTTGGTCAGTTAGTAAAGGAGAGATAGTTGATCAGAATAAGCTATCTTTTGAGGGTTAGGTCACAGGATTTGGATCTTGTTGTGATCTAGTCTGCCTCACATAGGGTACTTACCCTCCTTTTTTATTGTAATCCTTAAGAATGTAATGCGGGCAGTGCATATTTTGTCGAAGAATGAATAAAAGAGAAGAAGAGACATAGCTTTATGGACGTAGGACCAAGGGGGGTGAACCATGGTAAACCTATTGTGTTTATTTGTCATGAATGGTTGTTCCATTTTTATGTTATGTATCAATTCAAGAATGAATGGTTACTTAGATAATCACAACATGAATTCATAGTTAGATGAATGAATGCATACCAGTCTTAGATGAATAAATAATAATGTTGATGCATGAGGAAAATGATCAGAATATAGTCTCAATCCCTTCCTAGAATTAAAACACCTAATTATTGCAATCCCCCATAAAGTTATCTCAGTTGAGACTACGTTGTGCACTATGTGCGCAACATTTCCTTCTAGTTTACCAAAAGGGTCGATAGTTTGAGGGTTTTATTGGAAACCTATTGAGATCAGAACCTGGGTCAGCTCAAGTGTCCATGTAACACCCTAAGTTTTGAACCCCCATTTTAAATAATGTATTGTTACAAAGTTGAGAAGCCAAAGAGATGAAACAATTATTAAAAGGCCAATGTGCCCAAGAAATGTAATGTTTTGATCATTATTAATAATAAATACATCGATGGTTGCTAGACGAACAAGGACTAGAGTTATAAGGGGATATGATTCCACAAGAGAGGGGGCCTGAGGGGATAAATGTTAATTTCCTATTTTAATTACCCTTTTGTCTAAGGGAGTGGATTAGTTACGTGAGCTTCTTGGGGAAGGCCAGGTGGTTCTTGATTCCCCATGAAATAATTAACCCTCCCCTAGTTTGTTGGGGGGAGAGGGGTCGGTTGGTTGCTCTTTCAATCCTTCATTCACTTATTCACTCGTCCACTCGATCACTGGGTCATTTTTTCATTCACTTTCTCACTCGTTCATTCATCCCGTCCTTACCTATCACCCATTGATCCATCCTCATCTGCGTCTTGGCTTGGGAAAGGGAAACGAACTTTCAAAGAGTAGCCATGGTATCGTTGCTTGTAGTGGTCGCCAGTGTAATCCAGCCATGATTTGATGCCTGCATTTCTGAGATGCATTGGCTTGTGTCCAACATTTTTCATAGCTGTGATTCCTGAGAGTTCCAACATTGAGATTCTAGACCAGTTGCACTGGAGCCTTGGAAGGAGAAGGATTTCCTGAGGGACTGCATGGCAGAGAAGGGTGGAGGTCCATTCTCTTGGGTGGTATAGGTTGGGTAGAAGAGACTAGGGTACTTGTATTTATGTGAGTGTTGGGAAATCTTGTGAGATATTGAGTGTTGATTGGTTTGGGAAGCTAAATAACACTCTGGAACCGTCATTGTGGATTCATTACCTTGGATCGAGGGTGACACTATTTTTAAGACTTGGAATAGTAGTGTCTACGGTTGGGTGGAACATCCTTCGTCTGCAGCTAGTTGGTGTCATCTTTTATAAAGATAAGTTCTCCATGTTATGGTATTATTTACCTATATATGAATGTATTCTGTTGTGTATTTATTTATCATTTAATTGAATATTTAGAATATGCATGCTTGATGGTTATTGTTGTGCATGTTGTTAAATATTTTCTTTTATGCATCCTTATTAATTTAAAAAGGTATCAGTAAGAGATGGAAGTCCAAGGGTGGGATTGAAGTTGGTGTACCCCAAACTGAGGGTGGAGAGGTGTGTTATAGTACAACAAATGGTTTTGTTGTTGGATGGAACTACATAGTATTGATTCGAAAGGATCTTTTGAAGAAAGCACGGAGAATGAAAACGTAGAAGGGAATGTTTAGGACATGGATTCCAATGAGGATAGAGATTGAAAGATGGTTAAGGAAAAAATAAATCAATTTTGGAACCAATCATGATGGATGAGGACTAGAAAAAGAAGATAATGAAAAATGTTGAAGTGACGTGTAACAATAGAACTTACCAATATAAGATGAATAACAAAAAGAGGGTCATAGATGATAGAGAGGGCTTGGCGAGAGATGAAGAAGTGGTAGAGGAACTTTGGGCTATGGAGAAGATTGAGGAAATCTTGAACGCAACATATGAAAGGGAAAAAAAAGGTCCAGGGTCAGAAACAAAAGGAAGAACTCTTGTCCAAATCACAATCAGTGTGGAACCTACGACCCCATGTGTGACTAATACACCTAAAGGAACACCAGCTTTTATACTACCATTTTTTAGTAGAAGAGGGGTAGCAGGTCAAGGATCCAATAGAGGACAACCAACTAGAGGTACAAGTTCAGGAACTAACAATCAAATATTTACATCTCGCAAAGGAAGTAGTTCAACACAGTTCAAAATGGCAAGAGTATATTCCACTATTAGATTACCAGAGTTTTGAGGAGAGGCATCAGAGGACCCTGAAAATAATTTATTTATATGTGAAAATATCTAGGAAGGAAAGAAGGTCACAGACGAGGATACAAAAGTCGTGCAGTTAGCTACAACACTCAGAGACCGCGCTCTATAATGGTACATGAGACTTGATGTAAAGAGTCCACAAGGAGAACCAAAGACTGTTGCATAGGTGAAAAAGATATTGGTAAATGAATTCCAAAATCCAAGCTCACAAGACCAGTACATAAACGAAATTATTGAAATCAGGCAGAAACCAATTGAGTTTGTCTCGGAGATTGATCAAATGTTCAAACATCTAAAAGGTAAGTTGAAGTATTCTATTACTGACATGCAACAAAGGAAGTTATTTGTGAACTCGCTATTACCACACTTGAAGTATCCTTTGAGACAATATAAGTTTCAAACTCATGAAGAGGCTCTACAAGCAACCCTGCAGCTGGAAGAAAACAAGTATCAACATACATACCCAACAATAGAAGAAATGAAAGAGGATATGAATAATATGACATTTTAGTTGAAACATAATAAGGTAAAAGAGAAGAGAGAAGTTGCTTGGTGTACACTATGCAAGACATAAGGACACAATAAGAGTGAATGTCCAACCTTTGCACAGTACTTGGAAACAAGGGTACCAAGCACCTTGCCAACAAAAGGACCATGGTGTGAGATTTATAAGACACACGAGAATGATCCATATCATTGTACAATGATGCAAAAGTATAAGAGAGTGACAAAGATTTCTTACTACATTTTTTGCAAATCAGTGGGTCATGATGACAGGGACTGTAGAACTTTGGAATTGATGAGATAAAGAACTTTAGACACCTACAGGGTGCAAGTAGAGATGATGATAGGCCAAGCTTCACCGCAATTCAATAATGCAAAAACACAATTCAATCCCACATAGCTGCAATACAACAATGCATAGCCACCATATAATCTCACACAATTTAACCAGATACCCCAATACAATGCATCACATAGAGATAGAGGTGGATTCAGAGGTGCAAGTCGAGGCAAAGGAGGATTTGGACAAGGCAGAGGGCCAATAGTCTTCCACAATTTTCAACAACCAGAAAATTATGCAATATAATTTCCACTTCCACCTACAAAATGTATGTATTTTCTCATAGCATACTTCGAAACAGAAGACTTCCAAACATTATTGGGAAAAAATCAGGAAAAAAGGAACCGGAACAATCAAAATGTCAAGTGGATTTCTATAGAAGCCAAGGATGGTGGGAAGAAAATCAACATAGTTACTCCAGGAGGAGCCAAGATGGGAGCTGATGTAGAAAAAAAGATCCATCTCAACACCAGTGGGTGAAGAATAACACTGAGCCACAAAAACACTTTGACTTGCGGAAAGAAAAGGAGATGTTTAAGAAATTCATAGAGGAGATTCTAAAAGAGAGCATTGTGTCTATGTCAATTGTGCATCAAACTGATGATCCACCAATGTATGATATTCCATATTCAATGGATCACACCAAAAAAGGACAACCTTAAGAGAAAGTACGTAACTTAAATACTTTTCTTTAGTCCTATGTTAAGTTATTGAATGATCCATCATACATTAAGGTCTTGCCGAATTTTCTAGAAAGATACAACACATAAGCAGAAGAGAAATTAGAACAAAATATAGTTAATCATGTCCATACGAGAAGAAGAACAAGTATGGAATTCAGGATAAATGCCAACATTGGGGATTTCAATATGGGAGATATCATTATTGATTTAGGCTCTGAGGTGAATGTCTTACCTAAGAATACATGGCAGTGTATTGGCGAACCCACATTAGGATATTCACCTGTCCATTTGAAATTGGAAAATCAACATAGAGTGTTACCAATTGGAAGGATTAAAGGTTTGACAATAGACTTGGATGGAGTGTGCACTGTGGCATATTTTGAAGTTATAGAAATAATATATGGCACAACACCCTATCGAGCATTACTAGGATTGGACTGGGGATTTGATAAATAGGATATGATCAACTTAAAGACATGGAAAATGACTTTTGAATCAGGCGAATATAGAGTGATTTCACCATTGGATCCTTCAAAGGGAGAAAGGTTTGTAGAGGCGACATGTTTGGGATTAGAAAGAATAAATCAGTTATATAGGAATTCCACCTGAGAAGAATATTATGTCAACACAACTGCAAATGGGGTACTCAATTGGAGAAGCATTACATCGTGTTCTTCAGACTCAGACACGGGTTTAGAAAACTAGCAACAGAGACTACATTAAGTCTCCACAAGGAGGTGTGAAAGAATAGATTGTGTTTCAAGGTGGGTCGGTACATAGGTAAGGGAACCTCCCAATTTTCATTGTTTGAATGAACTAGAAGCATTTTTGACAAATTACAAAGAGGTTTTGGAAAATCAGAGGTTTTTAGCCTTGGATATTGCACTCAAGGAAACACCTACAAGATGGTGGGGCGTGCATAAGGAAACAATTCAAGACTGGTATCATTGTAAAAGGTTATTGTGCATTAGATATGGTGCATACCAGAGGAGAAATACATTGCATAAATATGACGGGAGAAGAAGACCAGCTGAGAACATAGAGAAATGAAAAACAAAATGGAGGTTGACACCACCAAAATAATGGCCTCATTACTTTGTTCATACATTGGAAAGGATACTAGGGAACTGGTACATAGACCAGGAAATGCATAGAGGAACTACATAATGGACAATATTACAACAAAATTTTATGGCAACTTTCTCATTTGAGCATGAGAAAACGAATATTGATTCATCTCTGAAGCTAATATAGGGAATGATATTTTTTGAGGAACCTGAGGTGTAAATTATCACAGATTATCAACAACAAAACAAACAGACAGTCAAATACTTACTCTCATGTTATCATGTCGTAGAGGAAGCACCAGATGAATATGAGTCGTGCAACATTCAAATAATAGAGGTTGAAGGTGAACGATAGGTGGGAGGTCCATCTCTAGAGTTAGAGGCATTTACTGCACCAATTAAGGTTAATAAAGTCAACATTGGGACAAAAGAAAACCTGGAAAAGTTCAGCATAGGAGACTACTGGGATGAGCAGACACTAGAAAGGATAACATATTTACTGCTTGAATATAGTGACTTGTTTCTAGTAACCTTTATAGAGATGAAATGAATAGCAGGTGATCTAGGTGAGATGAAGATACCCCTAAAACAAGATGCTAGACCTATTAGGAAGAGACCTTACAAGATGAATCCAATGTATAAGAAAAATGTGAAAGCAGAAATTGACTGAATGATAGAATTTTGTATCATAGAGCTGATGGAGGAATGCAAATGGATCCATCCCATGGTAGTCCAAGAAACAAAACAAGGGGGAGTAATAATTTGTGTAGATTTGAGGAAATTGAATGATGCTTGCTTACATGATCCTTTCCCTACCCCTTTTACAGATGAGGTCTTAGAAAATGTGGGAGGCGAGGGAGCAAGGATAATTTTAAGGATGGAAATTTATATTAAAATGTAGAAACATGGAGAATATTACTATCCCTTAATATGCAAAATGTAAAATGTTTGGTGATAGTTTTGTAAAAATATTCAAATTTCTAAGGATTTTATATAGTTTTCATAAATTTTAGCGACTTTTAAGGTAAAATAATTTTATTTTTTGGAATTTGGGAGAATCGTTTTTAGAAAAAATGGAAATTGGTGAATCTTTTTTGGGGAAAAGCCATGGAAAATTAGCCCATTTGTGAAATTTAGCCCCTAAATCATCTATACCATGAAGCATATTCATTCACATATGGATTCTTAGGTTATCATCAGATCAAAATAGCCCATAGGAGAGGCATAAGACTACATTTTATATAGAATAGGGATCATATCAATATACCATTATTCCCTTTGGATTAAAGAATGCACCAACTATCTTTTTAAGGGTGGTCATAGCTTCTTTTAAAGAGTTCATACATCAGTTCTTAGAATTTTATCTAGATGATTGGATTGTTTTTAGTATTTTGAAATATCATTTAGGATTCATAATACTAATGTTGGAAAGATGTAGGAAATGTTAGATCTTATTAAACATCAATAAATGCATCTTCGGTACACCTTTTGGGATACTATTAGGATATTTGGTATGCAAAAAAGGGTTACTGGTTGACCCTGATAAGATTGTTGTAATTGCGAACTTACCACCACCAAAGTCAGTGTGCCAATTAAGAGCCACACTTTGACATATAGGGTACTATAGGAAGTTTATCAAGGGGTATGCATAGATTACTGTGCCATTGGAAAAGTTGTTGAAGAAGGACACCTAATTTCAGTGGAGTGAATATTGTCAACAGGGATTGGATACTTTGAAGGAGAAGATGGTGACAATACCTATTTCATTGTTTCTAGATTGGGAAAAGAGATTTCATGTGCATGTAGATGCATCAACAATATCACTTAGAGAAATTTTGGCACAACCAGGAGCAGGTGACTTAGATCATCCTATAGCCTTTGCAAGCAAGAATTTATATGAATCAGAGAAGAATTACAATAAAACAAAAAGAGAAGGCCTAGCCATGGTGTACGCACTATATAATTTCAGACATTACTTATTGGGAAAACATTTTAAAATTTTCACAGATCATTATGCCCTCAAATATCTAGTCAACAAACCATTGTTGGGGGGGGAGGATTTGTAGATGGATATTACTATTCCAAGAATTTGATTTTGAAGTAATAGTTAAACTAGGGAAACTGAATGCAGGACCAGATCACTTGTCAAGGGTAACCAATGGAGAAGAACCTATGAACTTGGAAGACAACTTCCCGGATGCACACTTATTTTCAGTATAGATAACTAATGAGTACTTTTCTAATATCATTGAATTCTTAAGTAGATGAGTTGTGCTAAAGGATTTTAGTACCATGCAAAAGAAAAATCTAGTAGTCAGAGCTCTATACTATCAACTGATTGCAGGTCATTTATACAAGTTGGGCGCAGATAACATTTTGAGAAGGAATGCAATGGAACATGAACGACCGATGGTTCTAGCAGAGGCTCATGAAGGTATAGTTGGAGTACACTATGAAGGAAAGGCTACCATGCAAAAGGTATTGCACATAGGATTATGGTGGTCAACAATTAATAAATATGCAAAAGAATATTTCCAGAACTATGATGTCTATGAGAGAGTTGGAAAACCCAACAGGATGGATGAGATTCCCCTAATACCCCAAGTAACTCTTCATGTGTTTGACAAGTGGGAAATATATTTTTTCGGAGCTATTAATCCACCAACAAGAAGGTCAGGAGCTAGATACATCATTATTGTGACAGAATACTTAACCATATGGACATAAGCAACAACAGTCAAAGATTGTAGCATAGAGACAACAACACACTTCTTATTTGAGCAGGTGATTAGAAGATTCAAATGTACCAGGATTTTGATGAGTGACCAATGCACCCATTTTATTAATATTACCATCCAGGCTATGACTAAGGAATTTGAATTCTATCCCCAAAAGAGCACATGCTATCATCCTCAGGAGAATGGGAAAATAGAAGATTTCAACAAGATTTTGGAGAATGCATTGACAAATATTTGTATTGTGAACATAGATGATTGGGATTTAAAAATACCATTACTATTATGGGAATATAGGACCACATGCAATAAGTTGATTGAAAGACACCATTTATACCGGTGTATGGACAAGAAGTAGTGGTTCCATTAGATTTTTTGGTACCCATTCTATGCATTGCAACAATTGCAAATATGACTGAAAGAGGCATAATACAAGAAAGGTTAAGTCAACTAACGGAATTGGAATAAGACTAGATTTTGGCAGGGTTCAACCAAGAGGTGTAGAAAAAAAGTGACAAAGCCTAACATGACAGGCACATAAAGAAGAAGAGATTTAATGAGGGACATCTAGTTCTCCTCTATGACAACAATTTTTTGCAAAATCAAGGTAACTTTAGAATTCATTAGATAGGGCCATATGAAGTGAAGTATGTCACAGATGGAGGATCTATGCATCTAAAGGACTTGAAAGGAATGAAACTACAAGGAATGGTGAATGATAGTCGATTGAAACTGTATAGGGAGAATCAACCTACTAACTCTCGGTAATTGTAGTGAAGTAAGGAAGCCCTGTGTATAGTGTACTATCATAGAAATTAGGAAAGAAAAATTACAAAAATATATAAAAAAACAAAAAAATAAGAAAAATACAAAAGAGGAGGAAGTTGGTTGTTAGCAGAAAATTGGAAAAAGTCACGTGCAATAGAAACCAAAAGCAATGCAGAAAAAATGGACATTGCATGCAAGGAAGAATGGATACTACAAAAATGCATGGAAAAAGTGAAAAATACGATAGAACATTAATGACTAGGTCTATAAAGAGGGAAAGGCACTAACCACTTCAAAACATAGCAATTTTTTAACAAAGAGAGAGCTGAAGAGCACAACTTGGGAGAAATTGTGCGAAGCAGAAAGAAATTGACCACTCTATATCCAGCATGACAACTACAAAGGTTTGTGCCCCATAATTATATACTAGGGTTACTCAATAGTTTGGATAAAGGAAAGAACAAATGACAAATCCCAAGAACGTGTTCAAAGTGGATGATGTATAACCTCAATGATAGAGTCACTCAGCCTAACGAGAGTAGAGGAGGAAACCTCGATGGATGCAACAATTCAAAATGGTTTAGAGCTCTACAAACCCAAATGACAGCACAAACCTTAACCCAGAAACACCTTCCAAACTTAAGGAAATGAAGGGCCAAAAACAAGGTCATGATGAAGAGGAGGTGTTGGTTGAGGATATAATGAATCAGCTGAAAACCGAGGGAGAAGAAGAAGACATGACTGAAAAAATGACAGAAGGCCACCCATCCATCAGCCAAAAAAGAAAGGCATAGGACACAACAAAAATCACACTCCCATACATCCCGAACGTCGTGGTCATAGTGGAGGATATGCTCGAGAAAGTACCAAAGCTGATATACTCTGAACATGATGTTCGTGATGTGACAAAGTTTCCAGACCTTGCAGAGGAGACTTATTTGATAGATACATGGGAGATAGGACCTCTAGGGAGACCCATGATGGAGCCCACACAATGGATAACATGGCTCTACAATTCTGGTATCATGAATCTCCTGGACATACCGCACTTCGAGTTTGGTAAGAACATGGGAATGTGCATAAAAAACTCTTGGCCAGGGTACATAGAGGTATCATGTGGATGAATAGGCTAGTCCCCATCGATGTGGATCTTATCACCAAAATTACATAGTTTCCCACTATTGGTGCACAACCCGAAGATTACTTAGAGAATAAATCACGTGAGAAATAAATTGCATATATCATCAAAGCGTAGTTTGGAAACAACAGGGGGAACAAGGATATCATCCTCAAATACATCAATGACCCTATGAAGCAGTTCACCAACAATATAATGGCTTGCAAATTGTTAAGGAAATGTAGGAAAGAAGAGGCTCTAGCATGAGTCATATCACTCGTCGTGCAGTGCACAAAAGGGGTAATGTTTAGTTGGGTGTTGTACCTATTAAACAAGTTTTTCATCTAATGTCTGGATGTGCAGGACAATGGAACTAAGTTCCATTATTATTGGATCCTCATTCTCATCGCTTTGGTATCTTGGTAGGAACCAAAGTTCCTGGATTTCCTAGATAGGAAGGGGAAGTGCTACGTAGAAATGTATAAAACCCTCTAGAAAGACAAGGATACTAAGAATCAACAACCTAATAGAATAATGTTTTCCATGGTTTTGGAAGACATACAATATAGAATGGAAAATGTATGGAGGATCCCTATTGAGGTGGTCCAGGAGTACGAAGGGATTTCCAGGTTTAAGGCATCAAAACACTACATGTGTATCCAGGCCACAAGGGACCCGATTAAAAAATGGTTGGAAATGTAGTATTCTGTATCTAGAAAAGAGGTCAACTCGATCATCAGAGACCGACCCGCACAGTGGAAGGTGCCAGCCACAAAGAAAGAATTCAAATCCAAGGAACAAATAGAGACATTCACATCTACAAATACTAGTAGCCCTGTTGACAACACTGGAAAGGTTTCATAGTATGCTCAAGCATTAGGAAGTAGCATAGCAACAAAAAATACAATGAGAAAAGAAACAATGTCAAGGGTAGAAGTCAAGGGTGATGCCAAGAATGGAGAAACCTCTTGGATCGAAGAGGAGGAGGCACATAAGAATAATACGTGGTAACAACCTTCACATGCAAAGATAGTTGCAGCGTAGGAGGAGGAAATGCCCAAGAAGATGAAATACCATAAGAAGCCTCCAGGCATCACCCTTATAGAGGACGATGTCGAGCTAGTGGCAGACAAAGTCTAGGATAGGGGAGAAGATGTGGTCCACGCAGCTGAGGCAGAGAGTAAGGAGATCATAGAAAAGTTATTGGAAGTCCATGATACATTGCAAAGACTACAGATGTTTACAATACAACAAGTTACATCACAACAACCATAGAAGACACAATAACCACCTGCATAGAAGGAACAAGAGGAAACAATGGAGATAGTGGTGAAGGACAAAAACACTTTCATGGTCACATAATAGATGTTGCGAGCTGATGAGGAGATAGAAATAAATTTGGTCGGGGACATAAAATGACTTGAGTTGGTTATGTCATAGATACCTATAAAGGCACTATACAAGCTACAAGCAAGAGTGATTCATGAAGTCCAATCCAAAGCCCACGTAGATGCCACCAACTTGGAAGTTGGTAGGGAAGTTGCAGTGTTTCTATAGATTACTTGTGACCAATTGAATCTAGAGAAGGAGGAAGAGAAGAAATGCACATACAATTTAGAGAAGGGACTGATAGACATCTATAATAGAATCCATGAATGCACACAAGAGTCAGAAGACACACTCGAAGGGAATTTTTATAAGAATGCACAACTCATGGAGTAGTATAAAAAGGATATTATAGAGCTCACATAGAAACTGACTCCTATTAAACCTCCATAATTTAGATATCAAAGGGAACAAGAGGCTATTGTGCACATCAACACTATTTCCTAGGCATCTAAAGAAGTGGAGGAACTATATGAGAAGACGACTCAAATATAAACTAGCATGGAAGAAAATGAGAAACTCCAGTAATTGGAGCAGAAGAAAGAAAACATCACTACATACATTTAGGAATTAAACCAACACTAGAAGGTAATGGTCATACTAGAGAGGATGATAAGTGCACAGGATATGAAGAACCTATAGGAAGAGTTTAAGGCTGCACAGAAACAAAAGAAAACAAGACAGGATTAGGTGGAGCCACTACAATAGGAAGCAGAGGGGGTAATAGAAAAATTACAGGTAGACAATGGGAAAATAGAGAACACACATGACGAATGCAAAATAGTGCTGACATAGCACATTACAAAGCAGAGTTTAGAAAAGTTGGTCGAGTAGATAAACCAGGTTAAAAAAAATGTCAGCCAGTTGGTGAAGGTGTTCTAGGAGTTGCAGCTAGCCATCCAGAGGGTAAACTAAGGCGCAGTGGCTTGGGATGAGCCAACTGTCAGTGTTGGGGGCATGTTGGCACAGGCCAATTTTTGGGGATAAGAAAGTCTATTTTGGGCGCAGTATTATTTTTGGAGAGAAAGGTCTATCTTTCGAGTGTGCGCCATAGGTGGTGAAAAAGAAGCATGCAAGAAAAAGAAGGAAAAGAAACATGCAGAAGGAGTAAAAGTAGTGTTGCGCACATGAATACAAACCTACCTATGTTAGGGTTAGTGTTTTGGAAAAGAATGTAATGGATATAACCCAGTATAATAATATAAATTAAGACCTAGGAGGTCTAGTAGAGTTGGTCAATTGTTAAGTAGTTGATTGTTATGTTGATCATTTAGTAAAGCAGAGATAGTTGATCAAAATAAGCTATGTTTTGAGGGTTAGGTCACAGGATGCGTAGTCTGGTGTGATCTATTTCACCTCATAGAGGGTACTTACCCTCCTTTTTTATTGTAATCTAGAAGAATGTAATGCACACAGTGTAGATTTTGTAGAAGAATGAATAAAATATCATAAGAGACACATCTGTGTGGACGTAGTCTCAGAGGAGGGTGAACCATAGTAAAAATATTGTGTTTATGTGTCATGAATGGTTGTTCCACGGTTATGCTATATATCATTTGAAGAATAAATGGTTACTTAACTAATCACAACATGCATGCATAATTATATGAATGAATGAATATTAGTCTTATATGAATAAATAATGATGTTGATGCATGAGGAAAAGGATCAGAATAGAATCACAATCCCTTCCTGGACTACAAACACCTGAGTATTGCAGTATCCCATAAAGCTATCTTGGGTGAGACTGTGTTGTGCACTCTGTGTGCATTGTTGCCTTTTGGTTTACCAAGAGGGCCAATAGTTTGAGGGTTTTGTTAGAAACCTATTGAGATTGGAACCTGGGTCATCCCAAGTGTCCAATTTTTTTTATGATTGGTTTTCCCTCTAGGATTTTTCTAGGGGTTTATAAATGAAAATATTGGTGTCTTGTGTGTGAGAATTTTGTTTTCCCAATTTGTTCTTATGTTGCATGTTTAGTTGATTAATCATCTGTGATTTTAGTAGATAAAATGATTTTATTTTGTGCTAACTGTCGGGTGCTGGGTTGAAGTGGTAAAATAAACATGGTATTAGAGCGTGATCTTTGAAGGGAGGAAACCACGAGCACAAATATCAGTAGTTGCAAGAATATCTAGTCAGATCTATAACTAGGAAGCGAAAATCGAAGGATGAATTTTATGGAAACAATAGTACTAAGGTAGAACAAAGGTTTTTGTAGTTGTACAAAGGTGTATGTGGGCCAGATAAGGAATAGTTGCATACATACGTGGGTTTAAATGGTGATATTCATGTACATATGCAAGTTGTAGTGGTGATAGTTTTCTACAAGGATGTACAAGATAGTATAGGGGTAGTTTGAGAAGAGGGTTATCAAATCAAATATTGGATATGGCAACTAGATTGAGATTCAAGGATAGGCTTGATGGGGTTTCTAGCTACATTCCTTGGAAGGAGAGGATCATGTTGGTGTTGATGGAGAAAAAGATTTGAGAATTTGGTAATACTCAAATAACTCCACCAACATATGTGACATATATGATCATCCATAATCAAAGGAATGTGAAAGATAGGCAGATCATTCTAGATGGAGTGAAGGATCACTTGATCCCTCATGCATAAGGAAAGAATAATGTTAGGGACATGTGGGAGGATATGAAAAGTTTATTTCAAAGAAAGAATGAGAATCACATAATGTTGTTGAGAGAGAAGCTAAAGGACACGAATATAGGATCAACTACAATGACAAGTTATCTCACCTAGATCCAATGGGTTTGAGATGAATTGGTTGTGATTGAGGAAACGGTGGTTGATTTAGAGTTGGTGAGGATGAATCTCAAGAGCTTCAAGAAGGAGTGGAAATCATTCATCAAAGGAATTTTGGCAGGAGAGAATATTTCAGATTGGTCAAGGTTATGGGACAAATTAGTTTAGGAGGAACTTGGATATGAATATTTGAATGCAGGTCGACACAAAAATGATGATGAGAACCTTGATCTTTCCAGTTAGGAAAGGAAGGGAAGTTTCAAGAATATTTCCGAGGGAGAATCTACCTCTCAAGTTGAAAAGAAGTAGGACATGGTGAAATTAAAGTGCTTTCATGTCACAAGTTTGTACATTATGCAGGTCAATGTTCGCACAGGAAGAAGGGTTGGAAATAAATGCAACCAGAGGTAGCTGCATAGACAAAGACTCAAGTGGATCGGTTTTGCAAGAAGTTCAAACAAACATAGTTCTTACATGTTTCCCAAACTTCCTTGGCACCATACCAGTTGGTGCATGATTGGGAACCATATTAGTGGATCCACTTGTCATATGGCAGGAGCATGAGAGTTGTTCAAGAGATTTACAGAGACTAACTCAGAGATGTCGGTGGAACTTGGTATGGGGACCAAACATGTAGTGAAGGGATCTAGAATGGTGGCATTCTAGATGGAGTCAAGAGGTGTTTTGAGATTGATGGATGTGTTGTGGGTGCCATAAATCAAGAGGAGTGGGATCTTAGTCTCAGTGATTGAGAAGAAGGGATTTGACGTAGCGTTCCAAGATGGAAAGGCGATGATCAAGCCAAGAGAATCCAGCTTAGAAACAATAATTGTTCTAGGTGTTATAGAGAGAAAATTATATAGGATAAAGGGCCATCCTATGTGAGAAATGGATAGCAGAAAAGTGCCATAGGACAGGGAGTATAACTTCACCCAACCCAACCGAGGGACATTATGGTGCATAATACACATAAAAACAATTTTTTTGCTAACTAAATTAATTCATTATTGTTAACTAATTTCCTATAGATTTTAGCTACGAATTAAAACTAACTTGGCTATTGTCTATAACCATAACATATATGCATCTACACCATGATAATAATTAACATGAAATGCAACTAAACACCTCATTAAATCAACATATAAATCATTCATATTTACACAGAGTTCATGCACAACAATAACACATAAATTTACACAACAACAAGATAAAACACTTATATTATAAAAACATTTATGCAACTAGATGCTTGGGATGGATGTTCCACTCAGGCATAGACTAAGTGTTTCAAATCTCAGCATCCAGTCACCCCCGAGCTGAGGCTAGTAATCAACAAAAGAGGGTGGTCTCTCACTGTCCACTCATAGCTCACAAAACTCACAACCCATTGATATCTTCCTCCAACTATCCTGATTTTCCACCATATCTCTTCCTCTTGACCTGCCCAACCTAAGGAATGTACCCCTTCACTGATCTC
Organism: Picea mariana; assembly: GCA_032191745.1. Taxonomy (NCBI): domain Eukaryota; kingdom Viridiplantae; phylum Streptophyta; class Pinopsida; order Pinales; family Pinaceae; genus Picea; species Picea mariana. The sequence continues at coordinate 146,430 of JASDQU010100317.1, read as the reverse complement.
AGTTCCTTGGGAATCCCATTCATTTATCGGGGTCTCTTTGGCACAAGTAACCAATAATATCTCAACTAGGAACTCAATGGAACCCACTGCTAGGAAAAATACTAGCAAACCAACAACAAATACTTGTTGTTACAATGCTACTCCCCCAAGAGTTCAGTCTTCAGGTATCGCAACCGGGTTCTTCAGTTTGCAGCTCCAAATACACTCCAACATGCTCTAAAATTCTCCCTCCATGGATGCACCATCTTAAAGCTCTCTTTCTTTCTCTCTACCTACTCCTCATGCACACAAAATTTATATGTAAAAATCCTCTCCCTGTGTTACAACAATTTTTTCCTCACTCCATGCAACTAGCTTAGATGGCCTTCCATTTTCCCTCTGCAAACTTAAATTCTCTTTTTGTTCATTCCAAAGCCAAAAAAACATATTTTTCCACATATACGTGCCCTATTAGTTATACAACAAGCATGCACGCATGTTGCTCCACTATAGCCCACATACAACGGGTTTGGTGCTCAAAATTAAAAATTGTGTCGAGTTTCCATGCCATGTCATGAAATCCATGATCCTTGAACTTCCACATACTAGAAAATCTCTTAATCAACCCTTCAGTTCCATTCAAATGCTATAAATTGAGCCATATCCAAGCCTTGAAAGAGAAAAATTCAACTTTGAGAGCAAAGACACTCTGGAGAAATTTGACTTCATATTGAGTCTACATCCCTTTGTCCTCGAAAGTATGAACTCCTTGTTCAGCCCCCAAGCTCTTCCTTCTTTGTGATGGAGAACCTCATTGGATCCTATATATGAGATTTCCTTTGGTGGAGGATTGAAGTGGTGGAGTCTCAACTGGAGGGACTTAGTTTCTTGGTTTCAATATGTGTCGTTACACAAGTTTGTCACCTATGTACTTCTATTGAATATTTTAATAGAAATACTCTTCTCTCATCCAATTGATATCTTCAAAATATTTGAATTATTATTCCATGGGAGTATTTGTTATATGTATCAATGTATTATTCTAATATATATGCTAACATTATATATTATCACCATATGCTTGGGTATATTGGTTGTTTAGGACAAGTTCCAGGTATAAATATTTGGGTTGCGTGCTCAATGGTGGTCTTGTTCGAACGTCCAGACGAGCTAGGCTCTTAGACTTGTCTTGTTATCCTTTCATTTATATAGAATACTTGGGATTACAATTGATTTTTGTGTGTCATTCTATCTATTTTGGTGTACCCGTAGCCATAGAGAGATTTTCCTCGTAACACCCCACCCATAAGAATTTCCTCTCTTTGGATTTCCTTTATTGACTCACACTCTTCCCCAAACTAATTGTATTCAACTCCAATGTGCCAAATAACTTTGGGATGTGACTACTCACACCCACTCTCTTACATGTATTCAACGATTGGTTTTGGGAACACTCAATCAGAAAATGGGAAGTTTCATACACAAATAGAAAATTTAGGAAAATAGGTTGGATTAATATACATGGGTAATTCCCCCTTGACCCCTATTGGCCATTATCGTAGACACTCCCCTCTCTTATGGATTAATTTACCCCCCATCTCTTTTCCATGTCCCCTTAGCAGCCGACATCACATTTTTACTATTAAAACATAGAAATACAATTCACATATTACATCGCTTGGTCGTAGCCACACATTATATCTACATAAGCATTAATTAAACTAGGGATTATAGTGGGCATGTTACATTCCACCTATCCTACAATTGTACACCATCCTCAATGCACTCTATCTCGATATACATATATGAAAATTTACATCACAATACTTAGAAAATAAAATTATGCAATTTAACAACTCCAACACCAGCTCCAACCATAATCTCATTTGCCTCTCAACTCACCAACCCAAGGAATTCACCATTTGTTTATCAAGGTTAACCCACTACTACATATTCAAGAAGATATGATGAACTATTTTTGATGGTATAGAAAAATTGGCCATACTATCGAAAAATACAAGATAAATATTTAAAATTTTCAATTTTTTTCAATCCCGCCCTAATTCATCAGACTTGTGATTGAAACCAAAATTTGTTGCACTTGAGATATCTAGGCCAAGGTGTCGTTGTTTCGACAAATCTATATATTTGTCTCAATACTGACAATATTAATGCCAATCATTGCTCTCTTCAAACAGTTACCCACTGTTTGACAAAATCAACATTGACTTGGTTAACTGTCGTCGGAATTCCGATGGACAAAAAATTATAAATATGTTTCATTTTAGAGATGTTGCGACAATTTTTCTATAACAATGATGATTCAAAAAGGATATAAGGTGTTCTTTTCAAGCGAAAAATAAATTTATTTTTATATGTCAACTGCATTAGAAAAATATAATAGATATTCTATTACACTTCTCAATTTTATAAGATAATCATGACTGTGTTTTTGTGGGAAAGAATGTGAGAAAATATTAGAGGTGGAAAAAAAAAGTAAAGAGGGTGAAAAGGGTGATAGTAAATGTTATTTCCCTTGAAAAAGATGTTGTATGGTACATCCCGCTTTGGACTTATGGGATGACTCAGGTTCTACCTTAGTTCTCCAACAAAACCCTTATCACCATCGTCCCTTCTGGTAAACCAAACGGATACACCACACACAGAGTGCAAAACACAGTCTCACTCGGGATGATTTATGGGGGACTTCAGGATGTAGATGTCTGCAGTTATGGAAGGGATTGGGGGATGTTCCTTTTTTTTACTTCTTATTTCTACTTAAACATGCATTATATTACACTATTCATCATATCCATTCATTCATTCAATTGCATATTTAATCTAATGTGTGTTGTAAGTAAACTATCCATTCATGTATCTAACCATTCAAAGATACTACAAAAATAATAACACATCAAAACACATTGCACACATGGTTTTACCATGGTTCACCCCCCCTGGGGCTACATCCACAAATATCTTCTTCTTCTTTATTCATATTCATCAAAAAAGGGTGTTGCACACATTACATCAGAGTAGTGAGTAGTGAGGTAGATCAAGATCGCACCAAGCTCTGTAGCTTACGACCTGACCCTCAACTATTTCGACCTCATCCGAGATCTATAGCTCTCAAAACAGACTCCAACTCACAAAAACTCCAAAAAGGTTATCCAAAACATACACGATACTACTACTGATAAATAGATGCCTATCACAATGATTGGTTATTTTCTAATATCTCTTATACCATTTAATTATATTACAAAAGTGGGTTAGAAACCTTACAATGCATCCCAAAACCATAACCCTAACTAGGCTAGGTTTGTCCACATTTGCACTGAATTTCCACAAATCCTTCCACGCACGTTGCTTTTCCTCAAAATGTGGTGTGGTGTTCTGCCTCACTTGGTGTGTTGTTCTCTAAACCTTCCTGCTCCAACAGGACCCGAACACTAACATGTGGTTCGTCCCGAGCCATGTTAGCCTCAGTGCACATTCTGCAGTGCTACCTCTAGCGTGTGAAACTTCTGTGCCAATTATGACACTTTCTCTTTGGACTCTGCACTCTTCCTTACTAATGTCTCCAAACCCTATGTTGTTATTTGCTTTGTCAACACTTCTCTGCTTTCCGTGAGCACCTGTTCCCATTTTCCCTTTTCTACTTGGAGCTCGTCGATCATCCCTTTTGCTTGTTGTTGAAATGGCTCCAACTAAGCCTGCCTTGCTTGTTTCTGCTCCTACACAGTCTTCACTTCTTCCTGCAAGTTCTTCAGTTCTCGTCTTGCCTTCATTCCGAGGGAGATGTCCATGGTTTTCTGTCTCTTCTTCAAATTCTGAACCACCATGTTTAGTTTCTCCTCCTTCTACTCCAATTGTTGTATCTTTTCATCCTCTTCAAGGCTTGTCCAAATCTGTGCAGTCCTGGTATACAATTCTTCCAGTTCTTTATCCTCCTACGCTATATTGTCTACATGTGCAATAGCTTCTTGCTCGCTCTGTTCTTTCAACTTTGGGGGTGTGCTTGGAGTTAACTTCTCTATTAACTTTGTTATTTCTTTCTTGTACCTCTCCATGGTCTGTGCAATTTGTTGTATCTTCTCTTCTATTGTAACCTCCTATTCTTGCACGCAGTCGGGTATATTCTTGTATACCTCTATGAGCTTCTTCTCCTAATTGTCAGCGCGCTGCTTCTCTTCCTCCTTTTCTAGCATGATTTTTTCACATTTCACTTTTAGAATCTCCTTCACTTCACGGTTTATTGCTAGATTTTTGGCATCAGCCCTAGCTCTAGATTGCACTTCCTGCATTACACTTTCTTGCAGTCCATATAGCGCTTTTGTGGGTATTTTCGCCATGACCAACTCCATATGCTCCACATATTTTGATGGTCTCTGCGTTCTAGGTTCATCCATCTCCAACATGTCTTGTGTGACTGTGAATCTGTCACTGCTCACTACTCATGTTTGCATGGTCTCTTCCTGCTCCTTCTTCACTGATGTTTCCTGTTTGTTTTCTTTCTGCAGCACTGCTAGAGGTTGTGTTGTATTGAGTTGCAATATCTACAAGATATCATGTACTTTTACCAGTTTTTCCATGATCGCCTCCCTTTGCGCCTATGTTGCGCGTACTACATCCTCTCCTTTGTCTTGGACTTTTCCTGCTACCGACTCGACATTGTCTTTCGTGATAGTGATCGTTGGAGGATTTTTATGATACTTCATCTTTTTCCTGGTTTCTTCCTCATGTGCTCTCATTCTCTTCTTATTTGGGGTAGAGGTCTGTGCCTTAGTTTTCATTTTTTCTATCTCCCCATCTTTTACTTTCTGGAAACGAGAATTATCCTTCTCGTCATCTCCTTTGAACTCTTTCCTTGATACTGTTTCTTTCTGTTTGGGCTTTTTGTTGACTGCGTTAATTCCTGAAGCTTGGTCATGCTCTGCAACCTTCCTAATATTTTCAGCTGGACTACTTGTCTTTGAGAAGTCATAAACATGAAACTTCCATAGTCTCCCCGGTCTTTGACATTGGAACATGGGGAGCCTTCGCTCACTTGACTTTTAATTGGTCGGGTTTCTATGCTCTCCTCCATTATATGATCTACCCCTTTGAAGGAGTGCTTCCCTCACTCGATAGAATGAAAGTTGTATTCCATTTTCCTTTGATTTTAATCTTACATGACCTCGTTTCATTGTAAAAGTTTTTTTTTTAAATAAAAAATTATTAAAATAAATAAATTAATTAAATTTAGAATTTAATTTCTTTTTACTATTCTACTTTTTAGAATAATTTATTTAATTAATTTTAGTTTTTAAATTTGTTTATTTAATTAATTAATATTAGTTAAAAAAACCAAACATTTAAAGTACTATTTTATAATTATAGTGGAAGGAATGACTATTTTGAAATTATAGTTAAATGAATGGACAAAGGCTTTTGGAATTAAGAATCGTTCAAGGAATGGACAAATACTTGAGAATAGTTGAGATGTCTTTTCTTTTCTCTACAACATCCTTTGTTTTTTCCTGTCTCAGTGACAAGCGAAGTCCACCCAAAATTTGATTTTTGATTTGCCGGTATTTGAATGCCCTGGTTCAATTCCCTTAGAGTAAAAAACATTACATACAGAAACATATTAGAGTCAAAAACATTACATACAGAAGTGTAGTGATTCAATTTCCTTTCAATGTAGAAGGATATTAGATAAAATAATCCAAGTTAAGAATTTGTAAACTGTACATACAGTGCACGAAATCTTGTCAACATTTGAACTCTGGGTTGACATTAATTAATAAGGTAATTAATTATCCCAATTTCAACTACTCCAATGCACAATACTCCGTGATGTGGTTGACTTAAAAGCTTATGTATAGTTTAAAATATTAAAAAAAAAAAACAATAATTACTTTGGTGGCAAATGAAGAGTAAAAACATGGAAATAGTCAAAATATGATTTTACCCTCTAAACCATTCATAATACATTACATATTGTGACTATAACATATTAAGGTTATCAATACATGCTTGCATAAACTCTGCATTGAATTTGACCCAAATTTTGACTATACCATACTAGGGTTATCAATCCATACTTCCATAAACTCTACATTGAATTTGTCCCTTCTATATACCCTGTGATCACTTTTAATGTCCCTTTTGAGTGTGCTTATTTTATCTTCCAAATGGCATACCATCGATATTCTTTCCCATGGCCTAGAGACTGGATTCAACATTTGTTTGTGAAATGCTACACCTAAATCTAAAAGGTTTTGGTTATGTATTTTTATGTGACATTTTTTCTTGTCTGATAAAATTTGAAGACTATTACAATGAGAATTAATATATTTATATTTTTGGTGATTAAAATTGTAAATTATAGAAGTGATATAATATATTGGAGGGGAACTACAAGCATTATAGAGACCAATCGTTGAATTTCCATGCAACAGTAAAGAAAGAGAAGAAGGGATCCATAAAGATTCCCCAATCACCTTGACATAGATTTTATTCAACATAAAGATTGATCTTCAAACCCTACATCACTTGAGAGAGTATTTTTTTTAACCATAGATAAGTAAGCAAGTAAGATGAATCATAGACAAATCTTTAAGCCCCAATGTTAGTAAATTGTTTGTTGATTTAGATAATCCAATAAAATTGTGGTAAACGTTAGAGGTTGATTATAAATATGTTGATCTTGCTAATTGTTAGTCCAGGCATTGGCAAAAACTGTAACTCCACATTGATGTGTATCGCATTGATATGAGAGGTGCATAAATACAATCTATGTGACCATTTGTCTTCTCAAATGGATGATTCTTCCTATCACCTATGAATCTTCATATTTACAATATTATTACAGTAATGCAATCCCAAGGATTACATGTCTAGCATTCCCCCTCTTAATTTGAAGGGGTGTGTGTGATTCCAAGAATCATTCTAAATTCTTCAATTTTTTTTCTTCCAAGTGCTTTGGTGAAAATGTACACAATTTACTCATTTGTGGAACAATGTCTCAAGTGAATAGTCTTGGCCTCTACATGATATTGAATTAGGTGATGCTCTGTATTGATGTTCTTAGTTCGATCATGGAATTTGAGATTATTTGCCAACTTGATTGTAGAATTATTATAAACTAGAAGAGGACTATAATTCACTTGTTTCTCCTACAAATATTCAAGTATTTTCCTAATCCACACAATTTCCTTTGTCGCTTTTGAAGCTACAACATATTATTCCCATGTTGTGGAATCTGCTAGAACTGACTATTTGCATGATCTACGGGAGATAACTACTGATCCAAGATTCATGAGATAGCCTAACTTTGATACTCTATTTTCCTTATCCCCACCAATGTCTGAATCAAAATATCTGATCAGGTTAAATTCATCCACCTTAGAGAGCCTGAGTCCAAAATCTTGAGTTCGTTTTAAGTATTTTAGAACACTTTTTGCAGCAGAACAATGTCCTTGACAAGGATTTTGCATGAAGCTGGAAAGAATCCCATCAACAAATGAAATGTCTCGTCTATTGTCAGGTACCAGATGTAATATAATATGCAAAAATAGGAATATTCATCAGATATCAAGCGAAAACAAATATTGAGAAGAGAAATACTAGAAATAATACCTTTATTCAAAGAAAGCAATCTTGACTTTCCTCTTCGAGGGCGCAACCTCCAACAGAGAAGATCTCTATTACAAAAATTCTCAAGAAAAAACTTTCTCATGCCTCCTACTCTTATTTATACCAATTTTGTATTCTAAATAACATTCTAGAGGATGATCTTTTTAGAAGCAAAAGCTTCTATTAGGTATTCTTACATTGACTTGTTCATATTTACTAAATAGCCCTTATTGACTAATTTCGGCCTTGATTACATGTAAAATATTTTATTCTATCTACGTGAGGGGTTAGGGAGGTTAGGTCCATAACATGCCCTCCCCCTTGAAAAATAGCATTTTCCTCAAGGCCTAAGATGAGGAAATTGCTACATAATGATAGTCGGCTCCCAAGTGGCATATTTTGGCAGAGTATCCTTCCATTGAACTAAAACTTCCATGATGGTGTGCTGATGGAGACGACGCTCGTGCTGGTCCAATATGGCTTGTGGATGCAACCAAATGGAACCTTCTTCATCCAACTATGGTAGATTGTTCTGGGTGTGACACTTGGCTCCAATCACTTTCTTTAGGCATGAAACATGAAAAATAGGACGCAACTTGGAGTGACTGGTTAAGGATAAATGATATGTTACTAGTCCCATGCATTTGAGAATAGTAAAAGGACCATAAAATTTGGGGGAAATTTTACGACACTATTGGGATTTTAATGAATTCTTCTTGTATGGTTGTAGATGGAGAAACACATGGTCCCCTTCAGTAAATTTACGTTCTGAACGACCTTGATCTTCCTATTTCTTCATGCGATTATATGCCTTGACCAAATTTTCCTTAAGAGTACAAAGAATGGTCATGCATAATGTAATATTACAGTCAACCTCATGAACCTTTGAGACACGTGACATGCATGGAAGAATCGATGGTGGCTTTTGTTCGTACATTGCTTCAAAGGGAGTCATGCAAACGGAAGTATGGTAAGAGGTGTTGTACCACCATTCAGCTAGTGGTAACCAGTGAACCCACTAATGTTGTTTGTCTGACACAAAACACCTCAAATATGTTTCCAAACATTTGTTGATTGCTTCCATTTGGAAATCATTTCTGGGATGATAGGTTGTGTCAATATGCAATTGGGTTCCCTAGAGATTGAATAATTCTTTCCAAACATTGGTGGTAAAAGTTATATTTATGTAAGAAACAATATAATGAGGTATTCCATGGAGTTTGAAGATATTATCCATAAAACGTTGAGCCATTGTGGATGTTTTGAATGGGGGTTGAAGAGAGCATAAATGAGCATGTTTGGAAAGATGATGAACTACCACCATAATCACTGACTTATTGCCTAATTTGGGTAAGAAACAATGAAATCCATAGAAATATCCATCAAAATAGTAGGTGGAAGTGGGAGCATTTGGAGTGTGCCCAGAGGTTTGACAGTCTCACCCTTATTGCATTGACAGGTATAAAATTCAGTCACAAAGGTGTGGATGTCCTATTTCATACTGTCCCAGAATAAAGAACATTTGACCCATTCATAAGTTTTGGTAAAACCTGAATGACCCATGCTAGGTGAAGCATGAAATTGACAGAGCACCGTGGAATTAAGGGCCAATTGTTTGCTTAAATATATGAAGCCTTTGTATTGAAAATTTTTATTGTTCCAAGATTACCGTGGAGCATCTTGGGGATCCTATTGTGTTACACATTATTTTTGTCATCCCTATGACTGTTAATGATGTAAACCTATGTGTTGCCTTCAGAGGGGTCAGTGGTCTGAGTTCCTAAAGAAAGAAGGGAGAAGAACTTTTCCTGAGAAAAGAAGTTGCATTCTCCTTTGTAAAAATCCCTATTAAAGAGGATGTTCACAGGTTTCTATATAGGCAGGGTGAAAAAATGCCTGATTTTTGCAGGCTTCACCATAGCTAGGTCGTGAAGCATTCATAGGTTGCTATATAGGCAAGGTGAAAAAATTCTCATACGTGGGAAAAACGAGCATCTTCTCGATGCTTCTAGAAGGAGAAACTTCCATGGTGAGGTGGCATCCGAATAGTTTGGATCTTACTCACTTTCATTATTTAGTGGGATCATCCTAACCTCCTCACCTTATCCTCTTCAACTTATAAAAGGAGAGGAGCTCTCATGGAGAAAGTTATCTTTGGAGTTTGGAGAGTTTTTGGAGATTGGATTGGATTGAGCTTTGGAGATTGTTAGCTTGGTTAGATGAGCCATTTTGTCAAGATAGATTGTGAATATTATCAGATCTATGCTCTTAGAATTCTTTGAGTGGGAGTGTGTGGGGAATGAAGGACAATTGGAAGACACCTTACAACATCAAGGCCATGGTTGTAATCTCTCTTTCACATTTAATATGATACAATAATATGATTCTTTCCTATAAAGCTTGTTGTGTTTTATTGTAGGATTCCTTGATCACATACATAGGTTTATATTGAGTTTATGCTATTACTATCACTTTGGCCGGTTGCGTTCTTTTGCAGGATCATCATTGTATGAGTGTTGGAATGGATCTAGGATGGCGATGGTGAGAGGAAGCGACATTTAAATGGTATTTCACTTATCCCTCTTTGGTTAGTAAATTCAATATTTAAAACATAAGGAAAGCGTCATGTGCTGGTGTGTTTTGTTCTAGATCTAGGTGGATCTTGGGAGACCAGTTAGTGTCCACACCTACTGATTTATCCTATAACATATTGAATTTGTTGGATTAGGATGGAAATTTTGATGTCTTGTAACCATTCCTAATGAATAGCCTAAAGCCAGTCAACGAAAAGGAATGAAAGAGAAAAGAGGGACCATTCTTCTTCATATTTCATGGAAAGAGAATCATCCACCATAGTTTATTTTCCCTTCTTGTAAATGTTCTCGTAATAATATCCAAGTAGATTGGTCACCCATTTTTGTTCCTCCAGATATGAAATTCGTTGTTCCAAGAAGTAATTGAGGATTTGATGATTTGTTTTAATTTGGAAGCATTGTCCCAATAGATAAAGGCGCCATAGATTGAGTGCATGCAAAATAGCCAACATTTCCTTTTCATAAATCGAATGGCCCAATAGATAAGGACTTCACTGATTCCTCTCCCTAGTGCATCACATTCCAGAAAAAAGGTCTTGGTGAAGTTAGGTAGGGCTATTACAAGAGTAGTACACATAGTGTCTTTCAAGGATTGGAAGGATTGGTTAGCAGCGAGATTCCAGCTAAAAATATTCTTTTCAAGGAGAGTTGTTAGAGGAGCTTTGATTTTTGTTTCCCATTATTCTTCTTTCTTGATGAGAAATGATCAAAGAGAGCTTAGATTTATCCATGTGTGAATTTATGGTATAAGCCTTTCCATACTTGAATAGCATGTACTGGTTTTCTTCCCTTCTAAAAATGACACCCCTCACATACAAATATGGCCTTCCCAAGATGACTCCACATATGTCTAGATAAACTACATTTGTAACCATTTCATCAACAAAATTCCGATTGATGGAAAACTTAAATTTGCATTGCTTCCTCACTTTCAATTCCACATCTTGCCTTACCCAGCCTAGGGGGTATGGATGTGGATGATCTTGGGTATCCAATCTAAGCTTCTCAACCAATTGTGTATATATCAATTTGGATTGTGAACCTGGATCGAACAAAGTATCCACCTTGCTTTGCTTCATGTGGATTTTAATACAAAAAAGTTCAGTCATTGCCTTATCCTCCTTATGATTACAACAAACTAATTCCACCTCTTTATGAATATTAGTGTAGTTAATATTCTCTTCTAGGTATGATGTATTATTCACCCATTCCTCAACATCCACTGATATTAATGGTTTCTTCTTCTTTTTCTAAAAATATTTCAGGCACTTCTCAGGGTGCAATTTCCAACAATTCTCCTCCATGTGTCCCTTGCAGTCAAATCCTTTACATTGTTGGATGACAGGTGTTCCTTCTTGTGTTGTTGCCACAACCTTCTTCTCATTCCACTTCTTCTTGTTTGTCTTCCTTTTTTGTTGCTCTTGTGGTTCTACTTGATTGTGAGGATTTGTTTGTTTCTTTTGCTTGTCTACCTCTTGTATTGTGCTTGAATACTAGCCTCATCAATAGTATTTGGTATGAAGAACATAAATTTCTTGTGAATATGAGGAAAAAATGCCTCCAAATACTTGACCAACATGTCTATATGTTTGAGAGAAACTCCCATATGGATTTCACTCTTCCTAAACTCTATCGTGAACTCCTGCAATGATGGTCCTTGTCTTTTTCTGAAGTAATTCCATACTATTTGTTGGTTCTCCTCATATCCTATTGTATAAAACTGAGATTTGATCATTTTCTTAAATACTTCCCAATTAGTCATTGGTGGCTCATTTCCTAGTGCTCTTATTACATCATCATTCTCCCACCATGTCAAACATGGCCTTCAAGCTTCAACCAAGCAAAAAAAACATTTGTTTTCCAGTTATTTAATGATAGTTGAAGCACACTTCCATCTATTGTATTCATTGGTTCAACCTAATAGAATCCACTTATCCAACATAAGGTTTTATGTCCACCGTAGCCTCTACACGAAAAGGTACATGTGTCTTGTTGTAGGTGCACTCTCCCATTTCTGGCTCAATCTTACGTTCTATCTCTAGCTTATTTTTTTCCTTCTTGGGGCCTTCATGTCCATCATCTGTAGATGGTGTTCCCTTGAACTTTGCTTCCAATAGTTGTGACACCATTGATGTCAGTGTAGCTAAAATCTGCTTAAAATGATCCAACCTGACCATGGAATCTTCTTCCTCTTTGCCTTCATAATGTTCCCTTAAAATTCTTGATGCTCTACTTCACTCTAGCTCTGAAAAAAAATCTTGTGTTAGAGACCTAACCCCTCACATAGGTAGAATAATATATTCCGATGTAATAAAGATCAATATTAATAAGGCCTAGCAATAAGGAATAATAAGTCTAATGTAATAATACCTAATAGAAGTTTCCTCTTCTAGAAGGATCTTACTCTAGATGGTTCTTGTGATAGACATATTTACTATAAATATGAGTTGAGGGTATGGGAACTTTTGTATTGGATATTATTGTAATAGAGCTCTGATCGACTAGAGGTTTCCCCCTCGAAGAGGAAAGTGAACATTTCTTTGAGTAATCAAAGTGCTCTTGTTGGTGTTATTCTGCTATCATTTTGGTATTATTGTGGTGTGGTTCTGGTTATATTGTTGTTCATTTGCCATTTCTACCATTTTATTTCTGTTATGCATACTTTTTGTATCTAGAATATTACAACTGGTATCAGAGCACTTTCCTTGGCATAAAATTGTGGGTAATTTTTTTTCATGGTAGAGACGTATTCCTGCATATTTAAGCTACAGAGATATGTCATTACGTGTATAAACCTGCGGTCTGGGATTCATACATGCTAGAAATGCAAGTGGTACTTAAGCACACATCTGTTGGCCACCCTTGTAACCCATGTTGGTACCCCTTCGAGTGGTAGCGCATCAGAAAAACCTGTATATGGATCAGGCTAGATTTTTTGAAGCCCTCTTTAGACAAACTGATCGACTGCCTGACTGTTGTAGTACCATTGAGAGAAAAACTCGAGAAGATACTCTCTAGTACCTGGGTAGTCAGGTAGTATGGCTAATGGCACGGTCTAGTCTCCTTAGTTGGTGCTTTGAGATATTGGGCCGAGTACGACTCTTGAACCCCGCACGTATATCATAGAGATATAGCACAGGGAAAACCCTTGTCTGTAGAACCCTTGAATACATAACCTTTGGGGATGGAAACAAAAAAAACAACACAGTCAAGATCTATTTCTGCACAACTATGTTCAAGTTGCCAAATCACTACACGTTTCTTCCTGATTAAGCATTTGGGCATTTCATCACTGCAGTATTCTTCAGATTAGAGTATAAATCTGCAGGTGTTAAAAAAAAAAGTCTGGATTTTGTTGCACCATTGTTTGAGACCTGTTCCATTGGATTTCTCTCTTCCCATTATCACATTCATACCTATCATTTTTCAGCATATTTTTTGACCCCACCCGCCCCTTTTCAGTTCCCTTGTTGTCATGGCCCATACCTGCAACCAAGACTTGGAAGCTTGCTTCAATACCTTGCAATCTAATTTCAAAGACACCCAACAAGAAGTGAGACATCTCAGTGGAAATATTTCCACCATCAATAAAAGCATGCATTCCTCCATCGTCGCCTCAATCGAGGAACTCAAGAAAGACCTCAAACAAGACATTACTACCCATATTTAATCTGTCACTATGATGATCTGAACCAAGATTCATATCCCTGCAGATCCTCCCTTATCTGACCCACCTTTGCATACCGAAGCTGAAACTTCCTCTCATTCCCCTAATTTTCAGCCCCATCACTTTCAGCGTGACCTATGCCTTACACGTGTGGATGTGACCAAATTTGATGTCTCGGATACCACTGGATGAGTAACTCAAATGGAACATTATTTCTCTTTGTACGACATTACGGATGAGTTGGTCAAGCTTTGGTATGGTGTTCTCCATCTAGATCAAGAACATTGGCAATGGTGGAAATGGAGAAAAACTGCCTCCCAAGGGTATGTTGCTTGGACACACTTTGTGGCAGAGATTTATGAATTCTTTGAAACTAACACCAACCATTTAAGTTGTTTGACAAAGTTTAAAAAATATGGCACAATGGAAGACTTTATAGCTTCTTTTGAGTGACTGGATTTTCATCCAAAGGGCATGTTTGATGCTTTTTTCCAAGAATGTTTTATCAGTGGACTCAACAATGAGATTTGTGCCCATGTCCTCATGGCTCCACCTTAGAGTTGGGTGGAGGCTACTAAAAGAGATAAGGAAGCACAACAGGTTGTCTCTTCTCAAAAATGGAAACCCTCCTTTATTCCCCTCACTAAACCATCAAATCCCACTCCTCCTTCTACTCCACTAAAGATCAAAAAATTGGCTAGGGTCAAAATGGTTGAATGCCAACTCAAAGGCCTTTGTTATAATTTTGATGACAAATATTTTCTGGGACACAAGTGTAAGGAACAAAATATTTTTATGGCCATCTTGGAGAATGTTTAGGAAGAGGATGTTGAAGCTACCCTTGTGTTTGAATCACCTGAACCCATAGACATAACCCCTCCTGCAGACCCTCCTGAAGTAGAACCGGTCATTTCCCTAAATGATGTCACTGGTTTCTCTGCTCCCCAAACCCTCAAGATAATTGGTTACATCAAGCATAGGAAGTTCATAATTCTTGTTGCAAGTGGAAGCACCCATAATTTTATTCATCGCCACATTTCCCAAGAAACTAATTGCTATATCCATGCAGTCAATAATTTCCAATCATGATTTCCAATGGCAGGTCCATGAAATGTGGAGGGCGTATTGAAAATGTGCATCTCCAAATTGGTGACTACCACCTGAAATCTCATATGTTTTCTATCGACATGGGAGGTTGTGACTTTGTGTTGGGTGCAGATTGGCTAAGGAATTTGTGTCCCATTATAATGGATTTTAAGGAATTAACAATGCAATTCGACCAAGAGGGAAAACAATATAAGTTCCAAGGCATCATCGTCAGTTCCCCTAATATCATTAGTTCCCATCACATGTAAAATCTGCTCAAAAAAGGTCATTCTAGCATTATTTCCCAACTCCATGCCATACAAGAAACTCAGACACCCTCTATGTCGCAGGACCTCCAATCAATCCTCTCTAAACATCAAGTGGTTTTTTCCACTCCCCAGGGACTCCCTCCTTCCCATGGTATTCATGATCATTCCATTCCCCTTGTCCAGAGAATCCTTCCTCCCAATATCCGTCCCTATCGTCACTCGTTTGTCCAAAAAAATGAAATTGAAAAAATGGTTCAAGAACTACTCAACGCAGGTGTTATCCGCCCTAGTACAAGACCCTACTCTTGTCCTGTGGTCATGGTCCTTAATAAATAAGGTTCTTGGTTCATGTGTCCTAACTTACGCGCCCTCAACAAACTCACCATTAAAGACAAATTTCCCATTCCTGTCATTGATGATCTCTTGGATGAATTGAGTGGTTCCCAGATCTTTACTAAACTTGATCTTCTATCTGGATACTACCAGATCCGTATGAAAGAAGCATACATTCCTAAGAATTCCTTTAGAACTCATGAGGGACACTATGAGTTTTTGGTCATGCCCTTTGGCTTGTGTAATTCTCCCTCCAATTTCCAAAGACTCAAAAATCATTTCTTCCATCCTTTTCTCCACCATTTTTTCTTAGTTTTCTTTGATGATATCCTCATCTATAGGAAAAATTGGAAATACCATCTTGCTCATGTGGATTGAGTTCTCTATCTACTCTCTCAACACCAACTCTTCCTGAAACAATCTAAATGTTATTTTGGCACCTCAAAAGTTGATTACTTGGGTCATCTCATTGGCAAGGCTGCGTCAGGGTGGATCCTAAAAATATTGAAGTTATGCAAGACTGGCCTCACCCAAAGACTCTGAAAATCTTGCGTCAATTTCTGGGCTTAACAGGTTATTATAGCAAGTTTGTTAAGAATTATAGAAATATTGTGACACATTTCATTACACTCCTTAAAAATAATTCTTTCACTTGGAATCCAACAACTGCTTAGGATTTTCAAACCTTGAATATGGCCATGTGCACCACTCCAGTCCTTGCCCTTCCCAATTTCACAAAGACCTTGTCCTAGAACGTGATGCTTCAAGGAAAGGAATTGGCGTTGTCCTTATCCAAGAGGGTTTTCCTTTGGCCTTTACCAACAAACAATTGGTTGAGAAAAATTTGGGAAAATCAATATATGAAAAGGAAATGTTGCCTATTCTACATGTTTTTGATCTTTGGCGCCCTTATCTATTGGGGAAACGCTTCCAAATTAAGAAAGATCATCAAAGCCTCAAGTATTTTATGTAACAACGAATTTCCTCCCCAGAACAACACAAATGGGTTACTAAGCTCTTTGGATATGATTATGAGATCATTTACAATAAAGGAAAAGACAATGTGGTTGCCGATGCACTTTCCTGAAAGTATGAAGATGAAGGGTCCCTTTTTTCTCTCTCTTTCATTGTACCAGATTGAATCCAAGCCGTTTTCCAGGAATGGCTACAACATCCCAAAAGTTTGCATATGATACAACAATTGCAATCCAATTCTCGAATTTCCCCAAGGTACTCTTGGTTCCATGATGAGCTTCGATACAAAGGTCGTTTGTATTTAAGTAAACAATCAAAAATTAAAACCACAATACGTTTTGAGCTTCATGCTACACCCACAACTGGGCACTTCGGGTTTTACCAAAACCTATGACAGGGTCAAACGTTCCTTTTTCTAGGATCGTATGAAACAATACGTTTGTAATTTTGTGGTTGAATGTGATGTGTGTCAATGCAACAAGGGAGAAACAGTTAAATCTCCTCGCACACTACAACCAATTCCGATTCCACCTACTATTTGGAGCGATATCTCTATGGATTTTATTGTAGGCTTACCTAAATCAGGAAATAAATTAGTCATCATGGTGGTAGTTGATCATCTTTCCAAGTATGCTCATTTTTGTTCTCTTCAACACCCATTTACAACATCCACTATGGCTCAACTTTTCATGGATCAGGTCTTCAAGCTTCATGGCATGCCACATTCTATTGTTTCTGATCACAACCCAACTTTCACCAGCAATTTTTGGCAAGAACTGTTCAAGCTACAAGGCACCGAATTGCATCTCAGCACAACTTATCATCCCAAAAATGATGGTCAAACTGAAGTTGTCAACAAGGGTTTGCAAACATATTTAAGGTGTCTTTCCTCAGAAAATAAAAATCAGTGGGCTCAATGGTTACCACTAGTTGAATGGTGGTACAAGACTTCATACCATACAACTACCCGCATGACTCCTTTTGAAGCAATATATGGACAAAATCCACCTTCCGTTCTCTCATATTTTCCAGGTGTATCGAAGGTCCAGGCAGTTGACCAAACGCTTAGAGATCAAGAGGCTATTATCCATACCCTCAAAGAGAATTTGGTCATGGACCAGAATCGCATAAAGCAACAAGCAGATCAAGGTCACTCTGAACATCCATTTGCAAAAGGGGATCAGGTGTTTCTTCGACTACAACCTTACAAGAAACATTCCCTCAAGGTTGACCATTATCAGAAACTGGAGCCCAAATTTATGGTCCTTATACCATTCTCAAGTGTGTGGGATAGGTGGCCTATCAGTTAGATTTGCCCAATCATTCTAAGATCCATCCTGTTTTTCATGTTTCCTTCTTAAAGAAGGTGATTAGAACTAAGTTCCAAAATCAAACCAACCTTCTCAAGTTGGACGAAGAAGGCTCCATTTGAATACAACCTTAAGTAGTTTTGGACCAACATGAGCGTCATCTACATCAACGAACCATCAAGGAAGTGTTAATCCAGTGGAAAGATACAACTCCAACAGATTCCACCTAGGAACAAACTACCATTCTTTAGAATTTTCCACATCTCAAGCCTTGAGGACAAGGCTCTTTTTAAGGGGGAGGACATGTTAGGAACCTAACCCCTCATGTAGGTAGAATAATATATTCTGATGTAATAAAGGTCAATATTAATAAGGCCTAGCAATAAGGAATAATAAGTCCAATGTAAGAAGACCTAATAGAAGCTTCCTCTTCTAGAAGGATCTTCCTCTAGATGGTTCTTTTGATAGACATATTTAGTATAAATAGGAGTCGAGGGTATGATAACTTTTGTCTTGGATATTATTGTAATAGATCTCTGCTCGACTGGAGGCTTCCCCCTCGAAGAGGCAAGTGAACATTACTTTCAGTAATCAAATTTCTCTTCCAGGTGTTATTCTGGTATCATTTTGGTATTATTGTGGTGTGGTTCTGGTTATATTGTTGTTCATCTACCATTTATAGCACTTTATTTATGTTCTACATAATTTTTATATCTAGAATATTACATCTTGTCCCTTTCTTTTGTAATCATTGTGGATACTTACCATACAGGTCTCACTAACTGTATTAAAACATCCCCTCTGATATCATATGATCTGTAAATGGGAGGCTTATAACCTATCTCTCTCACCAACACAAAATTATTTGTTAAAATAATTATAATTCTAGCTGTGTAGATTTCAAAAACATTCTCAACCAATCAAGTCCCCGGTTGATTCAGAAAGAAGTAATGATTCATGTCGAGTTGGGAAATGCAAGTCAAAACAAGTTGGGTTGAGTCAAATAAATTTGGTCGGGTCAAGGAAAGTAGGGTCGAGTTGAATCAAGTTAGTCAAATTGAGGCAAGTTAGGTTATGTCGAAGAAAGTCATTTGAATCGAGGCAAGTCAAGTCAAGTCAAAGAAATTCAGTTGAGCTGAGGAAAGCTAGAATTTTCCCAACTCGGATTTACTCTAGTCAGATTTATTCTAAGTCGAGTCGACCAAGATATGTCTATTGATTGATTAGGGAAGGAAATTTGACCGAAATGGAAACCAAGTCTAATTTCTAATGACCAATAGCTAGGAAGAGTGTCTGAGATTTTATTTACTCATCAATAGTGTCAGAAAAGGTTTTGGCATGAATTTGGGTAACCCACAATGCATAAAAACGTAGGGGAGTTGATTCGGAAAACGACGATGGAGGAAAACAACAGATGAGGTCAGTTATTAGATAAACAACTAAAAACAATATTAGAAACTCCTGAATGAATAACAACAGATCCAGAAGGAGGGCCATCTATTTCCAACCTCAAAATTCATTGCATGACTATAATTAAGGAGTCGTTATTCTAGTGTATTATCCCATTGAGAACCAAATTATTATGAAACAAGCTCATAAAATATCAACACAGATTCATCATCTCTAGAATATAAAAAAATGACCATTAAATACAATGCATACATTAACCATTCCTAAGAAAACATAAACCATGACAATCATCACACATAGACTCACATTTTAACCCTGGAAACCCAATCCAGAAAACCAACATTCTTTTGGCTTCGACTAGGCTCTTATTTCTTCAGCAATGGGCAAGTTACAGGCTCTATGGTACATGTCTATGCTCATCAGTAACATCTATGAAACCTCTCTATATCATTCACCACCAAAGAAATCCTTTCTCATTGTGAGGATACATTATATAGAATGTTGAGTCGACTAAGATGATAATTGGAAGGTCAAACATCTCCAACGCTTCAACTTCTCTCTAGTTCATCTCTTCACTATTTCTTTATTTATTTGTCTTTTATCCCACGCGGGTTAATTCCTTTTCATACAACTATATTTTTCTCGACTTTACATACAGTACATACAAAATTGGACATCAATCATGATGACACAGGACCCTTCACGTCAACAAGTCGATCTCCTTCATCGCCCATAGCCTTAATAATGCATGTGTTGTTCATCTTTGAGTATTTTTCCGATAGTCAATTGTTCACATTGGATCCAATTTAGATCATCCTGTGAGGGAGTTAATCCCGGACCTGCTCTGATACCAAATAAGAAAATGAGAGAGAAGACATTTGATCTCAAACATAATACTTCACACTTGATATTATTGCTTCAAACAAATTACATATTTATAGGAATAGATTAATGTTCTAGATCCGAGAATAGTGGATCTAGATCTCTAAGATTAGCTAATACACCCTAGAACCAACTCACGTACAATTAGCAAACCACGATTTACTAAAGTAAGCATTAATTCTTACATACAAATATATGGCACAATTACCAGTAATTAGGTTTGAAACTGATGAATGAAGTTGACCCAATTTCTTCGTTATAATGGTTGAGAAGTCAAAAACATGCATGAAACTACCCTATAAAACTTCCATAGGCTCCTCGATATTTGACATTGGAACATGGGGAGCCTTCCCTCACTTTCCTTTTAATTGGTGGGGTTTCTACGCTCTCCTCCATTATATATTCTTCTCCTTTGAGCAGTGCTTCCATCACTCTAGAGAATGGATGTTGTCTCCCATTTTAGTTTTATTTTAATTCTACTGGACCCAATTTCCTTTATCTTAAATTTTTGTTTTTAAAAAAGTTTAAAAATTATTAAAATAAATAAATTATAAAAAATTAAGATTAGAATTTCTTAGCTGTTTTATTTTTAGATTTATTGATTTAATTAATGTTAATAGTATATAGATACAAAAATAAAATAAAATAAAATTTAAAATACTATTATTCTATTTTAAAATTATATGTGAAGGAATGGAATTAAGAATATCTCTTTTGGAATTAACAATAAAGATGCAGTAGTTGAAGGAATAGACAAAGACTTGAGACTAGTTGACATGTTTTTTATTTTCTCTACAACATCCTTTATTTTCTCTTGGTGACAATCGAAGTCCACGTAGAATTTGATTTGCTGGTATTTCATGGCCCTGGTTCAATTACCTTCTTCACTGCTAATGTCTCCAAACCCTGTGTTGTTATGTGCTCTAGCAACGCTTTTCTGCTTTCTGTGAACACATGTTCCCATTTTCCCTCTTCTGCTTGGAGCTTGTAAATCATCCCTTTTTCTTGTTGCTGAAATGGATCCAACTAAGCCTTCCTTGCTTGTTTTTGCTCATGCATAGTCTTCACTTCTTCCTATAAGTTCTTTAGTTCCTGTGCTACCTTCATTCTAAGGGAGATGTCCATGTTTTTCTGTCTCTTATTCAAATTATGAACCACCACGTTCAATTTTTCCTCCCTCTGCTCCAATTGTTGTATATTTTCATCCTCTTCAAGGCTTGTCCAAATCTGTGCAGTCTTGGTATGCACCAGTTTTGCCAGTTCTTTATCCTCCTACACTATACTATCTACATGCGCAGATGCCTCTTTCTTTCTCTGCTCTTCCACCTCTGGGGGTCTTCTCAGAGTCAACTTCTCTCTTAACTTCACTATTTATTGTTTGTACCTCTCCATGGTCTATGACATTTGTTGTATCTTCTCTTCTATTGTAACCTCATATTCCTGTGTGTAGTCGAGTATACTCTTGTGTACCTCTGTGGGATTCTTCTCCAAATTTTCAGTGCTTTGCTTCTCTTCCTCATTTTCCAACGTGATTTTCTCACATGTCACTTGTAGAATCTCCTTCACTTCATGGCCGATTGATAGATTGGTGGCATCCGCCCTAGCTCTAGATTGCACTTCCTGCATTACACTTTCTTGTAGTCCATATAACGCTTTTGTGGGTATTTTCTCCATGAGCAACTCCATATGCTCCACATATATTTTTGGTATTTTCTGGTCTCCACAATGTGCGTTCATCCATCTCCAACATGTTTTGTGTGACTGTGAATCTATCACTTCACACTACTCTTGTCTACATGGTCTCTTCCTACTCCTTCTGCACTGATGTTTCTTGCTTGTTTTTTTTATGTTGCACTGCTAGAGGTTGCATTGTATTGAGTTGCAATCTCTGCAACATATTGTGTAATTCTAACAGTTTTCCCATGATATCCTCCCTTTGTACCTATGTTGCATGTACTACATACTCTCTTATGTATTTGACTTTGTCTGCTACCAAATCGACATCGTCCTTTGTGATAGTGATTATTGTAGGATTTTTATGATAGTTCATCTTTTTCCTGATTTATTCCTCTCATGCTCCCATTCTCTTCTTAGTTGGGATTGAGGTCTATGCCTTAGTTTTGATTTTTGTTGTCTCCCCATATTTTACTTTCAGTGGACGAGAAATATCCTTCTCTCCATCTCCTTTGACCTCTATCCTTGATACAATTTCTTTCTGTTTGGGATTTTTGTTGACTGCACTGCTTTCTGAAGCTTGGACGCTCTTTGCAGCCTTCCTAGTATTTTCAAATGGACTGCTTGTCTTTGAGAAGTCAGAAACATGAAACTTCCATAGGCT
>JASDQU010100317.1:101681-123489 GCA_032191745.1 Picea mariana | reverse complement strand
CAGATCAACACTATTTCCTAGGCAGCTAAGGAAGTGGAGGAACTATATGAGAAGACGACTCAAATATGAACTAGCATGGAAGAAAATGAGAAACTCCAACAATTGGAGAAAAAGAAAGAAAATATCACTGCATACATTCAGGAATTAAAGCAACACTAGAAGGTAATGGTCATACTAGAGCGGATGAGAAGTGCGTGGGATATGAAGAACCTATGGGAAGAGTTTAAGGCTGCGCAGGAAGAGAAGAAAGAAAGACAGGATCAGGTGGATCCACTACAATAGGAAGCAAAGGGGATAATAGAATTATTACAGGTAGAGAATGGGAAAATAGAGAACACACATGCCAAATGCAGAATAGTGCCGACATAGCACATTACAAAGCAGAGTCTAGAAAAGTTGGTAGAGTAGAGAAACCGAGTTAAAAAAAAATTCATCCAGTTGGTGAAGGTGTTCTAGGACTTCCAGCTAGCCATCCAAAGGGTAAACAAAGGCGCAGTGGCTCGGGATGAGCCAACTGTCAGTGTTGGGGTCATGTTGGCGCAGGCCAATTTTTGGGGATAAGAAAGTCTATTTTGGGTGCAGTATTATTTTTGGAGAGAAATGTCTATCTTTCGAGTGCGGGCCATAGCTGGCGAAAAAGAAACATGCAAGAGAAAGAAGGAAAAGAAACATGTAGAAGGAGTAAAAGTAGTGTTGCGCACATGCATACAAACCTAGATATGTTAGGGTTAGTGTTTTGGAAAAGAATGTAATGGATATAACCCAATAGAATAATATAAATTAAGACCTAGGAGGTCTAGTAGAGTTGGTCAATTGTTGAGTAGTTCATTGCTATGTTGGTCATTTAGTAAAGGAGATATAGTTGATCAAAATAAGCTATCTTTTGAGGGTTAGGTCACAGGATGTGAAGTCTGGTGTGATCTATTTTGCCTCATAGAGGGTACTTACCCTCCTTTTTTATTGTAATCTAGAAGAATGTAATGCACGCAGTGTAGATTTTGTAGAAGAACGAATAACATATCATAAGAGACACATATGTGTGGACGTAGCCCCAGGGGAGGGTGAACCACGGTAAAAATATTGTGTTTATCTGTCATGAATGGTTGTTCCATGGTTATGCTATATATCATTTGAATAATAACTGGTTACTTAAATAATCACAACATGCATGCATAGTTATATGAATGAATGAATACTAGTCTTATATGAATAAATAATAATGTTGATGCATGAGGAAAAGGATCATAATAGAATCAAAATCCCTTCCTGGACTACAAATACCTGAGTATTGCAGTATCCCATAAAGCTATCTTGGGTGAGACTGCGTTGTGCACTATGTGTGCATCATTGCCTTCTGGTTTACCAAGAGGGACAATAGTTTGAGGGTTTTGTTAGAGACCTATTGAAATCAAAACCTAGGTCATCCCAAGTGTCCAAATTTTTTTATGATTGGTTTTCCCTCTAAGATTTTTCTAGGGGTTTATAAATGAAAATATTGGTGTCTTGTGTGTGAGAAAT
Source organism: Picea mariana (assembly GCA_032191745.1). NCBI lineage: Eukaryota > Viridiplantae > Streptophyta > Pinopsida > Pinales > Pinaceae > Picea > Picea mariana. The sequence continues at coordinate 121,971 of JASDQU010100317.1, read as the reverse complement.
TTGTTTTCCCAATTTGTTCTTATGTTGCATGTTTAGTTGATTACTGTGATTTTAGTAGATAAAGTGATTTTATTTTGTGCTAACTGTCGGGTGCTGGGTTGAAGTGGTAAAATAAACATGGTATTAGAGCGTGATCTTTGAAGGGAGGAAACCACGAGCACAAATGTCAGTAGTTGCAAGAATATCTAGTCAGATCTATAACCAGGAAGAAAAAATCGAAGGATGAATTTTATGGAAACAATAGTACTAAGGTAGAACACATGTTTTTGTAGGTGTACGAAGGTGTATGTGGGCCACATAAGGAACAGTCTCATACATATCTGGGTTTCAATGGTGATATTCATGTACATATGCAAGCTGTAGTGGTGATAGTTTCCTACAAGGATGTACAACATAGTATAGGGGTAGTTTGAGAAGAGGGTTATCAAATCAAATATTGGAGATGGAAACTAGATTGAGATTCAGGGATAGGCTTGATGGGGTTTCCAACTACATTCCTTGGAAGGAGAGGATCATGTTGGTGTTGATGGAGAAAAATATTTGAGAATTTGGTAATACTCAAATAACTCCACCAACATATGCGACAGATATGATCATCCATAATCAAAGGGATGTGAACGATAGGCAGATCATTCTAGATGGAGTGAAGGATCACTTGATCCCTCATGCATGAGGATAGAATACTGTCAGGGAAATGTGGGAGGATATGAAAAGTGTATTTCAAAGAAAGAATGAGAATCACATAATGGTGTTGAGAGAGAAGATGAAGGAAATGGATATAGGATCAACTACAATGACAAGTTATCTCACCTATATCCAATGGGTTTGATATGAATTGGTTGTGATTGGGGAAACAATGGTTGATTTAGAGTTGGTGAGGACGACTCTCAAGAGCTTCAAGAAGGAGTGGACATCATTCATCAAAGGAATTGTGGCAGGAGAGAATATTCTAGATTGGTCAAGGTTATGGGATGAATTAGTTTAGGAGGAACTTGGAGATGAATATTTGAATGGAGCTTGACACAAAAATGATGATGAGAACCTTGATCTTTCCAGTCAAGAAAGGAAGGGAAAGTTCAAGAAGATTTCCAGGGGAGAATCTACCTCTCAAGTTGGAAAGAAGAAGGAAATGGTAAAATTAAAGTGCTTTCATGTCACAAGTTTGTACATTATGCAGGTCAATGTTCGCACAGGAAGAAGGGTTGGAAATAAATGCAACCAGAGGTAGTTGCATAGACAAAGACTCAAGTGGATCAGTTTTTCAAGAAGTTCAAACAGACATTGTTCTTACATGTTTCCCAGACTTCCTTGGCACCATATCAGTTGGTTCATGATTGGGAACCATATTAGTGGAGCCACTTGTCATATGGCAGGAGCACGAGATTCATTCAAGAGATTTACAGAGACTAACTCAGAGATGTCGGTGGAACTTGGTATGGGGACCAAACATGTAGTGAAGGGATCTAGAATGGTGGAATTCTAGATGGATTCAAGAGGTGTTTTGAGATTGATGGATGTGTTGTGGGTGCCATAAATCAAGAGGAGTGGGATATTAGTCTCGGTGATTGAGAAGAATGGATTTGACGTAGCGGTCCAAGATGGAAAGACAATGATCAAGCCCAGAGGATATAGCTCATAAACAACAATTGTTCTAGGTGTTATAGAGAGAAAATTATATATGATAAAGGGCCATACTATATGAGAAATGGATAACAGAAAAGTGGCATAGGACAGGGAGTATAACTTCCCCCAACCCAACCGAGGGACATTATGGTGTATAATACACATAAAAACAATTTTTTTGCTAACTAAATTAATTCATTTATTGTTAACTAATTTCCTATAGATTTTGGCTACGAATTAAAACTAACTTGGCTATTGTCTACAACCATACATAGATGCATCTACAACATGATAATAATCAACATGAAATGCAACTAAACAACTCATTACATCAACATATAAATCATTCATATTTACACAGAGTTCATGCACAACAATAACACACAAATTTACACAAGAACAAGAAAAAACACTTATCTTATAAAAACATTTATGCAACTAGATGCTTGGGACAGATGTTCCACCCAACCATAGACTAACTGTTTCAAATATCAATATCCATTCACCCCCGAGCTGAGGCTAGTAATCAACAAAAGAGGGTGGTCTCTCATTGTCCCCTCACAACTCACAAAACTCACAACCCATTGATATCTTCCTCCAACTATCCTGATTTTCCACCAGATCTCTTCCTCTTGACCTGCCCAACCTAAGGAATGTACCCCTTCATTGATCTCAGTTCCTTGGGAATCCCATTCATTTATCAGGGTCTCTCTAGCACAAGTAACCAAGAATATCTCAACTGGGAACTCAAGGGAACCCACTGCTACGAAAAATACTAGCAAACAAATAACAAATACTTGTTGTTACAGTGCAACTCCCCCAAGAGTTCACTCTTCAAGTCTCACAACTGGGTTCTTCAGTTTGCGGCTCCAAATACGCTCCAACATGCTCTAAAATTCGCCCTCCATGGATGCACCATCTTCAAGCTCTATTTGTTTCTCTCTATCTACTCCTCATGCACACAAACTTTATATGTAAAAATCCCCTCCCCATGTTACAACAAATTTTTCCTCACTCCATGCAACTAGCTTAGATGGCCTTCCATTTTCCCTTTGTAGACTTGAATTCCCTTTTTATTCATTCCAAATCCAAAAAAACATATTTTTCCACATATATGCACCCTATCAGTTATACAACAAGCATGTACGCATGTTTCTCCACTACAACCCACATACATCAGGTTTGGTGCTCAAAATTAAAAATTGTGTCAGGTTTCCATGCCATGTCATGAAATCCATAATCCTTGACCTTCCACATACTGGAAACTCTCTGAATCGGCCCTTCAATTCCATTCAAACGCTATAAATTGAGCCATATCCAAGCCTTGAAAGAGAGAAAATCAACTTTGAGAGTAAAGACACTTTGGAGAAATTTCACTTCATATTGATTTTGCATCCCTTTGTGCTCGAAAGTATGAACTCCTTGTTCAACCCCCAAGGTCTTCCTTCTTTGTGAAGGAGAACCTCATTGGCTCCTATATATGAGCTTTCCTTTGGTGAAGGATTGAAGTCGTGGAGTCTCAACTGGAGGGACTTAGTTTCTTGGTTCCAATATGTGTCGTTACAGAAGTTTGTCACCTATGTACTTCTATTGAATATTTTAATAGAAATACTCTTCTCTCATCCAATTGATATCTTGAAAATATTTGAATTATTATTCCATGGGAGTATTTGTTATGTGTATCAATGGATTATTCTAATCTATATGCTAACATTATATATTATCACCATATGCTTGGGTATATTGGTTGTTGAGGACAAGTTCCAGGTATAAATATTTGGGTTGCGTGCTCAATGGTGGTCTTGTTCGAACATCCAGGTGAGCTAGGATCTTAGCCTTGTATTGTTATCATTTCATTTATATAGAATACTTGGGATTACAATTGAGTTTTGTGTTTCATTCTATCTGTTGCGGTGTACCCCTATCCATAGAGAGATTTTCCTTGTAACACCCCACCCATAAGAATTTCCTCTCTTTGGATTTCCTTTATTGACTCACACTCTTCCCCAAACTGATTGTATTCAACTCCAATGTGCCAATAACTTTGGGATGTGACTACTTACACCCACTGACACAACCTGCCCTCGGCAGCACGGTCGCTCCACCAGGACCTCCTTTTCTCACACGGCCCGAAGAGTCGATGCTCTTCCAACTCCCTCGGGAGGTCTTTACCCACAGTGACTTCCGACAATCCCCCCTTCCTTAGTCAGTGAAGGATCGGATCTCGTGACTTCGCGAGTTCCACAACGGGGAACTGGACTCTCGGATTCCGAGATCCGATACTTTGATCAACGTTGACCCCTCCTCGGCGTATCGGAGTCTCGTGCTATCGCGACTCACGACTAGCGTTCTTATCCCTTCGAGTCCTCAACTTTCGAGGCTCGAAGTACCGAGGTGCCGATGACTCGGAAACCCTGCGACCTCGCGCCCCCGCTATTCCCGAGATCAGACTTGAAGCTTCCCACTTCCGAGATCCGATATCCTGAGATCTTCTATCACCTCACCTGATTTGACATACTCCATGCAAGGCATTCCGGGACGTCGTGGTTTCGCATTCTCGTGACTTCGCTCTACGAGAAGCATGAATCTTCCGTCGCGAACTCCCGATACATCTGACCCACAAGTCAGGTTGCGATCTGAGTGATTCTTCACGACAAATCAAGTCGTCGATTCTCTTCCTCTTGAAGAGCTTCTCCGTTCACCACCTTTATTCTGTAAGGCCTCTGCAGACTCGACTCCACAGCAAACCGAAAGGGATTATCACTCCTGAGCTTGGATAACTCAGAGTCTTTCAGATAACCTTCACGCCCCTGCGCACCCTTCAACCTTCAACAACTTTTCGAGTGTTGAAGTTCTTCCGGGTCTTATGCGCTCCTGCTTGTACTGGCTTCGGCCTTTTTCTCCTCTCAGACTTGCTTCTGAGACTTCAATCTGACCTGCACCCACCTGCATAGTTCAAATAACCCAAAACAACTCTGAATTAAAGAGAACCAAAGTTCAACTGCTTAGCCTCCTCGACGCACTCTATACGGAGGTATTTAACTGCACTCAATGCAGAAGTCTCCTGGCTTAAGCAGAGAAACTATTGAACTCATTCTCTCAGGCGCTCGGCTTCTAGTTCTTCCACATAATCACATACACAGCATATGAAAGAAAGATATACCCGGAAACGAAAATGCTAAGGCATAATCCCAACAACGCATAGAGGATAATCACGTCCATGGGGTGGGATTCAACTTAGTCACTCCTGGCGGACGAGAACAAGAGTTCTCCAATTGAACCTCCTCTACACACGCTATGCGGAGGAATTCGACTGCACTCTATGCAGGAATCTCCTGGTCCAATCAGGGGAATCAACGAAACTTATTCTCTCCTTTCCCCCAGATTTCTAATCTGCCATGAGATCACATATGCAGCATAAATAATGAAAGCATAACAAGAAGCAAGCATACAACAACATAAGGTTAACAGTATACAGAGAATAATCACGGCCATGAAATTTGAATCAATTTCCTCTATTAACTCAATATCTGTACATGGGGATTTTCCACCAGCTCTCTGCCTGTTCTTCTTCCTTCTCCTCAATGCTAATCCTAATACTGGCTCTACCACCACTTCAATAATACAAAGGAGGGTGTCTTTATCCCGTTTTCCCTCTCAAAAGCTAAATTGTCAAATCTTAAAGTTAATGGTCCTATCTACCCGCACTAAATCTACTTTCTCTGCGTTAAATCTAATAAGTGCCTCTGCTGTACAAGGACGAGAGCTTATCTGCTCGCGGTCCATTTCAGTATACAAGTACGCCTAAATATGGGGGCTTTTATGTAAACGGCGGCGCTCATCAAAATGGTTAAAAACCATGATGCTGGCATCACCCTGCGGTCTTTTCCTTTCTCTAAATGCAGCCCCACGTAACGAGGTGCGGATGCTCCTGCATCACCCACCCTCTTACATGTATTCAACGATTGGTTTTGGGAACACTCAATCAGAAAATGGGAAGGTTCATACACAAATAGAAAATTTAGGAAAACAGGTTGGATTAATATACATGGGTAATTCCCCCTTGACCCCTATTGGCCATTATCGTAGACACTCCCCTCTCTCATGGATTAATTTACCCCCCATCTCTTGTCCATGTCCCCTTACCATCCAACATCACATTTTTACTATTAAAACATAGAAATACAATTCACATATTACATCGCTTGGTCGTAGCCACACATTATATCTACATAAGCATTAATTAAACAGGGGATTATAGTGGGGATGTTACATTCCCTCTGTCCTACAATTGTGCACCATCCTCAGTGCACTCTATCTCGATATACATTTATGAAAATTTACATCACAATACTTAGAAAATAAAATTCTGCAATTTAACAACTCTAGCAGCAGCTCCAACCATAATCTCATTCGCCTCTCAACTCGCCAACCCAAGGAATTCACCATTTGTTTATCAAGGTTAACCCACTACTATATATTCAAAAAAATATGATGAATTATTTCCGACGGTACATAAAAACTGGTCCTACTGTCGAAAAATACAAGACAAATATTTAAAATTCTCAATTTTTTTCAATCCCGCCCTAATTCGTCGGACTTGCGATCGAAACCAAAATTTGTTGCACTTGAGACATCTAGGCCATGGTGTCGTTATTTTGACAAATCTCTATATTTTTCTCAATACCGATGTTACTACTGCCAATCGTTGCTCTCTTCAAACATTTACCCACTGTTTGACAAAATCAACATTGACTTGGTTAACTGTCGTCAAAATTCCGATGGACAAAAAATTATAAATATGTTTCATTTTAGAGATGTTGCGACAATTTTTCTATAACAACGATGATTTAGAAAGGATATAAGGTGTTCTTTTCAAGCGAAAAAACAAATTTACTTTTATATGTCAACTGCATTAGAAAAATATAATAGATATTCTATTACACCACTCAATTTTATAAGATAATCATGACCGCGTTTTTGTGGGAAAGAATGTGAGAAAATATTAGAGGTGGAAAAAAAGTAAAGAGGGTGAAAAGGGTGATAGTAAATGTTATTTCCCTTGAAAAAGATGTTGTATGGTACTCCCCATTTTGGACTTATGGGATAACTCGGGTTCTACCTTAGTTCTCCAACAAAACCCTTATCACCATTGTCCCTCCTGGTAAACTAGAAGGATACACCACACACAGAGTGCAAAACACAGTCTCACCCGGGATGATTTATGGGGGACTGCAGGATGTAGATGTCTATAGTTATGGAAGGGATTGGGGGATGTTCTTCCTTTTTACTTCTTATTTCTACTTAACCATGCATTATATTACACTATTCATCATATCCATTCATTCATTCAATTGCATATTTAATCTAATGTGTGTTGTAAGTAAATCATCCATTCATCTATCTAACCATTCAAAGATACTACAAAAATAATAACACATCAAAACACATTGCACACATGGTTTTACCAAGGTTCACCCCCCCTAGGGCTACATCCACAAATATATTCTTCTTCTTTATTCGTATTCATAAAAAAAGGGTGTTGCACACATTACATCAGAGTAGTGAGTAGTGAGGCAGACCAATATCACACCAAGCTCTACAGCTTATGACATGACCTTCAACTACTTCGACCTCATTCGAGCTCTATAGCTCTCAAAACAGACTCCAACTCACAAAAACTCCAAAAAGGTTATCCAAAACAAACACGATACTACTACTGATAAATAGATGCCTATCACAATGATTGATTATTTTCTAATATCGCTTATACCATTTATTTATATTACAAAAGTGGGTTAGAAACCTTACAATGCATCCCAAAACCATAACCCTAACTAGGCTAGGTTTGTCCACATTTGCGCTGAATTTCCACAAATCCTTCCACGCACGTTGCTTTTCCTCAAAATGTGGTGTGGTGTTCTGCCTCGCTTGGTGTGTTGTTCTCTAAACCTTCCTGCTCCAACAGGACCCGAATACTAACATGTGGCTCGTCTCGAGCCATGTTAGCCTCAGTGCACTTTTTGTAGTGCTACCTCCAGCATGTGAAACTTCTGTGCCAATTATGACACTTTCTCTTTGGCCTCTGCAATCTTCCTTGCTAATGTCTCCAAACCCTGTGTTGTTATTTTCTTTGTCAGCACTTTTTTGGTTTCCGTGCGCACCTGTTCCCATTTTCCCTTTTCTACTTGGAGCTCATCGATCATCCCTTTTGCTTGTTGCTGAAATGGCTCCAACTGAGCCTACCTTGCTTGTTTCTGCTCCTACACAGTCTTCACTTCTTCCTGCAAGTTCTTCAGTTCTTGTGTTGCCTTCATTCTAAGGGAGATGTCCATGGTTTTCTGTCTCTTCTTCAAATTCTGAACCACCATGTTTAGTTTCTCCTCCCTCTGCTTCAATCGTTGTATATTTTCATCCTCTTCAAGGCTTGTCCAAATTTGTGCAGTCCTGGTATACAATTCTTCCAGTTCTTTATCCTCCTATGCTATACTGTCTACATGCGCAATAGCCTATTGCTCGCTCTGTTCTTTCAACTTTGGGGGTGTGCTTGGAGTTAACTTCTCTATTAACTTTGTTATTTCTTTCTTGTACCTCTCCACGGTCTGCACAATTTGTTGTATATTCTCTTCTATTGTAACCTCCTATTCTTGCACGCAGTCGGGAATACTCTTGTATACCTCTATGAGCTTCTTCTCCAAATTGTCAGCGCACTGCTTCTCTTCCTCCTTTTCCAGTGTGATTTTTTCACATATCACTTTTAGAATCTCCTTCACTTCATGGTTGATTGCTAGGTTTTTGGCATCCTCCCTAGCTCTAGATTGCACTTCTTACATTACACTTTATTGCAGTCCATATAACACTTTTGTGGGTATTTTCGCCATGACCAACTCCATATGATCCACATATTTTGATGGTCTCTGCGTTGTCGGTTCATCCATCTCCAACATGTCTTGTGTGACTCTGAATATGTCAGTGCTCACTACTCATGTTTGCACGGTCTCTTCCTGCTCCTTCTGCACTGATGTTTCCTGTTCGTTTTCTTTCTGTTGCGCTACTAGAGGTTGTGTTGTATTGAGTTGCAAACTCTACAAGATATCGTGTACTTCTACCAGTTTTTCCATGATCTCTTCCCTTTGCGCCTATGATATGTGTACTACATCCTCTCCTTTGTCTTGGACTTTTCCTGCTACCAACTCATCATTTTCTTCCGTGATAGTGACCGTTGGAGGTTTTTTAAGATACTTCATCTTTTTCCTGATTTCTTCCTCATGTGCTCTCGTTCTCTTCTTATTTGGGGTTGAGGTCTGCACCTCAGTTTTCATTTTTGCTATGTCCCCATCTTTTACTTTCTGCAGACGAGAATTATCCTTCTCGTCATCTCCTTTGAACTCTTTCCTTGATACTGTCTCTTTCTGTCTTGGCTTTTTGTTGACTACGTTAATTCCTGAAGCTTGGTCATGCTCTGCAATCTTCCTAATATTTTCCGCTAGACTACTTATCTTTGAGAAGTCATAAACATGAAACTTCCATAGGCTCCCGGTCTTTGACATTGGAGCATGGGGAGCCTTCCCTCACTTGACTTTTAATTGGTCGGGTTTCTATGCTCTCCTCCATTATATGATCTACCCCTTTGAAGGAGTGCTTCCCTCACTCGATAGAATGAAAGTTGTATTCCATTTTCCTTTGATTTTAATCTTACATGACCTCGTTTTCTTGTAAAAGTTTTTTTTTTAAATAAAAAATTATTAAAATAAATAAATTAATTAAATTTTGAATTAAATTTCTTTTTACTATTTTACTTTTTAAAATAATTTATTTAATTAATTTTAATTTTTAAATTTATTTATTTAATTAATTAATATTAGTTCCAAAAAACCAAACATTTAAAGTACTATTTTATAATTATAGTGGAAGGAATGACTATTTTGAAATTATAGTTGAAGGAATGGACAAAGGCTTTTGGAATTAAGAATCGTTAAAGGAATGGACAAAGACTTGAGAATAGTTATGTCTTTTCTTTTCTACAACATCCTTTGTTTTCTTGTCTCAGTGACAAGCGAAGTCCACCCAGAATTTGATTTTTGATTTGCCGGTATTTCAATGCCCTGGTTCAATTCCCTTAGAGTAAAAAACATTACATACAGAAACATATTAGAGTCAAAAACATTACATACAGAAGTGTAGTGATTCAATTTCCTTTCAATGTAGAAGCATATTATATAAAATAATCCAAGTTAAGAATTTGTAAACTGTACAGACAGTGCACGAAATCTTGCTAGCATTAGCATTTGAACTCTGGGTTGACATTAATTAATAAGGTAATTAATTATCCCAATTTCAACTACTCCAATGCACAATACTCCGTGATGTGGTTTTGGCTTACTCCAATGCACAATAGTCCGTGATGTGGTTGACTTAAAAGCTTATGTATAGTTAAAAATATTTGAAAAAACAAAACAATAATTACTTTGGTGGCAAATGAAGAGTAAAAACATGGAAATAGTCAAAATATGATTTTACCCTCTAAACCATTCATAATACATTACATATTGCGACGATAACATATTAAGGTTATCAATCGATGCTTCCATAAACTCTACATTGAATTTGACCCACATTATGACTATACCATACTAGGGTTATCAATCCATACTTCCGTAAACTCTACATTAAATTTGTCCCTTCTATTTACCCTATGATCACTTTTAATGTCCCTTTTGAGTGTGCTTATTTTATCTTCCAAATGGCATACCATCGATATTCTTTCCCATGGCCTAGAGACTTGATTCAACATTTGTTTGTGAAATGCTACACCTAAATCTGAAAGGTTTATCTTCCAAATGGCATACCATCGATATTCTTTCCCATGGTCTAGAGACTTGATTCAACATTTGTTTGTAAAATGCTACACCTAAATCTAAAAGGTTTTGGTTATGTATTTTTATGTGACATTTTTTCTTGTCTGATAAAATTTGAAGATTATATTATTACAGTGAGAACTAATATATTTATATATTTGGTGATCAATATTGTTAATTATAGAAGTGATATAATATATTGGAGGGGAACTACAAGCATTATAGAGATTAATCGTTGAATTTCCATGCAACATTAAAGAAAGAGAAGAATGGATCCATAAACATTCCCCAATCACCTTGACATAGATTTTATTCAACATAAAGACTGATCTTCAAACCCTACATCACTTGAGAGAGTATTTTTTTTTAGCATAGATCAAACATAAAACATCTTATTCAAATCTGTAGTGTTGTTAGACCTCATTGAAATTACAAAACAAAAATAACCTAACTAGAAAGAAGTTTTATTTCTCTCTGTGATGAATCAATCACTAATTTTGAACAATAAAGTAGTGACTCCAATGTTTGAAGTAGGATTGCAAAATTCCACATAATAAAATTCTTTGCTAAAGACCATTTGGAAATAACATTAAAGACCCAATAATTAAGAAAGTTTTTGTGTGTAGAGAAGCTAGGCACTATATATCCTAGGTGGAGGAAGATCTTCAAACATTTCTTTTGTGCATGAAAATGCAAAAAATAATTCTCTCAATAATTGTCATAATCTCGAAAAGGAAGACGGAAATATCTCACCTTATTAAATTCCATCGGTCATATACATGAAGAGATATGTTTGAAAAAAAAGGAAAGGGATTTATTATTTCCTATTGTAGTCTCTTTAATCATTGTCAATCACATATCTTCAAGATTTTGAGCTTCGATAGGGATCCTTCACTTGAAACAATGTTTGTTGAAAATCTTGTCATACTCTCTAGCATGGGTAATAGTATGAGATACAAGTGTTGTAACATGAGAATGTTAGGTAATGTAAGAGCTAACTATTGAGAATGTTAGGTAATGTAAGAACTAACTATTGGAATTTTATAGATGAGATTTCTCTAAAATCTAAGAAGCTTCCGCACTTTAGAATCTTCTAGAAGATATTAAATTAATTTAATAAATTTATAAGCTACAACTATAAATACGTAGGAGCATTTCCTATTGGCATGGAGGTTTTGATGATTATATTTGGAATTTATAATTAGATTTAACAAGTAGATCTATGTATATATTGAGGATTATACTCTTCATTTTGATGAATAGAGTCAATCTTTGTAAATATTATTTTTCCTTTTTTTGTAAATTATCATTTCTACAATGTTCTTCAATTCTTGGTATCTCTCTTTTATGAGTTCTTTCATGGTTTTATAAATTGGTTTGTGGTGTTGAATTGTTGATGTTCTACTTCATTAGATTGCATCCAACTAGATTGTTTATTTCGATATATTTTTTTTCAATCGATTCCCTTATGGATTGATCATATTGTTTCTAATACCATGGGCTCTACCAATGTTGAAGTTTTACCCATATTTGATGGAACTATATTTTCAGATTGGAATATTGTAGTGAAGAAAACTTGAAGAAAAAAACATTATGGAGGATTGTTAAAAAAGATGTTTCATATCCTCAACAAAACAATAGAGAAAAAGAGATATGAAGAAACAAGCTTAAGCAAGTAAGATGAATCATAGATAAGTCTTTAAGCCCCAATCTTAGTAAATTGTTTGTTGATTCAGATAATCCAATACAATTGTGGTAAATGTTAGAGGCTGATTATAAATATGTTGATCTTGCTAATTGTTAGTCCAGGCATTAACAAAAATTGTAACTCCACATTGATGTGTATCGCATTGATATGAGAGGTGCATAAATACAATCTATGTGACCATTTGTCTTCTCAAATGGATGATTCTTCCTATCACCTATGAATCTTCATATTTACAATGTTATTACAATAATGCAATCCCAAGGATTACATGTCTAGCATTCCCCCTCTTAATTCGAAGGGGTGTGTGTGATTGCAAGAATCATTCTAAATTCTTCAATTTTTTTTCTTCCAAGTGCTTTGGTGAAGATGTACACAATTTACTCATTTGTGGAACAATGTCTCAAGTGAATAGTCTTGGCCTCTACATGATATTGAATTAGGTGATGCTCAGTATTGATGTTCTTAGTTCGATCATGGAATATGGGATTCTTTGCCAACTTGATTGTAGAATTATTACAAACTAGAAGAGGAGTATAATTCACTTGTTTCTCCTACAAATATTTAAGTATTTTCCTAATCCACACTATTTCCTTTGTCGCTTATGAAGCTACCACATATTATTCCCATGTTGTGGAATTTGCTAGAACTGACTATTTGCATGATCTACCAGAGATGACTATTGATCCAAGATTCGCGAGATAGCCTAACTTTGATACTGTATTTTCCTTATCCCTGCCAATGTCCGAATCAAAATATCTGATCAGGGTAAATTCATCCACCTTAGAGAGCCTGAGTCCAAAATCTTGAGTTCCTTTTAAGTATTTTAGAACTCTTTTTGCAGCAGAACAATGTCCTTCACAAGGATTTTGCATGAAGCTGGAAAGAATCCCAAAAACAAATGAAGTGTCTTGTCTATTGTCAGGTACCAGATGTAATATAATATGGAAAAATAGGAATATTCATCAGATATCAAGAGAAAAACAAATATTGAGAAGAGAAATACCAGAAATAATACCTTTATTCAAAGAAAGAAATCTTGACTTTCCTCTTCGAGGGTGCAACCTCCAACAGAGAAGATCTCTATTACAAAAAATCTCAAGAAAAAAATTTCTCATGCCTCCTACTCTTATTTATACCAATTTTGTATTCTAAATAACATTCTAGAGGAAGATCTTTCTAGAAGAAGAAGCTTCTATTAGGTATTCTTACATTGACTTGTTCATATTTACTAAATAGCCCTTATTGACTAATTTCGGCCTTGATTACATGTAAAATATTTTATTCTATCTACATGAGGGGTTAGGGAGGTTAGGTCCATAAGATGCCCTCCCCCTTGAAAAATAGCCTTTTCCTCGAGGCCTAAGATGAGGAAATTTCTACATAATGATAGTCGGCTCCCAAGTGGCATATTTTGGCAAAGTATCCTTCCATTGAACTAAAACTTCCATGATGGTGTGCTGATGGAGACGACACTCGTGCTGGTCCAATATGGCTTATGGATGAAACCAAATGGAACCTTCTTCATCCAACTATGGTAGATTGTTCTGGGTGTGACAATTGGCTCCAATGAATTTCTTTAGGCATGAAAGATGAAAAATAGGATGCAGCTTGGAGTGATTGGTCAAGGATAACTAATAAGTTACTAGTCCCATGCGTTTGAGAATAGTAAAAGAACCACAAAATTTGGGGAAAATTTTATGACACTGTTGGGATTTTAGTGAATTATTCTTGTATGGTTGTAGATGGAGAAACACATGGTCCCCTTTAGTAAATTTACGTTCTGAACGACCTTGATATTCCTATTTCTTCATGCGGTTCTAAGCCATGACCAATTTTTCTTTAAGAGTACAGAGAATGGTCATGCATAATGTAATATTGTAGTCAAACTCATGAACCTTTGAGACACGTGACATGCATGGATGAATCGATGGTACATTGCTTCAAACGGAGTCATGCAAATGGAAGTATGGTAAGAGTTGTTGTACCACCATTCAACTAGTGGTAACCAGTAAACCCACTAATTTTGTTTGTCAGATGTGAAACACCTCAAATATGTTTCCAAACATTTGTTGACTGCTTCCATTTGGAAATCATTCTGGGGATGATAAGTTGTGTCAAGATGCAATTGGGTTCCCTAGAGATTGAATAATTTTTTCCAAACATTGCTGGTAAAAGTTATATTTCTGTAAGAAACAATATAATGAGGTATTCCATGGAGTTTGAAGATATTATCCATAAAACATTGAGCCACTGTGGATGTTTTGAATGGGGGTTGAAGAGAACATAAATGAGCATGTTTGGAAATATGATGAACTACCACCATAATCACTGACTTATTTCCTAATTTGTGTAAGAAACAATGAAATCCATAGAAATATCCATCAGAATAGTAGGTGGAAGTGGGAGTGGTTGGAGTGTGCCCAGAGGTTTGACAGTCTCACCCTTATTGCATTGACAGGTATACAATTCAGTCACAAAGTTGTGGATGTCCTATTTCATACTGTCCCAAAAGAAAGAACATTTGACCCATTCATAAGTTTTGGTAAAACATGAATGACCCATGCTAGGTGAAGCATGAAACTCACATAACACTGTGGAATTAAGGGCCAATTGTTTGCTTAAATATATGAATCCTTTGTATTGAAACTTTTTATTGTTCCAAGATTATCGTGGAGCATCTTGGGGATCCTATTGTGTTACAGATTATTTTCATCATCCCTATGACTGTTAATGATGTAAACCTATTTGTTTCCTTTAGAGGGGTCAGTGGCCTGAGTTCCTGAAGAAAGAAGGGAGAAGAACTTTTCTTGAGAAAAGAAGTTACATTCTCCTTTGTAAAAATCCCTATTAAATAGGATGTTTGCAGGTTGCTATATAGGCAGGGTGCGAAAATGACTGATTTTCGCAGGCTACTCCATAGCTAGGTTGTGAAGTGTTCGTAGGTTACTATATAGGCAGGGTGCAAAAATGCTCATAGGTGGGAAAAACGAGCATCTTCTCGATGCTTCTAGAAGGAGAAAATTCCATGGTGAGGTGGAATCCGAATGGTTTGGATCTTACTCGCTTTCATGATTTAGTGGGATCATCCTAACCTCCTCACCTTATCCTCTTCAACTTATAAAAGGAGAGGAGCTCACATGGAGAAAGTTAGCTTTGGAGTTTGGAGATTTTTTGGAGCTTGGATTGGATTGAGCTTTGGATATTGTTAGCTTGGCTAGATGAGCCATTTTGTCAAGATAGATTGTGAATATTATCGTATCTATGCTCTCAGAATTCTTGGAGTGGGAGTGTGTGGGGAATGAAGGATAGTTGGAAGGGACCTTACGACATCAAGGCCATGGTTGTAATCTCTCTTTCACATTTAATATGATACAGTAATATGATTCTTTCCTATAAAGCTTGTTGTTTTATTGTATTATTCCTTGATCACATACATAGGTTTATATTGAGTTTATGCTATTACTATCACTTTGGTTGGTTGCGTTCTTTTGTAGGATCATCATTGTATGAGTGTTGGAATAGAGCTAGGATGTTGATGGTGAGAGGAAGCGACGTTTAAATGGTATGTCACCTATCCCTCTTTAGTTAGTAAATTAAATATTTAAAACTTAATGAAAGTGTCATGGTCTAGTGTGTTTTGTTCTAGATCTAGGTGGATCTAGGGAGATCAGTTAGTGTCTGCACCTATAGATTTATCCTATAACATATTTCATTTGTTGGATTAGGATGGAAATTTTGGTGTCTTGTAACCATTCCCGATGAATGGCTTGAAGCCAATCAGGGAAAAGGAATGATAGAGAAAAGAGGGACCATTCTTCTTCATATTTCCTGGAAAGAGAATCATCCACCATAGTTTATTTTCCCTTCTTGTAAATGTTCTCGTAATAATATCCAAATAGATTGGTCACCCATTTTTGTTCCTCCGGATATGAAATTCGTTGTTCCAAGAAGTAATTGAGGCTTTGCTGATTTGTTTTAATTTGGAAGCATTGTCCCAATAGATAATGGCGCCATAGATCGAGTGCATGAAAAATAGCCAACATTTCCTTTCCATAGATTGAATGGCCCAATATATAAGGACTTCACTGATTCCTCTCCCTAGTGCATCACATTCCAGAAAAAAGGTCTTGGTGAAGTCAGGTAGGGCTATTACAAGAGTAGTACACATAGCGTCTTTCAAGGATTGGAAGGATTGGTTAGCAACGAGATTCCATCTAAAAACATTATTTTCAAGGAGAGTTGTTAGAGGAGCTTCAATTTTTGGTGCCCGTTATTCTTCTTTCTTGATGAGAATTGATCAAAGAGAGCTTAGCTTTATCCGTGTGTGAATTTATGGTATAAGCCTTTCCATCCTTGAATAGAAAGTACTGGTTTTCTCTCCTTCTAAAAATGGCACCCCTCACATACAAATATGGCCTTCCCAAGATGACTCCACATATGTCTAGAGAAACTACATTTGCAACCACTCCATTAACAAAATTCCAATTGATGGAAAACTTAAATTTGGATTGCTTCCTCACTTTCAATTCCACATCTTGCCTTACCTAGCCTAGGGGGTATGGATGTGGATGATCATGGGTATCCAATATAAGCTTCTCAACCAATTGTGTATATATCAATTTGGATTGTGAACCTGGATCAAACAAAGAATCCACCTTGCTTTGCTTCATGTGGATTTTAATACAGAAAAGTTCAGTCAGTGCCTTATCCTCCTTGTGATTACAACCAACTAATTCCACCTCTTTATGAATATTAGTGTAGTTAATATTCTCTTCTAGGTATGATGTTGTGTTCACCCATTCCTCAACATCCACTGATATTAATGGTTTCTTCTTCTTTTCCTGAAAATATTTCAGGCACTTCTCAGGGTGCAATTTCCAACAATTCTCCTCCATGTGTCCCTTGTGATCGTAACCTTTACATTGTTGGATGACAGGTGTTCCTTGTTGTGTTGTTGCCACAACCTTCTTCTCATTCCACTTCTTCTTGTTTGTGTTCCTTTTTTGTTGCTCTTGTGTCTCTACTTGCTTGTGAGGATTTGTTTGTTTCTTTCGCTTGTCTACCTCTTGTATTGTGCTTGAATACTAGCCTCATCAATAGTATTTGGTATGAAGAACATAAATTTTATGTGAATATGAGGAAAAAATGCCTCCAAATACTTGACCAACATGTCTAGATGTTTGAGAGAAACTCCCATATGGATTTCTCTCTTCCTGAACTCTATCGTGAACTCCTGCACTGATGGTCCTTGTCTTTATCTGAAGTAATTCCATACTATTTACTGGTGCTCCTCATATCCTATTGTATAAAACTGAGATTTGATCATTTTATTAAATACTTCCCAATTAGTCATTGGTGGCTCATTTCCTAATGCTCTTATTACTTCATCACTCTCTCACCATGTCAAACATGGCCTTCAAGCTTCAACCAAGCAAAAAAAACATTTTTTTCTAGTTACTTAATGAACGTTGAAGTACACTTCCATCTATTGTAATCATTGGTTCAACCTAATAGAATCCACTTATCCAACATAAGGTTTTATGTCCACCTTAGCCTCTACAAAAAAAGGTACATGTGTCTTGTTGTAAGTGCACTCTCCTATTTCAGGCTCAGTCTTACGTTCTATCTCTGGCTTATTTTTTTCCTTCTTGGGGCCTTTATGCCCATCATCCGTAGATGGTGTTCCCTTGACCTATGCTTCCAATAGTTGTGACAACATTGATGTCTGTGTAGCTAAAATCTGCTTAAAATGATCCAACCTGACCATGGAATCTTCTTCCTCTTTGCCTTCATAATGTTCCTCTGAAATTATTGATGCTCTACTTCACTCTAGCTCTGAAAAAAAATCTTGTGTTAGATACCTAACCCCTCACATAGGTAGAATAATATATTCCGATGTAATAAAGATCAATATTAATAAGGCCTAGCAATAAGGATTAACAAGTCTAATGTAAGAATACCTGACAAAAGCTTCCACTTCTAGAAGGATCTTCCTCTAGATGGTTCTTGTGATAGACATATTTACTATAAATAGGAGTCGAGGGTATGAGAACTTTTGTATTGGATATTATTGTAATAGAGCTCTTCTCGACTAGAGGTTTCCACCTTGAAGAGGAAAGTGAACATTTCTTTGAGTAATCAAAGTTCTCTTGCTCGTGTTATTCTGCTATCATTTTGGTATTATTGTGGTGTGGTTCTGGTTATATTGTTGTTCATTTGCCATTTCTAGCATTTTATTTCTGTTCTGCATACTTTTTATATCTGGAATATTACAAGTGGTATCAAAGCACTTTCGTCGGCATAAAATTGTGGGTAATTGTTTTTAATGGTAGAGACGTGTTCCTACATCTTTAAGCTACAGATATATGTCGTTACATGCATAAAATCACGGTCGGGGATTCATACATGCTGGAAATTAAAGTGGTACTTAAGTGAACATCTATTGGCCACCCTTGTAACCCATGTTGGTACCCCTTTGAGTGGTAGAGCATCAAAAAACACTTGTATACAGATCATACTAGATTTTTTGAAGCCCTCTTTAGATAAACCGATCGACCGCCTGACTATTGTAGTGCCACCAAGAACAACACTCAGAAAGATACTCTCTAGTACCTGGGTTGTCAGGTAGTATGGCTAACGTCACGGTCTAGCCTCCATAGTTGGTGCTTTGAGATATTGGGTCGAGTATGACTCTTGAACCCTGCATGTATATCAGAGAGATATAGCATAGGGAAAACCCTTTTCTGTAGAACACTTGAGTACCTAACTTTTGGGGATGGAAACAAAAAAAACAACATAGACAAGATCTATTTCTACACAACTATGTTCAAGTTGCCAAATCACTACACGTTTCTTCCTAATTAAGCATTTGGGCATTTCATCAGTGCAGTATTCTTCAGATCAGAGAATAAATCCGCAGGTGTTAAAAAAAAAGGTCTGGATTTTGTTGCACCATTATTTGAGACTTGTTCCATTGGATTTGTCTCTTCCCCTTATCACATTCATACCTATCATTTTTCAGCAATTTTTTTGACCCCACCCGCCCCTTTTTGGTTCCCTCGTCATCATGGCCCATACCCGCAGCCAAGACTTGGAATCTTGCTTCAATACCTTGCAATCTAATTTCACAGAGACCCAACAAGAAGTGAGACAACTCAGTGCCAATATTTCCACCATCAATAACAACATGCATTTCTCCATCATCGCCTCAATCGAGGAACTCAAGCAGGACCTCAAACAAAAAGTTACTACCCATATTGAATCTGTCACTATGATGATCTAAACCAAGATTCATATCCTTGGAGATCCTCCCTTATCTGACCCACCTTTGCATACCGAAGCTGAAACTTCCTCTCATTCCCATAATTTTCAGCCCCATCACTTTTAGCGTGACCTACACCTTCCACGTGTGGATGTGACCAAATTTGATGGCTCAGATCCCACTGGTTGGGTAACTCAAATGGAACATTATTTCTCTTTGTACGACATTATGGATGAGTTGTCCAAGCTTCGGTATGGTGTTCTCCATTTAGATCAAGAACGTTGGAAATGGTGGAAATGGAGAAAAACTGCCTCCCAAGGGTATGTTGCTTGGACACACTTTGTGGTAGATATTTATGAACACTTTGACACTAACACCAACCATTTAATCCGTTTGACAAATTTTAAAAAATATGGCACAATGGAAGACTTTATAGCTTCTTTTGAGTGATTGGATTTTCATTCAGAGGGCATGTCTAATGCTTTTTTCCAAGAATGTTTTATCAGTGGCCTCAAGGATGAGATTCGTGCCCATGTCCTCATGGATCCACCTCAGAGTTGGGTGGAGACTACTAAAAGATATAAGGAAGAAAAACAGGTTGTCTCTTCTCAAAACTGGAAACCCTCCTTTATTCCTCTCACTAAACCATTAAATCCCACTCCTCCTTCTACTCCACTAAAGATCAAAAAATTGACTAGGGTCAAAATGGTTGAACTCCAACTCAAAGGCCTTTGTTATAATTTTGATGACAAATATTTTCTGGGACACAAGTGTAAGGAACAAAATATTTTTATGGCCATCTTGGCGAATGTTTAGGAAGAGGATGTTGAAGCTACCGTT
>JASDQU010100317.1:72632-83286 GCA_032191745.1 Picea mariana | reverse complement strand
ATTCCATATTCCATTAAGTTTACCTTGAACAATGATAAGTGTAGTCTCTCCAACCCACCAAGATCAAACCCCATGAGATATTGGTTGGTTGTGATAAGAGTTGAAGGGTAGGCAATCATTGGGATAGATAGATTTCTATTCCTCTTATTTAGTCACAAGTTATTAGTATATCTGATTTACGGGCGGTTGAATATACTCTTGGGTTTATAGTGACAACCAGTGGATTTGAACCTGAACCATGCTCAAATAATCCCTTAAAAAAAAGATAAAGATAGTATGAATGATGGCATAAAACGCGATAACAACAGACATGGGTCAGCTCTGCTATGCAGTGGCCTCTTATCATTTTCGAGTGAAGTCGACTACAGGAATTTGATTTGCGAGGTTGAATGGAGCATGGTTGAATTTGAGTAAGGGTCAAAATTATTTTAATAAGTTTATCGGAATTGATTTGCAGCATAAACAAAACTGGAACTATACTGTTGAAAAGTCCGGTGCTAACCCTCAAGCTCTGGAGAAGCTTCTCTTGTGCTGACACCTGACTTACGTCATTTAACTTCCTTGAGTCTTCCTCCTCACTCGGCTACGTTTCCTTATCGGCTAATTCAGATGGATTTCGTCATTGTTTCCTGGCTGCTGCCTGGTTCCCCAGACCTTGAGTTTTCCCACTCAACTGGGTACGCTCACCTATCGGCTCATTCAAATGGATTTCGTGATTATTTCCTGGCCGTGTAGTTTAAATGTTTCCTCTTTCCTTTTTTAATTTTTAATGGTATATTTTCTAATTAATTTTTGTTGAAATCTGATTAAAAAGTGTTGAAATTTTAAATTTAAATGATTAAATTTGTATAATTCAAAGAGAATTTTATAAAAATGTATACATACATTCAAAAATATAATTTAAATTCACAATCCTATACCTAACTTTCATTCCCATCATCTTAAAATTTCAACACCAACAAAAACCTCTGAATTCTGAATTACACATTGCTACCTCCCACTCCCACTCAGATTCAGAGGCTCCAATCCCCCCGCACATATAAATTTCTCCCATTGTTATTCTTGTTAGTTTTCATATCTTGCTCCCATAGATAATTCCAACACTCCCACTCAGATCCTTCAATCCCTCCATTCATAAATTTCTCCCGTTTTTCTTTCTTGACTTAGTTTTCATATATTGTTTTTTCAAAAAAAAAAATTCTCTCCTCTACACTTCGCGGGCGTTGGATGACTCGACGAATAAAAGGCACGGCCATGGATGCCCCTTAGATCCACATCTTGCAAATGTCGGAATCAACAACCACCACCATAGAATAGATATTCAAAGATGAATGGTATGGTTTTAATTGTGAAGCTTGGAATTTTTTATAAACCCACTCAAGTATAAATCCATTGTTATACATTTTTATATGTTCTAAATTAATTTAGAACAATTTATTTGTCTTTTATTTTAAATTATAGTTTTAATTCTTTGAAGATAAAGATGGCAATTTTTTTTGGTAGACATGGGTGTAGATTAGTTTTTTTTACAATATTTGAAAACATCATGGATCCAAGAAGTGAACACCCTTAAAAATCAATTGGGATGTATTTTGGGAAAGCTGTTATAACCCACATATTTTATTTCGAATTTGACATTCAAATGCATCCTACAGTAAATATTTGATTTTTAGTTTAATTTCTAAGTTTCTCAATTAGTTTATGTTGATGTAGTTTAATCAGTTTGTTGCTCTATTCTTAAGAGACAGAGGTCACTTCATCATAATAGTGTGTTATGCAAAGCAAGGCTCTTTTATTTTCTTGTGTGTTTTAATTCTTGTTTTGCAAATGTGATTTATTTTCTTGCCATGTGCCAAGTGTCTTCATTTCTGCAATAGCGTTCCAATTCATGGACTAGTTTCAACAAAGCTTGCAAGCAATGAGAGCTATGATTTATAGACAAAAGAAGTACCTAAATCATGCAAGGAGATAACCTCGTAACAACAAGATCCCATCAGCATGATCATTGTTCAAGTACATAAACATTGCCATACGGATTGAGCTAGCTTTGCATGAACAACGTGTAGTGATTCAATTCTCTTTTTATGTAGGAGCATATTACATAAAATAATGTAAATTAAGAATTTGTAACATGTACATATAGTGCATGAAATCTTGCAAGCATTTGAACCCTGGGTTGACAGTTAATGTATGCAATTTTTAATTAATAAGATAATTCATGATCCCAACATCAACTATTCCAATGCACAATACTATGTGATGTGGTTGAATTAAAAGCTTTATTATCCTTAAAAATATTTGAAAAAACAAAACAATAATTACTTTTGTTGCAAATGAAGAATAATGACACATAAATAGTCAAAATATGATTTTTCCTTCTAAACCATTGAAATACATTACATATTGTGACTATACAATATTAATTTTATCAATCCATGCTTCCATAAAATCTACATTGAATTTAACCCACATTATGACTATACCATACTAAGGTTATCAATCCATACTTCCATAAATTTTACATTGAATTTGTTCCTTCTATTTACCCTATGATCACTTTTAACGTCCCTTTTGAGTGTGCTTATTTTGTCTTCCAAATGGCATACCATTGATATTCTTTCACATGGCCTAGAGACTTGATTCAACATTTGTTTGTGAAATTCTACACCTAAATCTAAAAGGTTTTGGCTATGTATTTTTATGTGACATTTTTTCTTGTGTGATAAAATTTGAAGACTATTACAGTGAGAACTAATATCTTTTTGCTCACTAATATTGTCAATTCTAGAAGTGATAAAATATATTGGATGGGAATTACAAGAATTATATAATCCAATCATTAAATTTCCATGCAACAGTGAATACATGAAGAGGTTCATAACAATTCCTCGATCACCTTCACATAGATTTTTTTCAACATAAACACCCATCTTCAAACCCTTTATCACTTGAGAGAGTATATTATAGCATAGATCAAACATAAAACCTCTTATTCAAATCTGTAGTGTTGCTAAACCTCATTGACATTAAAAAAAGAAAGTAACCTAACTAGAAAGAAGTTTTATTTCTCTCTGTGATGAATCAATCACTAATTTTGAACAATAAATTAGCGACTCCAATGTTTGAAGTAGGATTGCAAAATTCCACATAATAAAATTCTTTGCTAAAGACCATTTATAAATAATGTTAAAGACCCAATAATTAAGAATGTTTTTGTGTGCAAAGAAGCCAGACACTATATAGCCTAGGTGGAGGAAGATCTTCAAACATTTCTTTTGTGCATGAAAATGCAAAAAATAATTCTCTCAATAATTGTCATAATCTCGAAAAGGAAGAAGGAAATATCTCACCTTATTAAATTGCATCAGTCATATACATGAAGAGATATGTTTGAAAAAAAGGAAAGGGATTTATTATTTCCTATTGTAGTCTCTTTAATCAGTGCCAATCACATATCTTCAAGATTTTGAGTTTGGATAGGGATCCTTCACTTGAAACAATGTTTTATGACAATCTTGTCATACTCTCTAACATGGGTAATAGTATGATATACAAGCGTTGTAACATGGGAATGTTAGGTAATGTAAGAGATAACTATTTGGAATGTTAGGTAATGTAAGAGCTAACTATTGGAATTTTATAGATGAGATTTCTCTAAAATATTAGAAGCTTTCACACTTTAGAATCTTCTAGAAGATATTAAATTAATTGAATAAATTTATAAGCTACAACTATAAATATGTAGGAGCCTTTCCTATTGACATAGAGGTTTTGATGATCAGATTAGGAAGTTATAATTAGATTTAACAATATATCTATGTATATATTGAGGATTATATTCTTCATTTTGATGAATAGAGTCAATCTTTGTAAATATGATTTTTCCTTTTTTGTAAATTACCATTTCTACAATATACTTCAATTCTTGGTATCTCTTTTTTATGAGTTCTTTCATGGTTTTATAAATTGGTTTGTTGTGTTGAATTGTTGATGTTCTACTTCATTATATTGCATCCAACTAGATTGTTTATTTGGATATATTATTTTTCAAGCCATTCCCTTATGGATTGATCATATTGTTTCTAATATAAGGGGCTCTACCAATGTTGAAGTCTTACCCATATTTGATGGAACTATATTTTTAGATTGGAAGATTGTAGTGAATAACACTTGAAGAAAAAAACATTATGGAGGATTGTTAACAAAGATGTTTCACATCCTCAACAAAATAATAGAGAAAAATCGATATGAAGAACCAAGCTTGAGCAAGCAAGATGAATCATAGATAAGTCTTTAAGCCCCAATCTTAGTAAACTGTTTGTTGATTCAGATAATCCAATACAATTGTGGGAAACGTTAGAGGTTGATTACAAATATGTTGATCTTACTAATTGTTAGTCCATGCATTGGAAAAAACTGTAACTCCAGATTGATGTGTATCGCATTGATATGAGAGGTGCATAAATACAATCTAAGTGGCCATTTTTCTTATCAAATGGATGATTCTTCCTATCACCTATGAATCTTCATATTTGCAATATTATTACAGTAATGAAATCCCAAGGATTATGTGTCTAACATCCCCCCTCTTAATTCGAAGGGGTGTGTGTGAGTCCAAGAATCATTCTGAAATTTTCAAAAAAAAATCTTCTAAGTGCTTTGGTGAAGATGTACACAATTTACTCATTTGTGGAACAATGTCTCAAGTGAATAGTCTTGGCCTCTACATGATATTGAATCAGGTGATGCTTTGTATTGATGTTCTTAGTTCGATCATGGAATCTAGGATTCTTTTCCAACATGGTTGCAGAATTATTATAAACTAGAAGAGGAGTACAATTCACTTGTTTCTCCTACAAATATTTAATTATTTTCCTGATCCACACAATTTCTTTTGTCACTTCTGAAGCTACCGCATATTATGCCCATGTTGTGGAATCTGCTGGAACTGACTATTTGCATTACCTACGGGGGATTACTACTGATCCAAACTGAGATAGCTTAAATTTGATATTCATTTTTTCTTATCCCCGCCAACATTTGAATCAAAATATCTGATCAGGTTAAGTTCATCCACCTTAGAGAACCTGAGTCCAAAAGCTTGAGTTCCTTTCAAGTATTTTAGAACCCTTTTTGCAACAGACCATTGTCCTTCACAAGGATTTTGCATGAAGCTGGAAAGAATCCCAACAACAAATGAAATGTCTCGTCTAGTGTTAGGTACCAGATGTAATATAATATGCAAAAATAAGAATATTCATCACATATCAAGGGAAAAACAAATATCGAGAAGAGAAATACCATAAATAATACCTTTATCAAAAGAAAGAAATGTTGACTTTCCTCTTTGAGGGCGCAACCTCCAACAAATAAGAGATCTATTAAAAAAATTCTCAAGAAAAAACTTTTTCATGCCTCCTACTCTTATTTATACCAATTTTGCATTCTAAATAACGTTCTAGAGAAAGATCTTTCTAAATGTGGAAGATTCTATCAGGTATTCTTACATTGACTTGTTCATATTTACTATATAGGCCTTATTGAAAAATGTCGGCCTCGATTACATGGAAAATATTTTATTTTATCTACGTGTGGGGTTACGGCGGTTAGGTCCATAGCATTCCCTCCCCCTTGAAAAATAGCCTTTTCCTCAAGGCTTAAGATGAGGAAATTGATACATAATGATAGTTGGCTCCCAAGTGGCATATCTTGGCAGAGTATCCTTCCATTGAACTAAAACTTCCATGATGGTGTGCTGATGGAGGTGACGCTCGTGTTGGTCCAGTATGGCTTGTGGATGCAACCAAATGGAACCTTCTTCATCCAAATATTGTAGATTGTTCTGGGTGTGACACTTGGTGCCAATCACTTTATTTAGGAATGAAACATGAAAAACATAATGTAGCTTGGAGTGATTGGTCAAGGATAAGTGATATGCTACTAGTCCCATGTGTTTGAGAATAGTAAAAGGACCATAAAATTTGGGGGAAATTGTTAATGTTTAAGCCATTATTATAGTTCTTTACATTTCAATAGATAACAACAACATAAGACAAGATCACTGAGAAATACACAATCACAAGAGACACAACATTTATCCTAGGAAACCCTCTGGGGGAAGAAAACCCAACAAAAATTCCTTATTATAGATAGCCAATACAATGCCAAGAGATAACTTAAGCAAATACAGAAAGTCCTCTCCTAAAGATGCAACTCTCTCTCTCTCTCTCTCTTCTCCAACTGCAGTTCTGAAACTTGTCTCTCAATGAGCAAGTGAAGTGTATCTAAATGAGGCGCTAGCCTCCTTATTTGTACAAGACTGGAAAGTGTGGGAGTGTCCCTTCACTAGCAAGGCTGACTTCTTCTACTCGGTGGTTATAACCACCTTTATTATATTCTGGGGCCTCTTTGATATATTCTGGGGACGACTTCTCTTTCTACCTATTACAATTATATTATGACCAATCCGCAAAAGGGGATTTGGTCCTTTTACAATAGCCGACATGATCAATCCACAATGGGGATTGATAAAATGAATAATATATCAAATAATAATAAGAATACACTTTGCAGTTAMATTATTTCAAMACTSCCCCTTAACAAGAAGGGTATTCTTCAACAATATCAGAGGAGAGAGARACTTTTATCATSAACATCATCAGGAGGACATCATCATCAATATCATCTTGGAACATTGACTGGCGTATCTATAAATCACCGAAATTTTTCTTCATCGRCAACATCATCATTCTCAAAGGAATGCAATCATCATCTACATCAATATGTATTAGTATAAAACTAATATATCATCATCACAGCACAAGGCTGGCTCATCATCATAATAATAGACTGTCTTTATGTCACAGTTATCAAGCCGGAAGAACAGTTCTAGTCTCATCTTATAGTCTTGCTTTATGTCACAACAATAAATCTAGAATCTAGATACTTGTCCTTCTTTATGTCACAACAATCAAGATGGAAGTAGGATACTAGACTAGGTTTACGTCATAGCTATCTAGCCAGAAGCACAGTGCTAGTCTCATCTCATCGTCTTGCTATACGTCACAGTTGTCAAGCTAGAAGCAAGATGCTCGTCCCACTTTACATCACAGTAATCAAGATGGAAGTAGGATACTAGACTGGCTTTATGTCATAGCTGTCAAGCTGGAAGCTCAGTATTAGTTACATCACATCTTCTTGCTTTACGTCATAACCATATGGTTGGAAGCAAGATACTAGACTGGCTTTGTGTCACAGTTGTCAAGCTGGAAGTTCAGTACTAGTCATATCACATCTTCTTGATTTACGTCACAACCATCCGGTTGGAAGAAAGATACTAGACTGGCTTTCCATCACAACTGTCAAGCCGGAAGCTTAGTACTAGTCACATCACATCTTCTTTCTTTGTGTCATGGCAATGAAGCTGGAAGTAAGAGGTGTCTCATCACAACAACTACTCCCCCTTTCGAGGAAGGTCCTTTCGGACTATACCAAGCTTATCTAGAAAGTGCTCAATCTTTACACTAGATAAAGTCTTGGTTAACACATCAACAACCTGTTCATTCGTGCTAACGTACTAAAGCTTTATGGATCGCTTCTGCACCATGTCATGGATGTAATGATATCGAATCTCTATGTGCTTTGACCTATCATGGAATACAAGATTCTTTGTCATCTTTATGCAGCTCTGGTTGTCACATAGGATTGTGGTTTCTTTCATTTCTAGGTCAAATAGGCCGGTCAACAACTTTCGAAGCCATATAGCTTTGCAGATGGAAGAACATGCAACAATGTATTCTACTTCCGATGTGCTGAGAGAAATGTTGGATTGCTTCCTACTTTTCCATGAGATCATGGCTGATCCCAAACTGAAACAACATCCAAAAGTTCTTTTCCCATCAGAAACACTTCCTGCCCAATCTGAATCAGTGTATCCACTCAATGTGAAATCATGATCTCCATCATAACTGAGACCACAATCTAATGTACCCTTAAGGTACCTCATCACATGTTTTGTAGCCACAAGGTGAACATGTCTGGGTTCTAACAGAAACTTACTCAAGGTGTTCATGGCAAAACAAATGTCTGGTCTAGTGTTCGTCAGGTACATCAACGATCCTATAATCTGTCTATACAGTGTGGCATCAATTAATTCTGACGAAGTATCGACCAACAACTTCATCTTCACTTCCATGGGTGTATTCATGGGATTTCACTCTAACATGTCGAATCTCTTCAATAGTTTGACTGCATACTTCCCTTGGTTAAGGAAGATTCTCTCTAGACTCTACCATACCTCAAGACCTAAGAAATAGTGCATTAGTCCGAGGTCTTTCATCTCAAATTCTGAAGCGAGTCTCTTCTTAGATTTAGTGATGAGATTTTCTTCTCTAGTTAAGAATAAGTCATCCAAATACAATAGTAGTATTATTGGCTCATCGTTCATGACCTTGAAGTAGAGGTTATAATATTCTTTACTCTTGGTAAAGCCTAAGCTCATCATAAAATTTTCTATACGGCCATACCAAGCTCTAGGAGCTTTCTTTAATCTGTATAAGGCTTTCTTTAATTTGCAGACATGAGACTTCATGTTTTCATCTTCAAATCCTTGAGATTTCTTTATATACACTTCCTCTTCGATGAAACCATTTAGGAAAGATGTCTTCATGTCCATATGGTGTAACTTCCACTTCATCTTAGCTGCAAGAGCTATGATGGTTCTGATCGATGTGTATCTGGCTACAGGAGAAAATGTCTCGTCATAGTCAATNCTTCACTTCCATGGGTGTATTCATGGGATTTCACTCTAACATGTCGAATCTCTTCAATAATTTGACTGCATACTTCCCTTGGTTAAGGAAGATTCTCTCTAGACTCTGCCATACCTCAAGACCTAAGAAATAGTGCATTAGTCCGAGGTCTTTCATCTCAAATTCTGAAGCGAGTCTCTTCTTAGATTTAGTGATGAGATTTTCTTCTCTAGTTAAGAATAAGTCATCCAAATACAATAGTAGTATTATTGGATCATCGTTCATGACCTTGAAGTAGAGGTTATAATCTTCTTTACTCTTGGTAAAGCCTAAGCTCATCATAAAATTTTCTATATGGCCATACTAAGCTCTAGGAGCTTTCTTTAATCTGTATAAGGCTTTCTTCAATTTGCAGACATGAGACTTCATGTTTTCATCTTCAAATCCTTGAGGTTTCTTTATATACACTTCCTCTTCGATGACACCATTTAGGAAAGATGTCTTCATGTCCATATGGTGTAACTTCCACTTCATCTTAGCTGCAAGAGCTATGATGGTTCTGATCGAAGTGTATCTGGCTACAGGAGAAAATGTCTCGTCATAGTCAATGCCTTCCTTTTGAGAAAAGCCACGAGTGACAAATCTTTCTTTATACTCCTCAATACTTCCATCAACAACATGTTTTATTTTAAAGAGTCATTTGGAGGATACCACATCTTTACTCTTCGGTCTGGGAACTATTTCCCATAATTCGTTCTTTATTATGGATTGGTATTCTTTTGTCATGGCATCTGCCCATTCTTTCCTTTGAATGGCTTCTTCAAAGCAGGTAGGCTCCTCCTCTAGAAGATCACACATCAAAGTTGTATAACTGGAGAATGGATTTGGTCTTTTCACCTATCTTGTAGTTCCTTCGGGAACACCATACTTCTCTCCATATTGAATAAGCTCTTTACCCCAAGCTGGCTTTCTTTTATGAGGATCGTCATCTGAGGAGGTTCTTGAACTTCTAATATATCATGGTATTCTAGAATTTCCTCATCAGGGGAAGTTACGACTTCCCTCACTAGTTCTCCAGCTCTGAGAACCTCCCTCATTGTAGTTATGGGGATTATGGGTTCCTCTTCATATACTTCTTCAAGATGACATCTTATCGATTTCTTGAGTGTTGCATCTTCATCAAAGGTCACATCCCTGTTGATATCAATGTGACGGTGAATTGGTATATATATTTTGAATGCCTTGGAGACCTCACAATATCCCACAAATATTCCCTTCTTTCCTGAAGGTTCCATCTTGTTTCTCTTCTCTTTCGATATATGAATAAATACTAGGTAGCCAAATATTTTGGGATGGCTTACCTATGGATTCTTTCCGGTGAACATCTCTTCTGGGGTCTTGAGCCCAAGTTCACTATGGGACAATTAGTTTTTTACATATACAATAACCATTGTTCCTTCTGTCCATAAGCACATAGGAAGATCTTGATCATGGATCATAGTCTTCACAACTTCCATTATCATTTTGTTCTTTCGTTCAGCTACATCGTTTTGTTGGGGATTATAGGGAGTAGTGAGTTCCCTCTTGATCCCAACATATTTGCAGAAGTTCACAAACTCTTTTGAGGTATATTCTCCTCCATTATATGACCTGAGTATCTTAATCTTTCTTTCAGAAATATTCTATGTCAAGGCTTTGAATTCCTTAAACTTGTTGAACACTTCATCTCTAGATTTCAAAAAATATACCCAGGCCTTACGATAATAATCATCAATAAATGATAGATAATATACATACCCACTAATGGAGGACGATGGCATCGGGCTACATACATCTGAATGAATGAGCTCTAGGACTCCTTCTGCTTTGATGTCTCTCTTTGGAAAAGGTTTCTTGATGTTCTT
>JASDQU010100317.1:38006-55024 GCA_032191745.1 Picea mariana | reverse complement strand
TGATTCAAGGTGAAATTATTTAATGGGATATGGAATTGGATTTTAAGGCTCTTCATCTATCCCCACAATCGTTTGTGTGAGTAAAGTATTCAATCATTCCCTTGGTCCCTGATCAATACTCCTTACCCCCACGACATTTGATGAACACCTTTCAACTTCTTTCAACTGCTCTTGTCAAGGAAGGACATCAAATGTTGTTGACTCTAAGGGAATTGAACCAGGGCCATGAATTACCAAAAAATAAAATTATGTGTGGACTTCGCTTCTCACCGAGACAAGAAAACAAAGGATGTTGTAGAGAAAAGAAAACACATGTCAACTATTCTCAAGTCTGTCCATTCCTTCAACTATTGCATCTTTATTCTTAATTCCAAAAGAGATATTCTTAAGTCCATTCCTTCACATATAATTTCAAAATAGAATAATAGTAGTTTAAATGTTTTTTTTTTTTTATCTATATACTATTAACATTAATTAAATGAATAAATCTAAAAGTAAAACAACTAAGAAATTCTAATCTTAAATTTTTATAATTTATTTATTTTAATAATTTTTAAAAACAAAAAATTAAGATAAAGGAAATTGGGTCAAGTAGAATTAAAATCACACTAAAATGGGAGACAACATCCATTCTCTAGAGTGATGGAAGCACTCCTCACAGGAGAAGAACATATAATGAAGGAGAGTGTAGAAACCCCACCAATTAAAAGGGAAGTGAGGGAAGGCTCCCCATGTTCCAATGTCAAATATCGGGAGCCTATGGAAGTTTTACAGAGTAGTTTCATGCATGTTTTTTACTTCTCAACCATTATAATGAAGAAATTGGGTCAACTTCATTCATCAATTTCAAACCTAAGTGCCATATATTTGTATGTAAGAATTAATGCTTACTTTAGTAAATCAAGGTTTGCTAATTGTACGTGGGTTGGTTCTATGGTGTATTAGCTAATCTTAGAGATCTAGATCCACTATTCTCGCATCTAGAACACTAAGCTATTCCTATAAATATGTAATTTGTTTGAAGCAATAATATCAAGTGTAAAGTATTATGTTTGAGATAAAATGTCTTCTCTCTCATTTTCTTATTTGCTCATTTTCTTATTTGGTATCAGAGTAGGTCTACGATTAACTCCCTCTCGGGATGATCCAAATTAGATCCGGCGTGAACAATTGGCTATCGAAACAGGACTCAAAGATGAACAACACATGCATTATTAAGGCTATGGACGATGAAGGAGATCGACTTGTTGACGTGAAGGGCCCTGTGTCATCATGATTGATGTCCAATTTTGTATGTAATGTATGTAAAGTCAGGCAGTATATAGTTGTATGAAAATGAATAAACCCACGTTGGATAAAAGACAAATAAATAAAGAGATGAACTAGAGAGAAGTTGAAGCGTTGGAGATGCTTGACCTTTCAGTTATCATCTCAATCAACTCAGCATTCTATATAATGTATCCCCACAATGAGAAAGGGGTTATTTGGTTGTCAATGATATAGAGAGGTTTCCTAGATGTTACTGAGGAGCATAGACATGTACCATAGAGCCTGTAACGTGCCCATTGTTGAAGAAATAAGAGCCTGGTCGAAGAGAAAAGAATGTTGGTTTTCTGGATTGGGTTTCCTGCGTAAACATCTGAGTCTATGTGTGATGATTGTCATGGTTTATGTTTTCTTAGGAATGATTAATTATGCATTGTATTTAATGGTCGTTTGTGTATATTCTAGAGACGAGGAATCAATGTTTCTATTGTATGATCTTGTTTCATATTAATTTGGTTCTCAGTGGGATAATACACTAGAATAATGATTCCTTAATTATAGTCGTGCAATGAATTCCAAGGTTGGAAATCAACGACCCTCCTTCCGGAGCCGTTGTTATTCATTCGAGAGTTTCTAATCTTGCTTTTAGTCATTGGGCTCATAAATGACCTCATCGGGTGTTTTCCTCTGTCGTCATTTTCTGAATCTACTCCCCTACATTTTTATGCATTGTGGATTACCCAAATTCATGCCAAAGCGTTTTCTAACACTATTGCCGAGTAAATTCAATCTTAGACAATCTTCCTAGCCGTTGGTTATTAGAAATTAGACTTGGTTTCCTTTCGGTCAAATTTCCTTCCCTAATCGATCGATAGACATCTCTCGATCGACTCAACTTAGAAGAAATATGACTTGAGTAAATCCGACTTGGGAAAATTCTAGCTTGCCTCGACTCAACTGAATTTCTTTGATTTGACTCGATTTCCCTTGACTCAACAGACTTGCTTCGACCTAACCTAACTTGCCTCGACTTGACTGACTTGTTTCAACTCGACCCTACTTGCCTTGACTCGACCAAATTTCTTTGACTCAAACCGACTTGCTTCGACTTGCATTTCCCGACTCGACATGACCCATTATTTCTTTCCAACTCAACTTGGGACTTGATCGGTCGAGATTTTTTTCGACATCTACACAACAAGAATTGTAATTATTTAAAAAATGATTTTTGTGTTGGTGAGACAAATATGTTATAAGCCTCATGTTTACAGATCATCTGATATCAAAGGGGATGTCTGAATACAATTAGTGAGACCTGTATGGTAAGTACCCACAGTGATTACAAAATAAAGGGACAAGAATTGTTGTTAGAGCTAGAGTGAAGTAGAGCATCAACAATGTCAGGGGAACATTATGAAGGCAAAGAGGAAGAAGATTCCATGGTTAGGTTGGATCATTTTAAGCATATTTTAGCTACATTGAAATCAATGGTGTCACAACTATTGGAAGAAAAGGTCAAGGGAACACCATCTATGGATGATGGGCATGAAGGCCCTAAGAAGGAAAAAAATAAACCAGAGATAGAACGTAAGACTAAGCCATAAATGGAAGAGTGAAACTACATCAAGACACATCTACCTTTTCATGTAGAGGCTAAGGTGGACATAAATCGTTATGTTGGATAAGTGGATGCTATTAGGTTGAACCAATGAATACAATAGCTAGAAGTGTACTTCAACGTTCATTAAGTAACTGGAAAAAAAAATAAAAAATTGCTTGGTTGAAGCTTGAAGGCCATGCTTTGACAGGGTGGGAGAGTGATGAAGTAAGCAGAGCACTAGGAAATGAGCCACCTATGAATACTTGGGAATTATTTAAGAAAATGATCAAATATCAGTTTTATCCAATAGGATATGAGGAACACCAGCAAATAGTATGGCATTACTTTAGACATAGACAAGGACAATCAGTCCAGGAGTTCACGATAGAAGTTAGGAAGAGAGCAATCCAGATGGGGGTCTCTCTCAAAATTCTAGACATGTTGGTCAATTATTTGGGGGAATGTTTTTTTCATATTCACAGGAAATTTATGTTCTTCATACCAAATACTATTGATGAGGCTAGTATTCAAGCATAATACCTTGAGGGAGACAAGTGAAAGCAGCAAACAAATCCTCACAAGCAAGTAAAACCACAAGAGAAACAAAAAATAAATACAAACAAGAAGAAGTGGAATGAGAATAAGGTTGTGGCAGAAACACAATAAGGAACACCTGCCATCCAACAATGTAAAGGATATGATCGCAAGGGACACATGGAGGAGAATTGTTGGAAATTGCACCCTGAGAAGTGCTCGAAATATTTTCATAAAAAGAAGAAGAAAGAATTAATATTAGTGGATGTTGAGGAATGGGTGAATAGCACATCAGACCTAGAAGAGAATATCAACTACACTAATCTTCATAAAGAGGTGGAATTATTTGGTTGTAATCACAAGGAGGAGAAGGCAATGATTGGACTTTTTTGTATTAAAATACACATGAAGCAAAGCAAGGTGGATTGTTTGTTTGATCCAGTTTCACAATCCAACTTGATATCTACAGAATTGGTTGAGAAGCTCAGATTGGATACCCAAGATCATCCACATCCATACCCCCCTAGGCTGGATAAGGCAAGATGTGGAATTGAAAGTGAGCAAGCAATGCAAATATAAGTTTTCCATCAAACATAATTTTGTGGATGAAGTAGTTGCAAATGTGGTTCCTCTAGACATATGTGGAGTCATCTTGGGAATGCCATATTTGTATGTGAGGGGTGCCATTTTTAGAAGGAGAAAAAAATAGTACATGCGATTCAAGGATGGAAAATATTATACCATAAATTCACAAATGGATAAAGATAAGCTCTCTTTGATCAATTCTCATCAAGAAAGAAAAATAATGGGCAACAAAAATCGAAGCTCCTCTAACAACTCTCCTTGAAAAGAATGTTTTCAGTTGGAATCTCGCTGCTAACCTATCCTTCCAATCCTTGAAAGATGTTATGTGTACTACTTATGTACTGGCCCTACCTGACTTCACCAAGACCTTTGTTTTGGAATGTGATGCACTAGGGAGAGGAATCACGGAAGTCCTTATCTATTGAGCCATTCGATCTATGAAAAGGAAATGTTGGCTATTTTTCATGCATTAGATCTATGGCACCATTATCTATTGGGACATTTCTTCCAAATTAAAACAAATCATAAAAGTCTCAATTACTTCCTGGAACAACGAATTTCATATACGGAGCAAAAAAAATGTGTGATCAAGATGTTTGGATATTATTATGAGATCATTTACTAGAAGGGAAAATAAACTATGGTGGATGATTCTCTTTCCAGGAAATATGAAGAATAATGGTCGTTCTTTTCCCTCTCATTCCTTGTTATTGACTGGCGTCAGGCTATTCATCCGGAACGGTTACAAGACACCAAAATTTCCAGCGTAATCCAACAAATGCAATAGGATCCCCAATCTGATCCACGGTACTCTTGGAACAATAAAAAGTTTCAATATAAAGGCTTCTTATATTTAAGCAAACAATTGGCCCTGAAACCCACGGTGCTCTCTGAGTTTCATGCTTCACCTAGCATGGGTCATTAAGGTTTTACCAAAACTTATGAATGGGTCAAATGTTCTTTCTTCTGGGACGATATGAAACAGGAAATCCACACCTTTGTGATTGAATGTGATACCTGTCAATGCAATACGGGTGAGACTATCAAACCTCTGGGCACACTCCAACCACTCCCACTTCCACCTACTATTTGTATGGATATTTCTATGGATTTCACTATTGGATTACCCAAATTAGGCAATAAGTCAGTCATCATGGTGGTAGTTCATCATATTTCCAAACATGCTCATTTTTGTGCTCTTTAACACCTATTCACAACATCGACAATGACTCAACGTTTTATGGATAATATTTTCAAACTCCATGGAATACCTCATTCTATGTTAGGGTCCTAACCCGCACATAGGTAGAACAATATATTCGGATGTAATAAAGGTCAATATTAATAATGCCTTGCAATAAAATAGAACAAGTCGAATGTAATAAGACCTAATAGAAGCTTCGACTTCTAGAAGGATCTTCCTCTAGATGCTTCTTTTGATAGACATATTTTGTATAAATAAGAGTCGAGGGTATGAGAACCCTAGCTTGGATATTATTGTAATAAAACTCTGCTCTACTAGAGGTTGCCCCCTCAAAGAGGCATGTGAACCTTGATTTCAGAATCAAAGTGTTATTTCTTTTGTTATTCTTATATCATTTCAGCGCTATTGCGGTGATTGTTATGGTTATATTGTTGTTATTCTGCCATTCTAGCATTTTATTTTTGTTCTGCATACTTTTTATATCTAGTATATTACAAGTGGTACACGAGCACTTTCCTTGGCATAAATTCTGGGTAATTTTTTTTTCCAGGGTAGATACGTATTCCGACATCTTTAAGCCACATATATATTTCATTACGCGCATAAACCCACGGTTGAGGGATTCATACACATAGGAAATACAAGTGGTTCTTAAGATCACATCTGTTGGCCACCCTTGTAACCCATGTTGGTACCCCTTCGAGTGGTAGTGCATCAGACAACACCTGTGTACGGATCAGACTAAATTTCCTGAAGCCCTCTTTAGATAAACCGATTGTCCGCCTAACTGTTATAGTGCCACCGAGAACAACACTCGGGAAGATACTCTCTAGTACCTAGGTAGTCGGGTAGTACGACTAAGGGTATGGTCTATCTTCCTTAGTTAGTGCCCTGAGATATTGGGCCGAGTACTACTGTTGGACCTTGCATGTATATCAGAGAGCTATAGCACAGGGAAAACCCTTGTCTGTAAAACCCTTGAATACCTAACCCTTGGGGATAGAAACATAAACAAATTAAAATAGACAAGATCTATTGCCGCACAAATGTGTTCGGGTTGCCAAGTAACTACACTTTTTTTCTTGGTTAAGCATTTGGGCATTTCATCACTATAGATTCTTCAGACCGGAGTATAACTCCATAGGTTAAGAAAAATAGCTAAAGAAGCACAACAGGTTGTATCTTCTCAAAACTGGAAACCCGCCTTTATCCCTTGCCCTAAACCAATAAATCCCACTACTCCCTCCACTCCACTAAAGATCCAAAACTTGACTAGGGATGAAATGGTTGAACACCAACTCAAACACCTTTGTTATAATTTTGATGACAAATATTTTTAGGGCCACAAGTGTAAGGAGAAAAATCTTTTTATGGCCATCTCCAAGGATATTTCGGAAAAGGATGTTGAAACTCCCCTTGTGTCTGAGTCACCTAAAACCACTGACATAGCCCCTCCCTTAGACCCTCCTAAATTAGAACCGGTCATTTCCCTCAATGCTCTCACTGGATTCTCCCCTCCCCAAACCCTCAAGCTAATTGATTACATCAAGCATCATAAGGTCATCATTCTGGTTGATAGTGGAAGAACCCATAATTTTATTCATCGCTGCATTTCCCAAGAAACTTATTGCTACATCCATGCCGTCAATAATTTCCAAATCATGATTTCCAATGGCGACTCTGTGAAATGTGGAGGGCGTTGTGAAAATGTGCATCTCCAAATTGGTGAATACCACCTGAAATATCATATGTTTGCTATCGATATGGGCGGTTGTGAAATTGTGTTGGGTGCATACTAGCTAAGGACTTTGGGTCCCATTCTCATGGATTTAAAGGAATTAACCATGCAATTTGACCAGGAGGGCCACCAATATAATTTCCAAGGCATCATCGTCGGTTCACCTAAGATCATTAGTTCCCATCGCATGGAAAAGTTGCTCAAAAAATGTCATTCTAGTGTTATTGCCCAACTCCATACCATACAAGCAACAGAGACACCCTCGGTGATGCAAGACCTCCAAGCCATCCTTTCTAAACATCAAGTGGTATTTTCCACTCCCCAGGGACTCCCTCCTCCTCGTGGTGTTCATAATCATTCCATTCCCCTTGTACCTGGAAGCCTTCCTCTCAATATATTTCCATAACATCACCCCTTTTCCCCAAAAAATGAAATTGATAAAATGGTCCAGGAACTCCTTAATGCAGGCGTTATCTTCCCTAGTACGAGCCCCTATTCTTCTCTACTGGTCATGGTCCTGAAGAAAGAAGGTTCTTGGAGAATGTGTCCTAACTTTCGTGCCCTCAACAAACTTACCATTAAAGACAAATTTCCCATTCCTTTCATTGATGACCTCCTGGATGAATTGAGTGGCACCCAATTCTTTACTAAACTTGATCTTCATTCAAGCTACCACCAAATATGTATGAAAGAGGCAGACATTCCCAAGATTTCCCTTAGAACTCATGAGGGCCACTATGAGTTTTTGGTCATGCCCTTTGGCTTGTGTAATTCCCCCTCCACCTTTCAAAGCCTCATAAATCATGTCTTCCGTCCTTTTCTACGTCATTTTGTCTTAGTTTTCTTTGATGATATCCTCATCTATAGAAGAATCTGGACAGACCATGTTTCTCATGTGGATCGATTTCTCCATCTACTCTCTCAGCACCAAATTTTCGTTAAACAGTTTAAATGTGCTTTTGATGCCTCAGAAGTAGAGTACTTGGGTCATCTGGTTGACTGGCCTCATGCAAAGACTCTCAAAATATTGTATGGATTTTTGGGCTTAATAGGTTATTACCGCAAGTTTGTTAAGAATTATGGAAAGATTGCAGTACCTCTCACTGCTCTCCTAAAAAAGAACTCTTTCAATTGGACCCCAATTGCTGCTCAAGCTTTTCAAACCTTGAAGATGGCCATGTGCACCACTCCAGACCTGGCCCTTCTTGATTTCATAAATACCTTTGTCTTGGAATGTGATGCTTCAGGGAAAGGAATTGGTGCTATCCTTATGCAAGAGGGTCGACCTTTGGCCTTTACCAGCAAGAAACTATCTAAAATAAATATGGGAAAATCAATCTATGAAAAGAAAATGTTGTCTATTATGCATGTCGTTGATCTTTGGCGCCCTTATCTATTGGGGAAAATCTTCCAAATTAAGAAAGACCATCAAAGCCTCAAGTATTTTATGGAACAACACATTTCCTCCCTAGAGAAACATAAAATGGGTGACTAAGCTCTTTGGATATGATTATGAGATCATTTACAAGAAAGGCGAAGACAATGTGGTTGTGGATGGACTTTCTCGAAAATATGAAGACAAAGGATCCTTTTTTTCTCTTTCCTTCATTGTACCAGATTGGCTCCAAGACATTCACCAGGAATGGCTACAAGATCCCAAAAGTTTGCATCTGATCCAACAATTACAGTCCAATGCTCTAGCTTCCCCAGGGTACTCTTGGCTCCATGATGAGATTCGATATAAAGGGTGTTTTTATTTAAGCAAACAATCAAAGATTAAATCCATGGTACTTTTCGAGCTTCATGCTACACCCACAGCGAGCCACTCAGTGTTCACCAAAACCTATGATAGGGTCAAACGTTCTTTTTTCTGGGATGGTATGAAACAAGAAATTCGTAATTTTGTCACTGAATGTGATGTGTGTCAATGAAACAAGGGAGAAACAATCAAATCTTCGGGCACACTACAACTGCTTCCGATTCCACCTGCTATTTGAAGGGAGATCTCTATGGATTTTATTACAAGCTTACCCAAATCGGGAAATAAATCAATCATCATGGTGGTTCTTGATCACCTTTCCAAGTATGCTCATTTTTGCGCTCTTCAACACACGTTTACAGCATCCACGGTGGCTCAAATTTTCATGGATCAGGTCTTCAAGCTTCATGGCATGCCACACTCTATTGTTTATGATCGCGACCCAACTTTCACAAGAAATTTTTGGCAAGAACTGTTCAAGCTACAAGGAACCCAATTGCATCTCAGCACAACTTATCATCCCCAGACTGATGGTCAAATGAAAGTTGTCAACAAGTGTTTGGAAACATATTTGAGGTGTTTTTCCTTGGAAAATCAAAATCAGTGGGCTCAATGGTTAACCCTAGCTAAATGGTGGTACACCACTTCATACCATATAGCTACACGCATGACTCCTTTTGAAGCGATCTATGGATAGAATCCACCTTCAGTTCTCTCATACCTATCGGTTGTCTCGAAGGTCCAGGCGATCGACCAAACACTTACAGTTTGAGAGGATATTCTCCGTACCCTCAAAGATAATTTGTTCATGGCACAAAATCGAATGAATCAACAAGCAGATCAAGTTCACTCTAAATGTCAATTTGCAGAAGGGGATCAGGTGATTCTTCGACTGCAACCTTACAAGCAAAATTCCCTCAAGGTCGAGCATTGTCATAAGCTAGCGCTCAAATTTTATAGTCCTTATACCGTTCTCAAGCGTGTGGGACAGGTGGCCTATCAGTTAACTTTGCCCAGTCATTCAAAGCTACATCCTGTTTTTCATGTTTCATGCTTAAAGAAGGTGATTGGAACTAAGTGCCAAATTCAAACCAACCTTCCCAAGTTAGCCGAAGAAGGATACATTTGGCTACAGCCACAATAATTTTTGGACCATCGTGAGCGTCACCTGTGTCAGAGAACCATCAAGGAAGTGTTAGTCCAATGGAAAGATACAACTCCAACAAATTCCAATTGGGAACCAACTACCATTCTGCAGCAATCTCCACCTCTCAAGCCTTGAGGACAAGGCTATTTTTAAGGGGGAGGACATGTTAGGGTTCTAACCCGCACATAGGTAGAACAATATATTTGGATGTAATAAAGGTCAATATTAATAATGCCTTGCAATAAAATAGAATAAGTCAAATGTAAGAAGACCTAATAGAAGCTTCCACTTCTAGAAGGATCTTCCTCTAGATGCTTCTTTTCATAGACATATTTAGTATAAATAGGAGTCGAGGGTATGAGAACCCTAGCTTGGATATTATTGTAATAGAGCTCTGCTCAACTGGAGGTTTCCACCTTGAAGAGGCCCATGAACATTGCTTTCAGAATCAAAGTGTTATTTCTGTTGTTATTCTTATATCATTTCAGTGATATTGTGGCGATTTTCCTGGTTATATTGTTGTTATTCTGCCATTTTGGCATTTTATTTTTGTTCTGCATACTTTTTATATCTGGTATATTACATTCTATTATTTCTTACAGAAATATAAATTTTACCAGTAATGTCTGGAAAGAATTATTCAAGCTCCAGGGAACCCAATTGCATCTCGACACAATGTATCATCCCCAGAATGATTTCCAAATGGAAGCAGTCAAAAAATGTTTGGAAACATATTTGAGGTGTTTTGCATATGACAAACAACATAAGTGTGTTCACTAGTTACCACTAGCTGAATGGTGGTACAACACCTCTTACCATACTTCCATTTGCATGACTCCCTTTGAAGTAATGTATGGAAAAAATCCACCATCGATTCTTCCATGCATGTCACGTGTCTCAAAGGTTCATGAGGTTGACTGAAAAATTACATTATGCATGATCATTCTCTATACTTTTAAAGAAAATTTGGTCATGTCTCAGAACTGCATGAATAAATAGAAATATCAAGATCGTTCAAAATGTAAATTTACTCAATGGAACCATGTGTTTCTCCATATACAACCATACAAGAAGACTTCACTAAAATCCCAACAATGTCATAAAATTGTTGTTGAGATAATGTAATTGAAAAGTGTATTCTTATTATTATTTGATATATTATTCATTGGATCAATCTCCATTGTGGATTTATCATGTCAGTTATTGTAAAAGGACCAAATCCCCTTCTGCGGATTGGTCATAATATAATTGTAATAGGCAAAAAGAGAAGTCAGCCCCAGAATATATCAAAGAGGCCCCAAAATATAATAAAGGTGGTTATAACCACCTAGTAGAAGAAGTCGGCCCTACCAGTGAAGGGACACTCCCACACGTGCCAGTCTTGTATAAATAACGAGGCTAGCGCCTCACTTAGATACACTTCACTTGTTCATTGAGAGAAAAGTTTCAGAACTGTAGTTGGAGAAGAGAGGGAGAGAGAGGCACATCTTTAGGGGAGTACTTTCTGTATTTGCTTAAGTTATCTCTTGGCATTGTATTGGCTATCTATAATAAGGAAGTTCTACTGGGTTTTCTTCCCCTAGAGGGTTTCCGAGGATAAATGTTGTGTCTCTTGTGATTGCGTATTTATTAGTGATCTTGTCTTATATTTTTGTTATCTATTGAAATGTAAATAACTATAATAATGGCTTAAACATTAACATGGTATCAGAGCCAAGCTGAAGAAATCATCTTTCACAAGAATGAAAAACGTCACTCTTGTCGTACATGCAAATTAGGGATTTTTTATGGTGAAAAATTTCATCCCTAAAACTATCTAGAAAAGTGCACCCTCCCCCAAGGATTACTTTGGCACTCTTAGTGCACCTTTTCAGTGGCTAGATCTCCCGGAAAGTGAAACCCTAGTTTCACAAAGTACCAGAAGTACCAGAAAACCAGTGTACCAGAAGTACCAAAAGTACAAGAGTACCAGAGGTACCAAAAAACTAGAAGCACCAGTCCAGAAATTCATAGATCAAGTTTGGAGGAGAAAAAGTTGGATTTTCTCAGATCCAAACACACCAAGCTACTTGCCTCAACCAAGCGCACCTCCTGGTAAGTTCAGAATTTGTTTTAAGCATTTTCATCTTTCGGTCATTTTACTAGCTCCAGGTAAAAGATGTCTACAAGCACTGAGCTTGTTGACAAGATGGAAGATGTGGAAAACTTTCATACCTGGAAGTATAGGATTGGACTCGTTCTTGAAGGAGAAATTTCGGAACTCGACGATGCTGTAGAAAAATCCAAGCATCAAAAGGACACAATCAAGGCCAAAAGAATCATTGCAGATTCAGTCAGAGACCACCTGATTCCTTATGTGTCATCTAAGAAGAATCCAAAAGAAATGTTTGATGCCTTGACTAGATTGTATGAAGGAAAGAACATAAACTGGAAGATGAATCTAAGAACTCAACTGAAGAATACAAGGATGCATAAAGGAGGAACAATTCAGGAATATTTCTCCAGAATATCAGAATTCAAAGAATAGTTAGAAGTGATTGGAGATACCATAAACGAATACAAACTCATAATGACGACCCTAAATGGTCTCACAATACCTTGGGATGCATTCATCCAAACGATATGTGCCAGAACGGAGAAACTAAAGTTTGATAGTCTATGGGAAGAATGCATCCAAAAAGAAACAAGAGTAGCTAACCGTGAAGCACTACTGGCAAGAGATGATGATCAAGCCCTAGATACTCACACCAAAAGAGGAAGGAATAAAACCTACTTCCAAAAGGAGACTCATAAAGAGCCTCAACCGCCAAACAAATTCAATAATAAAGAATCTCATCCAAGGAGATTTCATAAGAAAGGACAACGAAAGGAAAGAGATTACTCATCTATACAATTCTACCATTGTGATAAGATGGGACACATTGAAATTTTTTGTCCATCCATATGAGAAGAATACAAGAGAAAACATAAGAGGCACCATGCCCATGTAGTCAAAGATGAAGAGCCACCCACAAAGATGATAAGAGAGAAGATCAAAGACCATGTCTTAATCTTGACCCTCTCAGGATCTGTAACACCTGGAGAGGACACTTGGCTCATTGATAGTGGCGCATCCAAGAAAATTATGGGACAAAGAGAAATTCTCTCTTGTATATCAGAAAAGAATTTTTCTCAGAAAGTGACACTTGGAGATGATCACCAATATCGCATCAAGGGAGTGGGAAAATCAAACTACAAACTGAATTTAGGGAATTCACTAAAAATGAAGGACATACTATATGTACCAAGTTTGACAAAGAACCTACTCTCTATTTTAGATTTAGAAAAGAAAGGATTCAGAGTTTC
Organism: Picea mariana; assembly: GCA_032191745.1. Taxonomy (NCBI): domain Eukaryota; kingdom Viridiplantae; phylum Streptophyta; class Pinopsida; order Pinales; family Pinaceae; genus Picea; species Picea mariana. The sequence continues at coordinate 41,846 of JASDQU010100317.1, read as the reverse complement.
CTTTATAGATGGAGAAGTTATTATGTGGGCTAAAGGAGAAACCTTAAATGAATCAATCATCATTGGAATTGAAGAAAATGGCTTGTATAAACTAAAGGGTCACTCAGAGGCTACCATGACCCATGCCATTGAAAACTCATGTGAACTTTGGCATAGAAGATTATCTCACATCAACTACAAGGCACTACCATACATATGCAAAGAAGTCACATGTTTACCAGAACTCAAGGTTGACCATAAAGGCATATGCAATGGATGTGCACAAGGGAAGAACATCAAGAAACCTTTTCCAAAGAGAGACATCAAAGCAAAAGGAGTCCTTGAGCTCATTCATTCAGATGTATGTAGCCCGATGCCATCGTCCTCCATTAGTGGGTATGCATATTATCTATCATTTATTGATGATTATTATCGTAAGACCTAGGTATATTTTTTGAAATCTAAAGATGAAGTGTTCAGCAAGTTCAACGAATTCAAAGCCTTGATAGAGAATCTTTCTGAAAGAAAGATTAAGATACCCAGGTCATATAATGGAGGAGAATATACCTCAAAAGAGTTTGTGAACTTCTGCAAATATGTTGGGATCAAGAGGGAACTCACTACTCCCTATAATCCCCAACAAAACGGTGTAGCTAAACGAAAGAACAGAACGATAATGGAAGTTGTGTAGACTATGATCCATGATCAAGATCTTCCTATGTGCTTATGGGCAGAAGCAACAATGGTTATTGTATATGTGAAAAACTAATTATCCCATTGTGCACTTGGGCTCAAGACCCCATAAAATATGTTCATCGGAAAGAAGCCATAGGTAAGCCATCCCAAAATATTTGGCTACCTAGTATTTATTCATATACCGAAAGAGAAGAGAAACAGGATGGAACCTTCAGGAAATAAGGGAATATTTGTGGGATATTGTGAGGTCTCCAAGGCATTCAGAATCTATATACCAAGTCACTGTCACATTGATATCAATAGGGATGTGACCTTGGATGAAGATGCAACACTCAAGAAATCGAGAAGATGCCAGCTTGAAGAAGTGTATGAAGAGGAACCCATAATCCCCATAACTATAGTGAGGGAGGTTCCCAGAGCCGGAGAACTAGTGAGGGAAGTCGTAACTTCCCCTGATGATGAAATTCTAGAAGACCATGATATATTAGAAGTTCAAGAACCTCCTTAGATGACGATCCTCATAAAAGAAAGCCATCTTGGGCTAGAGAGCTTATTCAATATGGAGAAAAGTATGGTGTTCCCAAAGGAAATACGAGATAGGTGAAAAGACTAAAGCCATTCTCCAGTTATACAACTTTGATGTGTGATATTCTAGAGGAGGAGCCTACCCGCTTTGAAGAAGCCATTCAAAGGAAAGAATGGGTAGATGCCATGACAGAAGAATACCAATCCATAATAAAGAAAGAATTATGGGAAATAGTTCCCAGACCAAAGAGTAAAGATGTGGTATCATCCAAATGGCTCTTTAAAATAAAACATGTTGTTGATGGAAGTATTGAGAAGTATAAAGAAAGATTTGTCACTCTTGTCTTTTCTCAAAAGGAAGGCATTGACTATGAAGAGACATATTCTCCTGTAGCCAGATACACTTTGATCACAACCATTGTAGCTCTTGCAGCTAAGATGAAGTGGAAGTTACACCATATGGACATGAAGACATCTTTCCTAAATGGTTTCATCGAAGAGGAAGTGTATATAGAGAAACCTAAAGGATTTGAAGATGAAAACATGAAGTCTTATGTCTGCAAATTGAAGAAAGCCTTATACAGATTAAAGAAATCCCCTAGAGCTTGGTATGGTCGTATAGAAAATTTTATGACGAGCTTAGGATTTACCAAGAGTAAAGAAGATTATAACCTCTACTTCAAGGTCATGAACGATGAGCCAATAATACTACTATTGTATGTGGATGACTTATTCTTAATTGGAGAAGAAAATCTCATCACTAAATGTAAGAAGAGACTCGCTTTAGAATTTGAGATGAAAGACCTCGAACTAATGCACTATTTCTTAGGTCTTGAGGTATGGCAGAGTCCAGAGAGAATCTTCCTTAACCAAGGGAAGTATGCAGTCAAAATATTGAAGAGATTCGACATGTTAGAGTGCAATCCCATGAATACACCCATGGAAGTGAAGATGAAGTTGTTGGTCGATACTTCGTCAGAATTAATTGATGCCACACTGTATAGATAGATTATAGGATCGTTGATGTACCTAACAAACACTAGACCAGACATTTGTTTTTTCTGTGAACACCTTGAGTAAGTTTTTGTTAGAACCCAGACATGTTCACCTTGTGGCTGCAAAACATGTGATGAGGTACCTTAAGGGTACATTAGATTGTGGTCTCAGTTATGATGGAGATCATGATTTCACATTGAGTGGATACACTGATTCAGATTGGGAAAGAAGTGTTTCTGATGGGAAAAGAACTTTTGGATGTTGTTTCAGTTTGGGATCATCCATGATCTTGTGGCAGTGTAGGAAGCAATCCAACATTTCTCTCAACACAACAGAAGCAGAATACATTGTTGCATGTTCTGCCAGCTGCGAAGCTATATGGCTTCGAAAGTTGTTGACTGGCCTATTTTACCTATAAATGAAAGAAACCACGATCCTATGTGACAACCATAGATGCATAAAGATGACAGATAATCCTATATTCCATGACAGGTCAAAGCACATAGAGATTCGATATCATTACATCCATGACATGGTGCAGAGGCGATCCATAAAGCTTCAATATGTTAGCACGGATGAACAGGTTGTTGATGTGTTAACCAAGCCTTTATCTAGTGTAAAGTTTGAGCACTTTTGAGATAAGCTTGGTATAGTCCGAAAGGACCTTCCTATAAAGGGGGAGTAGTTGCTATGATGAGACATATCTTACTTCCAGCTTCATTTCCATGACGCAAAGAAAGAAGATGTGATGTGACTAGTACTAATCTTTCGGCTTGACAGCTGTGATGGAAATCCAGTCTAGTATCTTGCTTCCAACCGGATGGTTGTGACGTAAAGCAAGAAGATGTGATATGACTAGTATTGAGCTTCCATCTTGACAACTGTGACACAAAGCCAATCTAGTATCTTTCTTCCAACCGTATGGTTGTGATGTAAAGCAAGAAGATGTGATGTAACTAGTACTGAGCTTCCGGCTTGACAACTATGACATAAAGCCAGTCTAGTATCCTACTTCCAGCTTGATTGTTGTGACGTAAAGCGGGACGAGCATCTTGCTTCCAGCTTGACAGTTGTGACGTATAGCAAGACAATGAGATGAGACTAGCACTGTGCTTCTGGCTGGATAACTGTGACGTAAACCCAGTCTAGTATCCTGCTTCCATCTTGATTGTTGTGACGTAAAGTGGGACGAGTATCTTGCTTCTAGCTTTATTGCTGTGACGTAAAGCAAGACTATAAGATGAGACTAGAACTGTTCTTCCGACTTGATAGTTGTGATGTAAAGACAGTCTATTATTATGATGATGAGCCAGCCTTATGTTGTGATGATGATGTATTAGTTTTATACTAATACATATTGATGTATATGATGATTGCATTCCTTTGAGAATGATGATGTTGCCGATGAAGAAAACTTTCGGTGATTTATAGATACGCCAGTCAGTGTTCCAAGATGATATTGATGATGATGTCCTCCTGATGATGTTGATGATAAAGGCCTCTCTCTCCTCTGATATTGTTGAAGAATACCCCTCTTGTTAAGGGGGAGTGTTGAAATAATGTAACTGCAAAGTGTATTCTTATTATTATTTGATATATTATTCATTGGATCAATCCCCATTGTGGATTGATCATGTCGGCTAT
>JASDQU010100317.1:15841-37986 GCA_032191745.1 Picea mariana | reverse complement strand
ATCCCCATTGTGGATTGATCATGTCGGCTATTGTAAAAGGACCAAATCCCCTTTTGCGGATTGGTCATAATATAATTGTAATAGGAAGAAAGAGAAGTTTTCCCCAGAATATATCAAAGAGGCCCTGGAATATAATAAAGGTGGTTATAACCACCCAATAGAAGAAGTCGGCCCTACTAGTGAAGGGACACTCCCACACTTGCCAGTCTTGTATAAATAAGGAGGCTAGTGCCTCATTTAGATACACTTCACTTGCTCATTGAGAGACAAGTTTCAAAACTGCAGTTGGAGAAGAGAGAGAGAGAGAGAGAGGTGCATCTTTAGGAGAGGACTTTCTGTATTTGCTTAAGTTATCTCTTGGCATTGTATTGGCTATCTATAATAAGGAAGTTTTACTGGGTTTTCTTCTCCTAGAGGGTTTCCCATGATAAATGTTGTGTCTCTTGTGATTGTGTATTTCTCAGTGATCTTGTCTTATGTTGTTGTTATCTACTGAAATGTAAAGAACTATAATAATGGCTTAAACATTAACAATTGCCCCCAAATTTTATGGTCCTTTTACTATTCTCAAACACATGGGACTAATAGCATATCAATTATCCTTGACCAATCACTCCAAGCTACATTATGTTTTTCATGTTTCATTCCTAAAGAATGTGATTGGCACCAAGTGTTACACCTAGAACAATATACAATATTTGGATGAAGAAGGTTCCATTTGGTTGCATCCACAAGCCATACTGGACCAACATGAGCGTTTCCTCCATCAACACACCATCATGGAAGTTTTAGTTCAATGGAAGGATACTCTACCAAAATATGCCAGTTGGGATCCAACTATCATTATGTATCAATTTCCTCATCTTAAGCCTTGAGGAAAAGGCTATTTTTCAAGGGGGAGGGCATGTTATGGACCTAACCTCCATAACCCCACACGTAGATAAAATAAAATATTTTCCATGTAATTGAGACTGACATTAGTCAATAAGTCCTATATAGTAAATATGAACAAGTCAATGTAAGATTTCCTGATAGAATCTTCCACTTCTAGAAAGATCTTTCTCTAGACTGTTATTTAGAATGCAAAATTGGTATAAATAAGAGTAGGAGGCATGAGAAAGTTTTTTCTTGAGAATGTTTTTAATAGATATCTTATTTGTTGGAGGTTGCGCCCTCAAAGAGGAAAGTCAACATTTCTTTCTTTTAATAAAGGTATTATTTATGGTATTTCTCTTCTCAATATTTGTTTTTCCCTATGTGATGAATATTCCTATTTTTGCATATTATATTACATCTGGTACCTGACACTAGATGATACATTTCATTTGTTGTTGGGATTCTTTCCAGCTTCATGCAAAATCCTTGTGAAGGACATTGGTCTGTTGCAAAAAGGGTTCTAAAATACTTGAAAGGAACTCAAGATTTTGGACTCAGGTTCTCTAAGGTGGATGAACTTAACCTGATCAAATATTTTGATTCAAACGTTGGTGGGGATAAGAAAAAATGAGTATCAAATTTAAGTTATCTCACTTTGGATTAGTAGTAATCCCCTGTAGGTAATGCAAATAGTCAGTTCCAGTAGATTCTACAACATGGGCATAATATGTGGTAGCTTCATAAGTGACAAAAGAAATTGTGTGGATCAGGTAAATACTTAAATATTTGTAGGAGAAACAAGTGAATTCTACTCCTCTTCTAGTTTATAATAATTCTGCAACCAAGTTGGAAAAGAATCCCAGATTCCATGATCGAACTAAGAACATCAATACAAAGCATCACCTGATTCAATATCATGTAGATGCCAAGACTATTCACTTGAGACATTGTTCCACAAATGAGTAAATTGTGTACATCTTCACCAAAGAACTTAAAAGAAAAAAATTTGAAAATTTCAGAATGATTCTTGGACTCACACACACCCCTTCGAATTAAGAGGGGGAATGCTAGACATATAATCCTTAGGATTTCATTACTGTAATAATATTGCAAATATGAAGATTCATAGGTGAGACGAAGAATCATCCATTTGAGAAGACAATGGTCACTTAGATTGTATTGATGTGCCTCTCATATCAATGCGATACACATCAATGTGGAGTTACAGTTTTTTCCAATGCCTGGACTAACAATTAGAAAAATCAACATATTTGTAATCAACCTCTAACGTTTCCCACAATTGTATTGGATTATCTGAATCAACGAATAGTTTACTAAGATTGGGGCTTAAAGACTTATCTATGATTCATCTTGCTTGCTCAAGCTTGTTTCTTCATATCTATTTTTCTCTATTATTTTGTTGAGGATGTGAAACATCTTTGTTAACAATCCTCCATAATGTTTTTTTCTTCAAGTGTTCTTCACTACAATCTTCTAATTTGAAAATATAGTTCCATCAAATATGGGTAAGACTTTAACATTAGTAGAGCCCATGATATTAGAAACAATATGATCAATCCATAAGGGAATGGCTTGAAAAAAAATATATCCAAATAAACAATCTAGTTGGATGCAATCTAATGAAGTAGAACATCAAAAATTCAACACGACAAACCAATTTATAAAACCATGAAAGAACTCATAAAAGAGAGATACCAAGAATTGAAGTATATTGTAGAAATGATAATTTAAAAAAGGGAAAAATCATATTTACAATGATTTACTCTATTCATCAAAATGAAGAATATAATCCTCAATATATACATAGATCTACTATTAAATCTAAGTATAACTTCCAAATCTAATCATCAAAACCTCTATGTCAGTAGGAAAGACTCCTATATATTTATAGTTGTAGCTTATAAATTTATTCAATTAATTTAATATCTTTTAGAAGATTCTAAAGTGCGGAAGCTTCTAATATTTTAGATAAATCTCATCTATAAAATTCCAATAGTTAGCTCTTACATTACCTAATATTCCGAATAGTTATGTCTTACATTACCTAACATTCCCATGTTGCAACGCTTGTATCTCATACTATTACCCATGTTAGAGAGTATAAAAAGATTGTCATAAAACATTGTTTCAAGTGAAGGATCCCTATCCAAACTCAAAATCTTGAAGATATGTGATTGGCACTGATTAAAGAGACTACAATGGGAAATAATAAATCCCTTCCCTTTTTTTCAAACATATCTCTTCATGTATATGACCGATACAATTTAATAAGGTGAGATATTTCCTTCTTCCTTTTCGAGATTATGACAATTATTGAGAGAATTATTTTTTTCATTTTCATGCACAAAATAAATGTTTGAAGATCTTCCTCCACCTAGGCTATATAGTGTCTGGCTTCTCTACACACAAAAACTTTCTTAATTATTGGGTCTTTAACGTTATTTCTAAATGGTCTTTAGCAAAGAATTTTATTATGTGGAATTTTGCAATCCTACTTCAAACATAAAACTTTCTTATTATTGGGTCTTTAACGTTATTTCTAAATGGTCTTTAGCAAAGAATTTTATTATGTGGAATTTTGCAATCCTACTTCAAACATTGGAGTTGCTAATGTATTGTTCAAGATTAGTGATTGATTCATTACAGAGAAAAATAAAACTTCTTTCTAGTTAGGTTACTTTCTTTTTGTAATTTCAATGAGGTCTAACAACACTCCAGATTTGAATAAGATGTTTTATGTTTGATCTATGCTAAAAAAAAATACTCTCTCAAGTGATGTAGGGTTTGAAGATGGGTGTTTATGTTGAATAAAATCTATGTCAAGGTGATTGAGGAATTGTTATGAACCTCTTCTTCTCTTCATTGTTGCATGGCAATTTAATGATTGGATTATATGATTCTTGTAGTTCCCATCCAATATATTTTATCACTTCTAGGGGTTTGAAGATGGGTGTTTATGTTGAATAAAATCTATGTCAAGGTGATTGAGGAATTGTTATGAACCTCTTCTTCTCTTCATTGTTGGATGGCAATTTAATGATTGGATTATATGATGCTTGTAGTTCCCATCCAATATATTTTATCACTTCTAGGGGTTTGAAGATGTGTGTTTATGTTGAATAAAATCTATGTCAAGGTGATTGAGGAATTTTTATGAACCTCTTCTTCTCTTCATTGTTGCATGGCAATTTAACGATTGGACTATATGATGCTTGTAGTTCCCATCCAATATATTTTATCACTTCTAGGGGTTTGAAGATGGGTGTTTATGTTGAATAAAATCTATGTCAAGGTGATTGAGGAATTGTTATGAACCTCTTCTTCTCTTCATTGTTGCATGGCAATTTAATGATTGAATTATATGATGCTTGTAGTTTCCATCCGATATATTTTATCACTTCTAGAATTGACAATATTAGTGAGAAAAAAGATATTAGTTCTCACTGTAATAATCTTCAAATTTTATCACACAAGAAAAAATGTCACATAAAAATATATAGCCAAAACCTTTTAGATCAAGTCTCTAGGCCATGTGAAAGAATATCAATGGTATGCCATTTGGAAGACAAAATAAGCACACTCAAAAGGGACATTAAAAGTGATCATAGGGTAAATAGAAGGGACAAATTCAATGTAAAATTTATGGAAGTATGGAATGATAACCTTAGTATGGTATAGTCATAATGTGGGTCAAATTTAATGTAGAGTTTATGGAAGCATGGATTGATAAACTTAATATTGTATAGTCATAATGTAATGTATTTCAATGGTTTAGAGGGAAAAATCATATTTTGACTATTTATGTTTCATTACTCTTCATTTGCAACCAAAGTAATTATTGTTTTGTTTTTTCAAATAATTTTAAGGATAATAAAGCTTTTAAGTCAACCACATCATTGTGCATTGGAATAGTTGATGTTGGGATCATTAATTATCGTATTAATAAAAAATTTCATACATTAACTGTCAACCTAGAGTTCAAATGCTTGCAAGATTTCGTGCACTATATGTACATGTTACAAATTCTTAACTTGCATTATTTTATCTAATATGCTTCTACATAAAAAGGGAATTGAATCACTACTCTTTGTTAATGCAAAGATAGCTCAATCCGTATGACAATGTTAATGTACTTGAACAATGATCATGCTGATGGGATCTTATTTTCACAAGGTTATCTCCTTGCATGATTTAGGTATTTATTTTGTCTATAAATCATAGCTCTCATTGCTGGCTGGCAAACTTTGTTGAAACTAGTCCATGAATTGAAAAGCTATTGCAGAAATGAAGACACTCGACACATGGTAAGAAAATAAATCACATTTGCAAAACAAGAATTAAAACACACAAGAAAATAAAAGAGCCTTGCTTTGCATAACACAATATTATATGGAGTGACCTCTATCTCCTAAGAATAGAGCAACAAGCTGATTAAACTACATCAACATAAACTAATTGAGAAACTTAGAAATTAAACTAAAAATCAAATATTTACTGTAGGATGCATTTGAATGTCAAATTCGAAATAAAATATGTGGGTTATAACAGCTTTCCTAAAATACATCCCAATTGATTTTTAAGGGTGTTCACTTCTTGGATCCATGATGTTTTCAAATATTGTAAAAAAAACTAATCTACACCCATGTCTACCAAAAAAATTGCCATCTTTATCTTCAAAAAATTAAAACTATAATTTAAAATAAAAGACAAATAAATTGTTCTAAATTATTTTAGAACATATAAAAATGTATAACAATGGATTTATACTTGAGTGGGTTTATAAAAAATTCCAAGCTTCACAATTAAAACCATACCATTCATCTTTGAATATCTATTCCATGGTGGTGGTTGTTGATTCTGACATTTGCAAGATGTGGATCTAAGGGGCATCCATGGCCATGCCTTTTATTCCTGGAGTCATCCAACGCCTGCGAAGTGTACCGGGGAGATTTTTTTTTTCTAAAAAACAATATATGAAAACTAAGTCAAGAAAGAAAAACAGGAGAAATTTATGAATGGAGGGATTGAAGGGTCTGAGTGGGAGTGAGAATATAGTTTATATTGTGAAGTTGAAGACTAATCGAGTTGGTGTTGGAATTATCTATGGGAGAAAGATATGAAAACTAACAAGAATAACAACGGGAGAAGATGCTCATTTTTACCACGTATGAAAATTGTCATACCCCTAGAACTGAGCAGAGTGCGACGACGTCGCAGGCCAGGTATAGTACAACATGCGATGATGCGGGATCGTCGCACCCCCAACATAAGGCAGGGTGCGACAATCCTCCTTACTAGGGTTTTTACAAAGGAAAATATGATTTCATCTCTCAAGTAATGTTCTTCTCAATTCTTTCCTCAGGAATTTAGGCCATTGATCCTTCCGAAGAGAACAAATAGGTTTACATCATTAACGGTCATAGGGATGACGAAAATAATGTGTAACAGAGAGACTCCCAAAGTATGAAGTTAGAACAGAGTGATAGTTGAAATACTTTGTCAAGTGTGTGTAGGGAACAAGGAACAGTTGGTCGGAAACCTCCCAACAAACAAGAAAATGCAGTACAATAATATATCATCACTGAGGTAGGCATTCCCATACTCAGAATACAAATGACTCAAATCATAAAATGCTGACATGCAAAGATCCATGTCAAGTAATATAGATCATGGCCACCAAACATACACTATGGATCCATGCCATTATTACTCAAATTTGAACATAGCCACAAAAAATACACTGTGCATCTATGTGTTAAAGACTCAAATTTGAACATAGCCACAAGACATACAATGTGGATCTATGCACCAGTACAATTTGAATATACTCCAATGTAACCTGAATCTATTAGAAAAGATCTAGGGTCTTCATCTCCACCACTCTATAGTACGAATCTAACCATGCGAATAGATGTGCTAAAGTCAAACATGGTATAAACCACTTGATTACCGATCATTAATGAATATCATTAACAAGTGCGAGGGAAATCACCATTAATGTTAATGACTTCCAAGGTACACTAGTACAATCCAACGAGTGTGAATTTATGAGCTGAAGTTGAACACTCGACAGAATCTCTCGATCAAGGGCCAATAATGAAAGTCCGTTGTCGAAAGCGAGGAAACATGCCATTGAGGCATGTGAGTTCCAGGGTACCAATTAGTTTCTAAGTCTAATTCCTAGATAATGAGTTGAAATTGATAGGAAAAGACTCGTCACAAAAGGGCCTTAATGTATCCTCCATCAATGACATGAAACGGGTAAAAAAATTGAAGTAGATCAGAGTAACAAGTGATTCAAGTCTGACTTAGGGATGGTCAACGCAATATAAGGCTTAAGGACTGCAAAAATGCCCGACGCAATAGAAGGATTTACGGGTTGTACTTCTCTTTGAACATATTTAGGAAAATGTCTTGGAAAAAATGACTCAACAACAAGGATCACAGACCAGATTGTGGCCTTATAAAGGGGTATTATCAAGAGACAAGGATATTTTCCAACCTAGACACAAAGTGAGTGAAAGGGTGTCATGTTAAAAACCGACTCTTCCATAGAATACAGGTTTAGACACATTTAGGAACTCGAGGGGGTTCCTTTTTCGTATAACCTTTACGAGTCTGAAAAAGTGATAAAATTATACTCGGTTACATTCTCATTAATTTACAAGCACGAGAAAGAAAAAATACTAAGCTCGGGATTGTTTTCATCTTCATGCAAGCTTAAAACAAAACAAAACTATGCTTGGGATAGATTTTATTTTTTCACAAGCTTAAAACTAAACAAAATTATGCTTGGACCTGGTTTCATTTTTACACAAGCTTGAACTAGAGGAAACTATGCTTGAGGTAGGTGGTTTCATTTTTACACAATATTGAAGCAGAGAAAACTATGCTTGCAACTTCCCAATGCATTATCTAAGTATGTTTGGTACTTTCTCCCGAACTTAAGAAGCTAGCGAATTAACTTCAGCATGAATTCCATAGGCTATAAGAAAATTCCCCCCAAGCTTCATTTCATTCAACTGCAAAGGTGAATGAAATGAAGCTTCAAATACTAGATAGAGGAATTGACTCAAACAGAGAGGGGGAAAAATCTATTTCATTTTTTATCGAGCTTGACATAGGAATAAGAACTATGCTCGTAACCTCTGTTTCATTTTTTAATGAGGTTTCCACAGAGATGCTAAAACTATCCTCATAGCTGGTTTCATTTTTTAACGAGCTTGAAATCAGAAAACCATGCTTAAGAGACTCTTCTTGATCATGGTTTCCAAGAGGACAATGCTCCGGAAGGACACCATGTCAAGGGACAAAACTCGGTCATGGCTTCCAAGAGATCTTCATTTGACGAAAGAAACACACTCTGGAAGGAACACATTTCGAGGGTCGCAATAGAGTTAAGGAGATCAAACTCTAAAAGCCCTATCGAAGATACCACCATGTCAACTATCGGATCTAAGTCATAAGTGATTGAGCTTACAACGAGAGGTTCATCTTCATCGGCCGGTGAACTCATGGGAGACAATGCCACATAATTGACCTGTGGTGAGGGCGATATCGTCTGCATATAAAAACTTATCGGACTTATCGGTAAGTGCAGACACAAACCGATATCCCTAGTTTCACTACGAAACTAGAAAAAAACAAGACAGTACACTACTCTTTCCTTAGATTTCAATTATCAAATGAGAAATCGATCTAGAACATACCTTTTAAATATCGAAGATCCGACTTCACCAATGCAATCCAAGCTCTGTCATGAGGCTTATGGAGAAATATCTGCAAATAAACACAAGCCAACGAAGACAAGAATAATACAAGAAATATTTGATACGAAACTATGTATGTGATCAAGGAATCATACAATATGGACAAATAAGATTCATATAGGAAATAAAAGTGCATCTGTATTAAATAATAGAAACAGAGATTGCAACTAAAGCCTTGATGTCGTAAGGTCCCTTCCAATTGTCCCTTGTTTCCCACACACTTCTGATCCACGGATTCTGAGACTATGGATATGAAAATCACTCACAATCTATCTTGACAAAGCAAATCTCAAATCCAATCTAACCAAGCTATAGCCTACCAATATCCAAAAACTCAAAATCAATCCAATCTAACATTCTCCATGGGAGCTCCTCTTCTTTTATAAGCTAAAGAGGATAAGTTGAGGAGGTTAGTGTTGGAACATATATATTTTTCTAAACTTCAGACTTAGATAAGTTTCATTCCTGTTTAAATAAGGACAAACACACACCTGAATATCATTGTTTATGAAGTCTTTCATTGAATCCAACGATCTGAAATACTTAAAATTTATGGAGCCACCACTCATTAAAAGGTCAAATTACCAACTAACAGTACTAACAATACAACATGTACAACATGTAAGAACTCCAAAGTCCCAATATACTAGGTCGCCAAACTATCTTAAGTTCAATTAGGTTAATTAAACGAGTAAAAATGATTAAAGATATTTAAACTTTATCACAATTTTTTGTTTCGGGGATCCTGCCTAGAACGACAACCATAGTCTCGATACCCAAAATCACGATACCTGAAATCGGGAAACCCTTGAAGTTAATCATGATTATTTAAAAGGTTAAAAGCGATTAATATTAATTAATCAATTACAATTTCCTGATTCGTAGAACATAGCTCAAACTAGTATAGAATATCCCTAGACCCAAAACCCCGAAATCTTTGAGGTTAATCATGATTAATTAAAAGGGTTAAATGTAATTAAACATAATTAATCACATCACGATTTCACATTTCGTAAGTTATAACTCAGGCTGTTATAAGATCTCCTGAGAGTCGAAGCGTCCAAATTTACTTAATGATAACTATGATTAACCGATTCTTAAACAAATATTATCTCTTAATTAATACATCACTTAATGATGACTCAAATAGATTCAAATTTCGTATGTTCTTTTCCCAAGCATGAACCACCAAAAAGAAATGACCATTAATAATACCTTTACAACAATCATTCCAAATAATATTTTGAGCCACCACTTGAATCTGATTCATTAGAGAAAGTAAATACTATGTCAGTGAAGGTATTAGTTGATTGATGTGATTAAAGGAAAACAAATGTGAATTTGAATTTCATTATTATTTTTACTGAGTTGTAAGTTTTTCCAGCTGAAGGATTTTTACACCTTTCCTATGGTAGATAATAGAGTTCAAAGGCTTGATACCATGGCTCCATGAAAAGCACCTAAAGCGGCTGGTGAGAATTTGAGCCAGAACACAAATGTTCTCTCTAACACCTTGCCAAGAAGCATAGACAATGTCAAATCCTGGACACAAGTATTCAACATATTACAATATGAATTGGTAAATTGCCTAGATGATTCAAGTGACAATGAGAAGGAGGACATATCTACAAAATACAAAGTTGTTGTTGAGTCTGAGCTACAGAAGATAGCGACAAGGCCTAATCTCTTGCGCTATAACGATATGATCAGTTAGGCACTGGAGCACGTAGATATCCCAACCATAACTGTTTTCAATTTGCAAAAGGTCGCAGTTGGGTCTTTTAGGCCGAAGCATCTACAAGTGATGTACAAATTGTCTTTGATACCCAATTTTGTTTACAATGCAACTTTATTAGTAGATTTCAACATGAAGGAATGCGACAAATAGGGAAAAATCTTCCCGATTTAATCAGAGACTGGTATTCTCGCCCCGAGAAGCTCATAGCAGACTCCCATGGTATATACCTAGTTGTCACACTAGAACCCCACATAATGTACATTGCAATGATGATGTGTAGACTCTACGGGAAGGAAAACACAACTCATTTATTTTTACAGTGGGTACTGTTTATTGGATAAATCCGTAAGTGCGGACACAAACCGATCTCCCTAGATCCACCTGGATCTAGAACAAAACATGACAGAATATACCGCTTTCCCTAGATCTAACTATTGAATTAAATTGGAAGTGAGAAGAAGATATGTACCTTTGTAATCTCTTCCTTGGTCTCTGTTGTTCCTTGCTTCGCTCCAACGCTCTTGTGCGGTCAAGATCAGAACAGCACAAACCAACCAAAGTGAAAGCAAATAATATATCCAATAGCTAATCTATACATATGATCAAGGAATTATGTAATAAAGTAGATCTAACTTTATGGGAAAGAAACATATTACTGTATCATATTAAATGTGAAAGAGAGATTACAATTGTTGCCTTGATGTCGTAAGGTCCCTTCCAACTGTCCTTTGTTCCCCACACACTTCTTTCTCCAAGGATTCTGAAACCATAGATCTGATAGCTACTCATAATCTATCTTGACAAAGAAAATCTCAAAGTCACTCCATCCAAGCTAATAATTCCAAGCCAAAGAACCACAACCAAGAACCCACAAGCTCAAGCTCACAAAAGCTAACTTTCTCCATGAGAATTCCTCTCCTTTTATAAGCTGAAGAAGATAAGGTGAGGAGGTTAGGATGATCCCACTAAATCATGAAAGCGAGTAATATCCAAACTATTCAGATGCCACCTCACCCAAGAAGCTTCTCCTTCTAGAAAATTCGAGAAACCGTATGTTTTTCCCATGTGCTGGAATGTCCGCACCCTAGCTATATAGAAACCTGCGAACTGTTCGCATCCTGTCTATATATAAACCTGCGGGAATTTGTCATTCCCACACCCTGCCTATATAGCAACCTGCGGACATTTCTTTTTATAAGGTTTTTACATAGGAAAATGTAACTTTTTTCCTCAGGAAAAGTTCTTCTTCCTTCTCTCTTCAGGAACTCAGGCCACTGTGACCCCTCTAAAGGAAATAGATAGGTTTACATCATTATCGATCATAGGGATGACGAAAATAATGTGTAATAGGTACCTATTATACAAATAGTAGCAAAAGGGTACTCTTTTGACTGGGCAAAGATATTGCCAGACAGTTTGGTTCAAGAGATTACAAGATATCAGTCGCTAATAGCCATGGGGACACTGACCCAATTTTTCATGTCAGCTTATATTATGGACGTCATCTATTTCATGACGCCTTTTTAGTTGATGGACTGGAGTTGGACTCCAAATAGTGTCGAACCCATACATATTTACCATTCAAAGCTTTGGGGAGAAAAGGAAAAAAACTTATTTTATGAGATCTGCAACTAGGTAGTGGTGCCAATGCACACCGCCATATATTGCTACCCACCTCCCAAAATATATGAAATTTTTTTGAATAACCTAGGCAGAATAATACATTGGTATATTGAGGAACACTTATCCTATATTAGGGTTTTTGGTTGTTCAGTTCCTCCATATGCTCTGCCACAATTTTTACCAGACCGACTAGTGTGCTAAGAGGTCACACAAAAAAATATGCTCGGTGGGATTAGCAAGGAGCTCAAAATAGTACAACAAAAGGTATGGCCCTCTTTTCCCTTGCAGATTGGTACATTTTCCCTACTGGATTTCAGTTACTCTAAAGTAGAGGCCGCGGCTTTGGAAAAAATAAAGCTGGTCAACATTGAATTCAAAAGGCATGACCCACAGAAGGTTGTGGGTAACCACATGGCCAGCTACAATTTGAAAAGGTATGAACACAAAGATTCCCCTTAAGAAGATATTTTCCGAGAAAGATCCTATCCAAAGGTATTGAGTCGAGTTTGGGCTCTGTCACCCAATAAAATGATTGAGTTTTACAAATTCCAGAGGAACCGAAGACTTAGCCTCCCTAAATTTTTACAAGGAGGAACCCCGACATCTACAACTGCACAACAAACGGAGACTCGAAGCTCAGAAGAAGTAATCTCCAGTAAATACGGAATCTGGGGAAGTTTGGAGAAGACTAAGGTATCAACTTAGAAAAAATCTATCCCATCTACAAATGTATCAAGTGACCAAGACAAGGATCAAGCAGAGACATTGACAAAGGAGGGAAAAGAAGGACCATTGATTTCACTAGATAAGTCAACTACAAATGTGGACGGGAAATAGTCATCCACCGAAATCGACAGCCCCACCCAGTTCATCACATCGTTACAATTCACCAGAGGGAATCCAAATGCATAGGTAATATTCATAGAGGACCTCACACCCATTTCAGTTGAAGAATTGCCTCCTTCCAATATATTTTTCATCAAGAAAAGGAAGGTTGTGGTGAAGAGAGAAATGCACCTAAAGGAAGGTTCAACTTTCAAAATAAGCAGGGTGTTAATTGATGGAGAAGCCTTGGAGGATATAGACTTTGTTGAAGAAGTAGCAAACTCACTAGGGGATTTCGCAGCAACTAACCAATTTTCAGTCGGAAATTTAAAAGAACGACCGAAGCAGAATGATATGCAAATAAGACAATTGCAGAATCAAATGAAGACTGTAGAAAAGAACGTCTGGAACGAGGTCAACAAGGACTTCAATAATATTAGAGCCAGTGAAAAACAGGAAATCCAACAGCTCAAAACTAGCCTCGAGGAGATGCACGAGAATGTACAGGTGAGCCAGGGACGGGCCACCTAGCAGGATGAGTTGGTAAGGAAATTGCAAACCAAGGTAAGCTCTACCATAAACATGATTCTAAATATAACAGTGTTCCAAGATTAGGCTTTAGAAGTGAGAAAGGAACTAGAAGAAACACAACAAAGGCTTCTCACTAAGGTTGAAACTGTCCAAGATCATTTTTGGGTGATAGATCAAGCATTAAATAAAACTTGTTTAAGAGAGAGAGAAGTTATTTATGCCTGGACTACCTTCCAAGAAGAAGTTGTGTCATCAACAAAAGAAGGAGTAGCTATGACTTCCAGGTTGTCCATTTGGGAACAGACCATAAGTGATATAATACTAAAATCTTGGGAATCTAGCATAGCTGAAAGCAGGAAAATGGCTAAGGAAGTGAAGGAGTTTTGTGAAGAGGATTTCCAACTCACTCAACAAAGAATAATTAGGACTTGATAAAGAAGATAGATTTTGAGTACTGGGACAGATTAACATAACAAAACATCAACTTGACATTAAGACAAATATGGAAGAGGCTCAAGCTAAAATCTCACAGATAAAAAAGTTGATATTATTCAAACAAATAGATGGCTAGTGCATCCTAATCTGCAATTAAAGTTGATAGTTTCATAAGATAGATGAATGGAAGAAAGATTGCCTCAATTTGAAAAGAAATTATATATTTTTTAGGTTAATAATTTAACAAAGCCCTCCAAGTTGGTGGTGCAATTTGTGAGCAGATGTATCAAATGTATTGAGCAAGGTAAAGGTAGCACCGCTAGAAACAAATGAGATGACTTGTGTATGTTATCCATTTTAGAGATGGGGAACTAGAGATAAAAAGGCCTATGCCAACATAATGAGGAGACTAACATAAAGATGCAAGTGAAGCGTTTTGCATTTTACATTTTGTAATTTTTTACTATTTTAGAAATAAGAGGAATTCCAACCGTTTAAGGTTGAGAACCTTCTGTATAAATATAATTTTCTAAGGTTAAGCACAGGATGCTTCTTACCGTATTGTAACTGAGAAAACTCATTTTCTGTGAGTATTAATACAAGTGCATACATGGATTCCAAATTTTGTGTTGTTTGAGTTATGTGCCCTCTTTGTGTTTCATATCTTCTACTCTCTTTAAGTCATTCCTGGATAAATGAATGATTACAATTTAGTACAACAACTATTGTGATTACGTTCCACTTAGTATTTGATTAGCAAGCAATTTTTCCTCTGTAGTTGCTATCAGCAAATACAAGACCTACCTATTATTTGGATTACTACATATATTCTTTCAGGAGTGCATTCTACTTTTCCTTCTACTATAAACAATGTAAGAATCTTTTGTCATTGATACCTTAGTTTGTTTAATAGTTTTTTAATTTTATTCCCCTCTTTTAATTTGATAAGTTGACTCAGATGACGAAATACAACCTCTGTTATGTTCAGATATTAATTCCATTTGAGAATTTAACTCTCACAGAACTAATGGAAGAAAAAACACCTTTAAATCCAACTTTTCTTAATTCTTGATGCCTGACATTATCCTTTGAGCCTTAAGTTTAATATCTGGAACAATGGTTAGGATGATCCCACTAAATCAAAAAAGAGAGTAAGATCCAAACCGATCAAGGCCACCTCACCATAGAAGCTTCTCCTTCTAGAAGCATCCAGAAGATGCTCGTTTTTCCCACGTACGGAAATCGTCACACCCCTAGAACTGAGCAGAGTGTGATGACATCGCAAGCCATGTATAATAAAACATGCAATGATTCAGGATCGTCACACCCCCAACATAAGGAAGGGTGCTACAATCCTCCTTACTAGGGTTTTTACAAAGGAAAATATGATTTCATCTCTTAGGTAAAGTTCTTCTTTCTTCTTTCCTCAGGAATTCAGGCCACTGATCCTTCTAAAGACAAGAGATAGGTTTACACAATTAACGATCATAGGGATGATGAAAATAATGTGTAATAATAGAGAAAATAAAAGACCTCTGAACTATTCTCAAGTCTTTGTCCATTCCTTCAACAACTACGTCTTGATTCTTAATTCCAAAAGCCTTTGTCCATTCCTTCAATTATAATTTCAAAATAGTCATTCCTTTGAATATAATTATAAAATAGTACTTTAAATGTTTGGCTTTTTGGATCTTTATATTATTAAAATTAATTAAATAAATAAATTTAAAAATTAAAATTAATTAAATAAATTATTCTAAAAAGTAAAATAATAAAAAGAAATTTAATCATAAATTTTAAATATTTATTTGTTTCAATAATTTTTATTTTTATTTAAAACAAAGTTTCATAACGAAACAAGGTCATGTAAGATTAAAATCAAAGGAAAATGGAATACAACTTCCATTCTCTGGAGTGAAGGAAGCACTCCTTCAAAAGAGTAGAAGATATAATGGAGCAGAGCATAGAAACCTGATCAATTAAAAGGAAAGTGAGGGAAGGCTCCCCATGTTCCAATGTCATAGATCGGGTAGCCTATGGAGGTTTCATGTTTCTGAATTCTCAAAGACAAGAAATGCAATTGAAAATACTAGGAAGGCTGCAGAGAGCGTCCAAGCTTCAGGAATCAGCACAGTCAACAAAAATCCATGACAGAAAGAAACTGTATCAAGGATAGAGGTCAAAGGAGATGGAGAGAAGCATATTTCTCATCCGCTAAAAGTAAAAGATGGGGAGACAACAAAAATTAAAATTGAGGCATAGACCTCAATCCCAACTAAGAAGAGAATGGGAGCACGGGAGGAATAAATCAGGAAAAAGATGAACTATCATAAAAATCCTACAATGATCACTATCACAAAGGACAATGTCGATTTGGTAGCAGAAAAAGTCCAATACATAAGAGAGTATGTAGTACGTGCAACATAGGCGCAAAGGGAGGCGATCATGGGAAAACTGGTAGAATTACACAATATGTTGCAGAGATTGCAACTCAATACAATGCAACCTCTAGCAGTGCAACATAAAGAAAACGAGCAGGAAACATTCATGCAGAAGGAGTAGGAAGAGACCATGTAGACAGGAGTAGTGAGCAATGATAGATTCACAGTCACACAAAACATGTTGGAGATGGATGAACGTACATCGTGGAGACCAGAAATATATGTGGAGCATATGGAGTTGTTCATGGAGAAAATAACCACAAAAGTGTTATATGGACTACAAGAAAGTGTGATGCAAGAAGTGCAATCTAGAGCTAGGGCAGATGCCACCAATCTATCAATCGGCCATGAAGTGAACGAGATTCTACAAGTGACATGTGAGAAAATTACGTTGGGAAATGAGGAAGAGAAGCAAAGCACTGACAATTTGGAGAAGAATCCCATAGAGGTATACAAGTGTATACCTGACTACGCATAGGAATAGGAGGTTACAACAGAAGAGAAGATACAACAAATGGCATAGACCATGGAGAGGTACAAACAAGAAATAGCAAAGTTAAGAGAGAAGTTGACTCCGAGCACACCCCCAGAGGTGGAAGAGCAGAGCGAGAAAGAGGCAACTGTGCATGTAGATAGTATAGTGCAGTAGGATAAAGAACTGGCAGAACTAGTGTATACCAAGACTGCACAGATTTGGACAAGCCTTGAAGAGGATGAAAATATACAACAGTTGGAGCACAGGGAGGAAAAACTGAATGTGGTGGTTCATAATTTGAATAAGAGATGGAAAAACATGGGCATCTCCTTCAGAATGAAGGCAGCACGGGAACTGAAGAACTTGTAGGAAGAAGTGAAGACTATGCATGAGAAAAAACAAGCAAGGAAGGCTTAGTTGGATCCATTTCAGCAACAAGAAAAAGGGTTGATTTACGAGCTCCAAGCAGAAAACGGAAAATGGGAACATGTGTTCACGGAAAGCATAAAAACGTTGATAGAGCACATCACAACACAGGGTTTGGAGACATTAGCAATGAAGAAGGTAATTGAACCAGGGCCATGAAATACCAACAAATCAAATTCTACGTGGACTTCGCTTGTCACAGAGACAATAAAACAAAGGATGTTGTAGAAAAAATAAAAAACATGTCAACTAGTCTCAAGTCTTTGTCTATTCCTTCAACTACTGCATCTTTATTCTTAATTCCAAAAGAGATATTCTTAATTTCATTCCTTCACATATAATTTCAAAATAGAATAATAGTATTTTAAATGTTTTTTATTTTATTTTTGTATCTATATACTATTAACATTAATTAGAAAAATAATTCTAAAAATAAAACAACTAAGAAATTTTAATCTTAATTTTTTATAATTTATTTATTTTAATAATTTTTAAACTTTTTTAAAAACAAAAATGTAAGATAAAGGAAATTGGATCAAGTAGAATTAAAATAAAACTAAAATGGGAGACAACATCCATTCTCTATAGTGATGGAAGCACTCCTCAAAGGAGAAGAATATATAACGGAGGAGAGCATAGAAACCCCACCAATTAAAAGGAAAGTGAGGGAAGGCTCCCCATGTTCTAATGTCAAATATCAATGAGCCTATGGAAGTTTTACAGGGTAGTTTCATGCATGGTTTTGACTTCTCAACCATTGTAACGAAGAAATTGGGTCAACTTCATTCATCAGTTTCAAACCTAATTACTGGTAATTGTGCCAGATATTTGTATGTAAGAATTAATGCTTACTTTAGTAAATCGTGGTTTGATAATTGTACGTGAGTTGGTTCTAGGGTGTATTGGCTAATATTAGAGATCTAGATCCACTATTCTCGGATCTAGAACATTAATCTATTCCTATAAATATGCAATTTGTTTGAAGCAATAATATCAAGTGTGAAGTATTATGTTTGAGATAAAAAGTCTTCTCTCTCATTTTCCTCTTTGGTATCAGAGCAGGTATGGGATTAACTCCCTCACAGGATGATCTGAATTGGATATGACGTGAACAATTGGCTATCAGCACAGGACTCAAATATGAAAAACACATGCATTATTAAGGCTATGGGCGATGAAGGAGATCGACTTGTTGAAGTGAAGGGCCCTGTGTCATCATGATTGATGTCCAATTTTGTATGTAACGTATGTAAAGTCGGGAAATATATAGTTGTATGAAAAGGAATTAACCCATGTGGGATAAAAGACAAATAAATAAAGAAATGGTGAAGAGATGAACTAGAAAGAAGTTGAAGCAATGGAGATGCCTAACCTTCCAGTTATCATCTCAGTCGAATCAACATTCTATATAATGTATCCCCACAATGAGGAAGGATTTCTTTGGTGGTGAATGATATGGAGAGGTTTCCTAGATGTTACTGAGGAGCATAGACATGTACCATAGAGCTTGTAACTTGCCCATTGTTGAAGAAATAAGAGCCTGGTCGAAGCCAAAAGAATGTTGGTTTTCCGGATTGGGTTTCTAGGGTAAAAATATGAGTCTATGTGTGATGATTGTCATGGTTTATGTTTTCTTAGGAATGTTTAATGTATGTATTGTATTTTATGGTCATTTGTGTATATTATAGAGATGAGGAATTTGTGTTGATATTTTATGAGCTTGTTTCATATTAATTTGGTTCTCAATGGGATAATACGCTAGAATAACGACTCCTTAATTATAGTCGAGCAATGAATTTTGAGGTTGGAAATAAACGGACCTCCTTTCGGATCTATTTTTATTCATTCAGGAGTTTCTAATATTATTTTTAGTTGTTGATCTCATAAATGACCTCATCTGTTGTTTTCCTCCGTCGTCTTTTTCTGAATCGACTCCCCTACAATTTTATGCATTGTGGGTTACCCAAATTCATGCCAAAACCTTTTATGACACTATTGATGAGTAAATTCAATCTCAGACATTCTTCCTAGATGTTGGTCATTAGAAATTAGACTTGGTTTCCATTTCGGTCAAATTTCCTTCCCCAATCGATCGATAGACATCTCTTGGTAGACTCGACTTAGAAGAAATCTGACTTGAGTAAATCCAACTTGGGAAAATTCTAGCTTTCCTCGGCTCAATTGAATTTCTTTGAATTGACTCAACTTGCCTCGATTCAAATGACTTGCTTCGACCTAACCTAACTTGCCTCAATTCGTCTGACTTGCTTCAACTCGACCCTACTTGCCTCGACTCGACCAAATTTATTTGACTTAACCTAACTTGTTTCGACTTGCATTTCCCAACTCGACATCACTCATTACTTCTTTCTGACTCAACTGGGGACTTGATTGATTGAGAATGTTTTTGAAATATACACAGCTAGAATTATAATTTTAACAAATAATTTTGTGTTGGTGAGAGAGATAGGTTATAAGCCTCCCATTTATAGATCATATGATATCAAAGGGGATGTTTGAATATAGTCAGTGAGACCTATATGGTAAGTATCCACAATGATTAAAAAATAAAGGGACAAGATGTAATATTCCAAATATAAAAAGTATGCAGAACATAAATAAAATGCTATAAATGGCAGATGAACAACAATATAACTAGAACCACACCACAATAATACCAAAATGATACTAGAATAACACCTGGAAGAGAAATTTGATTACTGAAAGCAATGTTCACTTGCCTCTTCGAGGGGGAAACCTCCAGTCAAGAAGAGCTCTATTAAAATAATATCCAAGACAAAAGTTCTCATACCCTCGACTCCTATTTATACTAAATATATCTATCATAAGAACCATCTAGAGGAAGATCCTTCTAGAAGAGGAAGCTTCTATTAGGTCTTCTTACATTGGAATTATTATTCCTTATTGCTAGGCCTTATTAATATTGACCTTTATTACATCAGAATATATTATTCTACCTACATGAGGGGTTAGGTCCCTAACATGTCCTCCCCCTTAAAAAGAGTCTTGTCCTCAAGGCTTGAGATGTGGAAATTTCTACAGAATGGTAGTTTGTTCCTAGGTGGCATCTATTGGAGTTGTATCTTTCCAGTAGATTAACACTTCCTTGATGGTTCGATGATGTAGACGACACTCACACTGGTCCAAAACTACTTAAGGTTGTATTCAAATGGAGCCTTCTTCGTCCAACTCGGGAAGGTTCGTTTGAGTTTGGAACTTAGTTCTAATCACCTTCTTTAAGCAGGAAACATGAAAAACAGGATGGATCTTAGAATGACTGGGCAAAGCTAATGGATAGGCCACCTGTCCCACACGCTTGAGAATGGTATAAGAACCATAAATTTGGGCTCCATTTTCTGACAATGGTTAGCCTTGAGGGAATTTTTTTTGTAATGTTGTAGTCGAAGAAACCCCTGATCCCCTTTTACAAATTGATGTTCATAGCGACCTTGATCTTCTTGTTGCTTCATGCGATTCTGGGCCATGACCAAATTCTCTTTGAGGGTATGGAGAATAGCCTCTCAAGATGTAAGCGTTTGGTCAACTACCTGGACCTTCAATACACCTAGAAAATATGAGAGAACGAAAGGTGGCTTTTGTCCATATACTACTTCAAAAGGATTCATGCGGGTAGCTATATGGTATGAAGTGTTGTACCACCATTCAACTAGTGGTAACCATTGAGCCCACTAATTTTTATTTTCCAAGGAAAAACACCTCAAATATGTTTTCAAACCCTTGTTGACAACTTCAGTTTGACCATCATTTTGGGGATGATAAGTTGTGCTGAGATGCAATTCGATGCCTTGTAGCTTGAATAGTTCTTGCCAAAAATTGTTGGTAAAAGTTGGGTCGCGATCAGAAACAATAGAATGTGGCATGCCATGAATCTTGAAGACCCAATCCATGACAACTTGAGCCATAGTGGATGTTGTAAATGGGTGTTGAAGAGAAAATAAATGAGCATACTTGGAAAGAAGATCAACTACCACCATGATGAATAATTTATTTCCTGATTTAGGTAAGCCTACAATAAAATCCATAGAGATATCGCTCCAAATAGCAAGTGGAATCGGAAGTGGTTGTAGTGTGCGGGGACATTTGACTGTTTCTCCCTTGTTGTGTTGACACACATCACATTCAGCCACAAAATTACGAATGTATTGTTTCATATGATCCTATAAAAAGGAACGTTTGACCCTGTCATAGGTTTTGGGAAAACCCAGAGTGCCCAGCTGTGGGTGTAGCATGAAGCTCAAAAGGTACCGTGGTTTTAATTTTTGATTGTTTACTTAAATACAAACGACCTTTGTATCGAAGCTCATCATGGAGCCAAGAGTACCTTGGGGAAACTGGAGAATTGGATTGCAATTGTTGTATCATATGAAAACTTTTGGGATGTTGTAGTCATTCCTGGCGAACAGCTTGGAGTTAATCTGGTACAATGGAGGAGAGAGAAAAAAGGACCCTTCATCTTCATATTTTCAGGAAAGTGCATCGGCAACCACATTACCTTTTCCTTTCTTGTAAATGATCTCATAATCATATCCAAAGAGCTTAGTCACCCATTTGTGTTGTTCTGGGGAGGAAATGCGTTGTTACATAAAATACTTGAGGCTTTGATTATCTTTCTTATGTTGGAAGCGTTTCCCCAATAGATAAGGGTGACAAAGATCAAAAACATGTAGAATAGCCAACATTTCCTTTTCATATATTGATTTTCCCAAATTTTTCTCAAACAATTGTTTGCTGGTAAAGGCCAAAGGCAAACCCTCTTGCATAAGAATAATGCCAATTCATTTCCTTGAAGCATCACATTCTAGGACACAGGTCTTTGTGAAATCGGGAAGGGCAAGGACTAGAGTGGTGCACATGGCCATCTTCAAGGTTTGAAAATCCTGAGCAACTGCTGGAGTCCAAGTGAAAGAATTATTTTTAAGGAGATAATTCTTAACAAACTTGCG
>JASDQU010100316.1:366559-390052 GCA_032191745.1 Picea mariana | reverse complement strand
GATACAATCTGGTTGTGGCCAAGTGTGGTGAGCCCATGGTACCACCAGTCATGGGCCTTGCCATCCAAGTACATAGTGGAAAACTTGATGGCCTCCATCTCTCTCATGGGGTTAAGCTACAAGTAAGTATCCAGCTTCTGCACCCATGCTTGTGCTGTCATCTTAGCCGTACCATCAAAGTATGGAATCCCTATCTTCCCTGCCCTTTGATCAAACTCAAAGCTTCCCCTGTGGTTTGTCCTAGGCTGGTTTCTGAACCTGAGTTGACAATACTGGTCTAGGGACATCTGTCTTTGAACTTTCATATCCAAGCTATAGTATTCCCTGGTACTCCTGGCTAATTGTTCCACAAAATCTTCAACCTGTTCATGTTTCCCTTGCTCATCTGTGAATGTGGGGATGTATGGTCTGGGGTTAGCTCTGCTACCTGAGTGTTGGCCTAGCTGTTCATCCATGAACACTAACATGTATGGCCTATGATTGGTCCTGCTACCCATCTGCCCATGGAACGTGCCACCTCCAAGACTTCCTTCGGATCTCGGTGCTTTCTCCGAGTTATATCTGACTTCCTCATGGGTTCCACCGGACCCTCCAACCTCCTTATTCCCATACATATCAGGATCTTTGCCTTGATGGGTTACTTGCATCAGAAGGTCAGTTATCCTAGTTTGGTTCTCGTTCATTTTCTGTAGATTCTCATCAACTTTCTTCAAGGTTTCAAAGATTTCGGCCTGTCCCCTTTTGTTGGTTTCCTGATACTCATCCAATTACCGAACCAATGTGCTTTCTGTGTGGTTCATGTTTTGCTGGAACTTACCAAATTCGGCTACTAAGAGAGCCAAGCCCTGAGGCTCATGGTCGTCTCCTAACCCTTTCATTTCTGCCTCTGTTTCACTGTTGTTTTTCTTCCTCGGACCCATAACAATTCCCCTGTACTTCTGCATGCACCGATCTCTCCACAAGTTTGGAGGATCAAGGCTCTAATACCACTGTAATGATGCCAAGCCAAATTCTTCCCTTTTTATTATGAGCAATGTAAGATCAATACAATAGATGGCTGATCTGGCATGAACCTCAGATGGCCATACAAGCAATAGATATGAGCTGCTACAAAATGCTCCCGACAATACAAAATAAGCCTCCAAAGGCTGGATATACAATGAAGACTAAATCAAGCAGATCTGAGCCGTACTAATGCTCAACCTCCAAGTTGGAAAGTGCCACGTCCTGCTAGAATGCTAAAGCCCTGAATAATTCTGCCCTGCTACCAAAAGTGTCCAATCATCCCGAGAAATATGACAAATGATAGATCGGGCAACTGTAAGGAAAACCCAGGTGTCCAAATTCCCAAATCCACTCTCAAACCCCATAGATCTAAATTCTCCACTGAATGGTGTGCCCCACAAGATGACTGAAACCCTAGCTGGTTCGGCCTTGATGAAGGAGGCCTCTAAATGCTCTAAAACTCTCCAAGAATATAGATCGGGCTATGAGAATCCCGTGGGAGAAGTTTCGGGCTCAGATCTCAAGAAGATCTCCCTAGATCTTAGTTTTACTGAATCACAGGACGTCCCCTATGGCTCCACGACGTCCCAATCTACAGACAAATGTAGAATGATGATAACCCTCGAGAAAAGCCCTCAAACTGATGGTCCTTCCCCTTCAAACAAAACCCAACTGTCGGAATGGCCTCAGGCCCTCAGGATAAGCTGGATCGAACCTCCCTCGATAAGCTAGCCCTGAGACTAGAATGGTGTGGAGGAGTCTTTCATCCCCGAGACCAAGCTGTGGAACAAGGTGAGTGGATATTTCACCATTGAGTTGTTCACAAGGGTTTGTATAGCAAAACCACCAAACTGAATGCTCAAGAGCAATAGCAAATGCTAATCCAAAACCAGAATGAATAATAGGTTCACCCCAACCTTTTACTTATACTTTTCCTTCTAATTCTCTGTTGAGTTAGGTTAACTCCCAGGGTTAATATTCTATTCTTCTATTGAGTTATCCTTTACTCCTTTATCCTTTTCCTTTCTTAAGTCAACTTAAAAATATAACTTTTAACTTCTTGAATTTCCCCCCCTCAGTGTGAGACTATGACCTAGTGGGGGTGCCCAGGCCACTGAGTCTCCTCATCACCTCTCTAAGAGGTGGGGGACATTACAAATATGCCCTTTTTCTACCACAATGATCTACCAATTAAATCTCCACTTTCAATTATGGAATCCCATAATGAGTGAATGCCTTGATCATGTAGTTCAATAAGAAATGCCCTTGAAGGTTTTTAACATGGGCTTGATTTGACCCAAGGGTCCTCCCTGATTTGAATGCTCTTGTCCTTGCCTATTTTCCAAACTAGCTAATCACGAACCAAATTACAAGACTTTGTCATTTCCTTCGAACCAATCAAGCTGGTATTTCTTATTTTTAATGGGGATAACAAATATTCCACAAAATATTTCCCTTCTAGATACTTAGATGACAACACCCTCCCCTAAAGCATATTCTTGTGGATCAGTCTCAACAAGATTTTCGCAACCACATATTTGAAGAACCACACCAATTTTTGTATACTCCATGCTCCTAATTTATTTGGAATCACTAGACATGACCATTTGACCAGGGGAAATCCACCTACTTCCCTGTATCTTGAGCAGAGGAAATTAAAACACACTTTCCTAGTTTTTGAAAGTATACCAACCGATATTTTGGAAATTGTGACCGAGTAAATACAAATATTGTTTAAAACAACTTTAAATAGAACCAAACTGCCTCCTCTTGAGAGCCACCTATGCGAACAATGCGATATTCTTGCCTAAGTTTTATTTAATAACCATAGAAAATATTCATGTACAAATGTTCAAGTCCTGAAAAGAATCCAAAGACTTCTTCTTCAGAATTAGGTTCAAGAAGGTTGAATTAAAATAACCCAACACTTTACCCGACCTCTGCGATTCTTGAGTAACTTTTAATAGATATAGCTTGATCTCATCATAGAACACAAGGTATAACTCGACAAGTTAACGATGAATACCTATGATTTTACTTTTGTGAAAGTAGGAAAACATTAACATAATCTCTTTCTCAGTGATTTCCTCTTCAAGCGAGGAGTTTGATTCCTCTGAGATAGACATGGGGAAAATATCGATGACCTTAAGAATTTCCAAGATAGGACAACCATGGGACTCCTTGAAAACGTTTTCAAACTATTCCTTACCAGCGTTGGCTATTCCTTCAAAGGAAGAAACCAAACTTCCTAAATAATCCTTGATCTCCAAAATGGAGTTCATGATTTTCCTGTAACTTGCATACTTGTGAAAAAATTTAGAGTTATTATGACCTTCCTTCAACCAGATATCCCTACTCTTTAATATCCATTGGGTTTCCTCATATTCTAATAATTGATTCTTTCTCAATAAAAGGTCACTAAGGGATGATTCCTTAGACTCAGAGAGAGGAGCAGCCGATCTTCTTATCAGCAAAGCCATGATCTGTGATTCAATCTCCAACAGTTGTGCAATAGCTTTCACATTGAATATTTTTTCCCAACTAGTTAAGACCTTCTTGACCCTGGTCAAATTTTCTACAAACTAGTGCATGTAGGATTTCTTGTCATTTTCTATTAATGATTTATAGGATGATATCACTCGACTTCTGTAATCATATTCCTTAAGCCAGGCATGGTTGAATTTAAAAGAGGAGGGTGGATTTGGACATTTTTTACTATCTCCAGAACAATTGGCACATGGTCAAAAACACCCCTAATCAAGACCTTTGATTTGAATGACTAGGGATGAGAAATCAAACCTTATGAAATTTAAAAATGATCTGGTCATTTCACCACCAAAGTGTCTCCTTTTATGCCATTATTGAAATTCTGAGAATTTTTTTGAGGGGCCAAAACAATATTGTGATTATTTTCGATCCAATGTGAAAATAAGGTTTCTCGAGGATCTTGGTAGGGATGGGAACCCCAAATATCCCTTAAGGAATAGGTAAAATTGAGGTCCCCCCCCGAGAATAATATTTTGAGCATTTACGACACTTGATTTGGTAACCCCATTTCAAAAATTTATCCAGTCAGCATAAGGCCCATTTGAATTATGATTCAAAAAGGGAAATTTAAAAAACTATTAGCCACATCCACAATAATCCCACAAGGGATCTGAGAAGAATAAATAGATTTTTATCGAGGGATCTAGGTGGTGAGAAGACCCCCCAAAAGACCAACTGAGTCAACCAAGATGAAAGACTAATTTTTAAGCCTACCTTTAAAAGAATCTATTTCTTTGTCCCTGCTACACATGGTTTCTTGGATCAGTAGGAAGTCTAGTCTACAAACATGAGCCAACCATTTGAGGGAATTAATTTTATGGTTTCCTGTTAAGTGCTAAATAGTGGCACACTACCCCTTAATTGGGGCATATTACATTAGTAATGTTATTTTATTTATGTCAGCTTGGGTCCATTTGTTGTTATTGTACCTCCTAGTATCCTATATATACCAAGGAGACACCATAGGGTCAAGAAGGATCTTTTTTGGGATGCCCTTAAAAATGATGTTCAAAGGTTTGTGGCAGAATGTTTAGTTTTCCAACAAAATAAGGTGGAAAAAATTAATACCCCAGGTCCTTTAAAACCATTAGCCATCCCAAGTCAGCACTGGAAGGAGGTTTCCATGGATTTCATCATAGGGTTACCAAAGTCTAAAGGAAAAAGTGTCATCATGGTGATTGTTAATAGAATGACCAAATATGCACACTTTTGTGCACTCTCTCATCCCTTCAAAACTAGTAAATTTTCCACCGCATTCATGGAGACAATTCAAAAGCTACATGGAATCCTAAATATTATTGTAAGTGACAGAGATCCCATCTTCACTGGACTTTTTTGGACATAATTATTTTCTTGTTTTGGTACTCAATTGGCTCATAGCTCATCCTATCATCCTCAATTTGATTGAAAAACCGAGATAGTGAACAAATGTTTGTAAGGCTACCTTTGTTGCTTTGTCTCTGATAAACAAACACAATGGTTCAAATGGTTACCCTTGACAGAATGGTGGTATAACACTTCCCTTCATACTGCAACAAAAATGACACCATTTATGGAACTCTATGGATACCACCCTCCTTCCATCAATTATTCTCTAAAATAAAAATACAAGGTTCAAGCAGTGGAATATCACATTGATCATCAACAACAAGTTCTCCAAATCTTAAAGGACAACCTGACTATGGCATAGAATCACATGAAACAACAAGCAGATCAACATCGTAGTGAAAGAAGTTTTGAAGTAAGGGAATGGGTGTTTTTAAGACTATAACCATACAAACAAATGTACCTCAATAAATCCAAGAAAGATAATAAATTATCACCAAAGTACTATGGCCCTAATAAGGTGTTGCAAAAGATTGGTACTATGGCATACAAATTGGAGTTGCATGCATCTTCACGAGTACACCCAGTTTTCTATGTTTCATGCTTAAAGAAGGCTATAGGTGACAAGATCCTAGTTCAAACTATATTTCCATAACTTGACGAGGAAGGAAAAATCATATTGGAGCTTGAAGCCATCACTGACACAAGAATTCTCTAACTGAAGAATAGATCCATTTCAGAGTATCTCATTAAATGGAGGAAACTATCGACAGAAGATTCCACTTGGGAAGATGAATCTTTTATACAAAATCATCTAGAGTTACTCAAGCATTGTGAACAACACTTGTCTCAAGGGAAGGGGAATGTTAAGCCCTAAATAGTGGCACATTACCCCTTAATTGTGGCATATTCCATTAGTGATGTTATTTTAATTATGTCAGCTTGGGTCCATTAGTTGTAATTATACTTTCTAGTCTCCTATATATACCAAGGAGAAATGTTCATTTTGGATCATCTTGTAATTGGACATTTATGTGGTGTATAAGGAGGTTTCCCCCTCGAAGAGGCTTATTATCTGAAATTCTCTCTTTTTCAAGGCGTTGAGTACTTATTATGAAGTTTTTCTATGCTATATTAATATTTGGTTATTAACATTTCCTTTGACCCCTCATACATTGAAGGAAAAAATGATCATTGGAAACCCTTCCTTTGGAATTTCCCCACTTTAAGGGCCTAGGTAATGGCATATTGTTTTCCACTTTTAATATCTTTGAATGATTGCAACTGTGCTTTTTAAATAATATATTTACGACCAGTGTTGTAATGTCCACGACCACCTAGGCTGGACCATGCTACCACAACTTTGTTCCGTTCAAGCTTCTAAACCATTTTTGTAAGTTCCATCCTTAGAGGCCTGCTGGACTATACCTCAATTAAACTTTGTGGAAGACATAGTACACATAAATTTAACATATGAATTGCATTCTATATATAAACAATTAATGCATAAATCATAACATTCTTCTAAAAACAGTTTACACAAGCAATATTGTAAATATCATAACATATACAAAATACACAACATAAAATTAACAAAGAGATGGTACTTATCTTTTAATTTATGTACACCAACTACATGCAGAACTTCCATGAACCTCCCAACCTTAGACCATGCTACTCATCACTCTCATCAATGGGTCAACCCTGAGCTGGGACTAAACTCCACCTGAAAAAAGTGATTCCTAGGCTAGGTGGGGACTACAGAAAGCTGCATAATGTAACAGGAAGGATTCCCTCCCTGGAGCCTATTTAAGCCCACTGGTCACAGAATCTCATTCCCCACATGCCTGTCCCACCCCAGGAATATACACCTTCACTGTCCAATAGTCCATCAGCTTCTCAACTTCCCATACTGGGATTCAGAAACATGTCCGATCAAGAATTCTTAGAGCTCTGTAGCTACTGTTGGACTCCCTCTAGGAGAAATCACTTCCCCAACAATCTCTCTCACCTAGAGAGAGTTCCTCACAGGCCTGAAAACCCGCTTCTTCAATCGATGGGCCTGACAACCCGCCTCTTCAAACTATATTCCTGACAACCTGCTTCTTTTATCTAGCTCCTAAAGAAATTAGGTGACCACAATAGAAAAATCAGGTATGGGTTTTGGTAATGACAAAAATCCACACTAGTCCAGAGAAAAACATGGTACTAGTACATATTGTAAAAATTTCGACGTTCTATTTGTGATGTTATGGACAAAATTGGCCATATTGCCAAAAAATAGAGGATTTTTTTTTTTTTCCATATTTCCCAATAACATCGCACGTGTGACGTCATACAAATAGATGCATCTCTTACCACGTTTTTGTCGCTCTTTTCACATTTGTAACATAGTCGTCTCTGTTGCCACGTTTGT
Source organism: Picea mariana (assembly GCA_032191745.1). NCBI lineage: Eukaryota > Viridiplantae > Streptophyta > Pinopsida > Pinales > Pinaceae > Picea > Picea mariana. The sequence goes on along the minus strand of JASDQU010100316.1, from coordinate 382,758 downwards.
AACATAGTCGTCACTCTTGCCACGTTTGTAACATAGTCATGTCTCTTGCCATGTTTGTAAAATAGTCATTGCAGTTGTGACCTTGTGGAAACTAGGTTTTCCCCCTCCAATGGTCACCTAGTATTTGACCAAGTCAACTTTGAATTTTTCAATGATCATCAACAAAATGATCGTCAATTTTGTACTAGGGCTAGAGTACATGATGGGAAACAATGACCTATGAATGGGGCCAACGTTGAATTTTTTTTTAAAATATTTCTATATGAAATAATACATCCTTGAGTGTTGAAACCCTCCCATACCATCAAGGAATGTGTCTAGTTTAACCATGTCAAATTTCGATGCATACAGGCACTTATTGAAGAAATTTTAACATTGGCTCCATTCACTGCTCACTATGCAGGATCGGTGCATGACATTTTTGGTGGTTGAATTGGAAGTTCCATGACATTTCAAGAGAGTTGTAACAAAGATTCTACAGATAGAAATAACGACATTTGAAAATGAGACACCCATTATGAACATTGTTGCAAACATGGAAGATCTCAAATATTATTTGGTTGGGACACCAGACATCCTTGAGTCTTGAAACCCTCCCATACCATCAAGGTATGTGTCTAGTATAACCATGTCGAATTTCGACGCATACATGCACAGTTTGAATAAATTTCAATATCCCCATTCACTTCTCACTATCCGGGGTCAGTGTAAGATGAAATTTGTGGTGGGTGAATTGAAGCTTCTGCGACATCAAATCGACTTGGTAATTCAATAATCAAACCATCCTTAAGTATTATGTGGTGACATCAAACATCCTTAAGTATTGAAACCCTCCCATACCTTAACCCCATTCCTTTAGAAAAATTAGAAAACCTTTAACCAAGTATCTAGTCAGTGATAGTTGGAAGAAATTAGAGTGGCATTGTGATGATCCAACTCAATACAAAAGTGTACCTAACAACTTGAAATAATGTTGCCACCAAACTACTCATCCACAAGAGAAAATTGTCATTAACTTGCTCATCCAATGGAGGAAGGGAAGAAGACATATCCTTGCGATATTGTGCACCCACTGGAAGAGTAGTACCATGACATATCAAATATATCAAGATATCAAATCTTGGATGTGATATTGATGATATCAAATATTATAGAATTAAATCCCTAGGTCAACCAAAGATATAATTCTTTAATAACAATCAATAGATTTGAAGACTACCTCAAAGTTAACTTGAATTCTTTCTAGCTTTTATAGCAATAAATTGTGACTTGGGATGAGATTAGTCACCCTAGGTGTGTAGTCCCTTCAACTATGAGAAAAATGGAAATAACTAAAACACTCCCTCAAAGCTAACTTGATTTTTTTTCGCTGCTATACTAATGAATTGTAACTTGGTATGGCATTAGTGCCCCTATGTGTGTAGTCCATTCAACTATGAGAAAAATGGCTAGAACTAAAACTTATGTTTCACCGTGCATACAACCATTTTAATGACGATGAAGAGTTGCAATGGATGGTGATATTTTTTACAAAGTTATGCCACTTAAATGCATTGAGCATAGTGCATTGTAGAAACTCAAACAAAGAAAGAAACATAGAGACAACAAAGACAAAAGAGATAATATAGATCAACATAGTGATTTTTGATTAAATATACATATATTTTTGGTACAAAATAATGAGATACAAGAATTGCAAGGATCAAATTGATTCAAGGAATCACTATAAACCTTGATGGTGAATATAGTTGTAATAGAGTTCAATTCTACAACTAGATCGATGCAAATTTATGTAAGTATAATGCATGGTGTGTTAGGTGATTAATTTAAGAAATATTGATATATTTATACAAGTGATTTGATAGAATCTACCATCAAATTGATCATCACAAAGTTGGAAAGAAGCATATCGAACTCTTGGTTTTTTTGGAAATCCATTTTTCTATGTAAGTGGCACTAGAGTGGACCTTATAAACTTGGTTTATCACAGGTCATAAACATGCTAACTGAGTCAACTAATATATTTTGTTGATGATCTAAGGAATTTGGTTATGAGTTAGCACAAATTTATGCATGCTAATCTTTTAGTAATGCAATGCAGATGATTTGTTGAACAATCATTTGTGTCATGTTAAGGATTAGGTGTGGGTTGTCATTGAGGTGGTTGTAACTTAGAAAAACATTGTTGTAGCAAATGCTATTGTGAGTACTCCTATGGTTGCACTAAAAACTATGAAGAGCATGTCATGATGTAGACTTGTATCTATGCACATATCAATTATATTTATGAATTAGTAGAAAATCTTAAATGCATAAAAAAACCTCCACAAAATAATATAAAAATTGAAGAAAAATAGAAAGGAAGTGAACTTCTTGTTGTTTCGAAGACAAAAATTGTAACATTGTTTTTAGTTTTTCAACAACCCTCTTTCCTCCCCCATGTGTTTCCTACAAATTCAATACATCTAATGAGTATAAAATTCATGTAGAAATAGGGGGGACAAGGAAAAAAATCCTCTTATCTATGAAAAATTCTTATTAAATTCAACATGGAACCAAAAGATAGGAAGTCAAGAGGAAATAAGGGGAAAATGAAGTAAAAAAAATCCTAACAACAATGAAAAATTTATTTCAATTGAATGAATCAAAAATGGGAAAATAGAACATAAATTTAAGAGGAAATAAAAAAAAAGAAGGAAAATTTCTCTAAAAAATTGAACTTTGCGTTATAAATGAAAGACAAGAAAAAAGAAGAAATTGTGAAAAAAATATAAATGAAAATTATGTCGACAATGTAAATACTCACTTTAGAACTCGAAAACCTGAGGAACTAATCTCACTCAATGGTTAGCAATGATTATGTTGAATTTTGAAATCCACAAGATGGTCTCAACTAACATATATATGGAAAATGATGCTAAAGAGAGCACATTTATGGTTTATAAACTCCATAAATCCCATTGGATTATCGTGGAGATTTCAACATGGTGGATTCCCATGATTATAAAAAATGCATGTTTCTAGGAAGTCTCTCATGAAGAGACAATAGCTTAGAGTGCCCTTAATTCTATATTAGGGTTGTATAATTCCAATAAATTTAGAGGAAAGGAGTCACTTTAGCTATGGTTTACAGGTCTCAATTTTCATAAGTGCAGTGAAAATTTTCTTATAAGGATTGGCTATGCCATATTGTATGAAAATAATACATTCTTTTTTAACTATGGAGGAGCTCAACTAATCCAACTTATACTAAAGGCCACACTCTTTGGTCATCAACCAATTTACTTCTCCATTTCCTAGAGTGAAGCTAAACTATGTATGGTTAAAGCTCATTATATCATGAATGTATCATATTTGAGGAAAGTTTTCCTAAATTGTATTATGAGTGTTTGGATGCATATTCCAAAACCTAGATGGGAGGACATATAAAATTAATGGTGTAAAGGTTCCATTGATTGTACCACACATTCTTTAAGGAGATATGGGTGAAAAATAACCTCAATATTCCAGTCTAAATGGCATAAAGAAGTTGAGAAAACTTGAATAACCAACTAACGATTTGGTTCAAATGTTTAGCGAGGAACTTCAAGTTAGTGCCACTAATCTTTGACATCCAGAACTTCAAGTTAGTGCCATCTGATGCGTATTTGAATGGAATCAGAGTAAAGTGAAGATTTTAGGATCTTGGCATGTATACTGAATCCTTTCTGGTTTGAGAGCAAGACCTAGAGAGCATCGTATGGATTGAGAAGATCCATTTTGAGATCGATCTAGGTCTATAGTGAAGATCCATTCATTGTCTACTCGGTTCGAGATATCTTGGAGATACAAGGATGATCCAATCATTGTCTACCCATCTCGAGATCTCTATCATTGTCTACCCATCTCAAGATCTCAAGGGTTTGTATCATATATGCCTGGTGTTTGCTTGCCTAATGTTTATCTGCTAGTGTTTATCTTCCCATTGTTTTCCACTGCGTCTGTAACAATGTAATGATATTTGTTATGCTTTTTTAATATATAATTATTAATTAATTGTTTTAATATTTTAAAATATATATTGTATTGTTAATGATAAATCTAAATTGGATAACCAAAAATGTATAAAAGTGATGAAAATTTATGTAAAATGAAATTAATGTAATGTAGTTTTTCTCGGGTTAATAATTTGTATGAAGGGATATAGTTATTTAGCTATTAATAAATCATGTGAAGTTTTATGATTATATTTTTAATAATAATAATAATAATAATCTGTTTTTAAGGTCACGGCCAAGCCAACACACCAAATTGGTGTATGAGACCCCCTTATTTGTGGGACAAGGGACCCCCCTCCGCCCAACGATTTGCCTGGTAAAGTCTACGAAGGTATACATACCCTACCCCCCTCTGGATTTGAACCTGTGACCTCTTAAGAGGAAACACACGTTCTTAAGTATTGTCATTAAATGATATACATTGGCTCAAGATACTCATTTTGTATTTTTGTTATCAAGTTTTTTTTTTAAATATAATTATCTTTCTCTAAAAAACAAACTTTTAGTTGTTTCTCTAATTCAATATAAAAAATAATTATTGTTTTTAAATGGAGTTTGACTTTTATTCTTTTATATCTTTAGTTTTTTATGTCTAAAGTAATTTAACATGTGCATAATGGAGTATCTTTAGATTTGGATTTTTCTAAAATTTAAAGAAGTGACCATAAATAATAATGCCCATAATAGTAATGCCCATAATGCAGAGAGTTGTCTCAGTGTTAGTACCTCCTCTAGGGGAATGCATAATTTTGAAGTAATGAGAATTTGAAATATAATGAATAGCTCGCCCGTGACTTTTCATTGTTTAACAATCAAAGAAGATACTTTTTTCAAAGGCATGTGAAAATTTTGTTGTGGAAGGGATGGGGATAACAACTATTCCACAAAAGTATATTGTTGTGGATTAGTCTCCAAAAGATTTTTGTAGCGAAAGATTTGTAGAACCAAACCAAAATTTTTATACCCCACCCTCCTAATTTATTTGGAATCACTATACATGACCATTTGACCAGGGGAATGCCACCTAATTCCTTGTGACATTCTTAGAGGAAATTAAAACACACTTTCTTAATTTTTGAAAGTATACCAACCGATATTTTGGAAATAATGGCCCAATAAATAGGAATATTGTTTAAAACAACTTTAAATAGAACCAAGATTCCTCCTCTTGAGACCCACCTATGAAGCCAATGCGATATTCTTGTATGAATTTAATTTAATAACCATATCCAATCTTCATGTCCATAGGATTTTTGTTTTAGTTTGAATCCAAGATACTTGAAACCTTTCTCTAGCTCCTTGCACTAATATGGAAGATATATTACCAACTTCTCTATGACATCAATTGGAATATAATTTGTATCCACATTGGTTTTGCTAACATTTATTTGCAAACTGGTTGCAACACAAAAATTCCCTGTAATCTCTTTCACGACTATTAGTTCTTGAATAAAATCTGCACCCTGTTATTCCTGAGATTAATCCTAAGGCTCAAAGAGTAATATCAGGCATTAATAATGTTTAAGGAGAATACTTTAAATGATTTATTTTCCTACCTTTAGTTATATAAGAAATGATTCTTAAATGAAATTAATAATAGGACAATACAGAGGATGTAATCTGTTGTCTAAGTCACAATTATAATATCAAATGGTTTGAAGGAAAAATAGAAAACTGTTAAACAAAGCTAGGAATTAATTGAAGATGAGTCTCACCTTGTTCACAGTGGAAGAAAAGTAGAGAGCGCACCCTTGAACATGATATAAGATGCAATAATTCACACATCTTATAGGTCTTGTTTAACTCGTAGTAAATATAGAGGAAAAACTGCTTACTTAATGAATTGCTGATAAAATATGATTATAGTAATTGTAATACTAAATTGTAATCAATCGCTTATCAAGGAATTACATAAGAAATTCAGAGATATGGAAATACAAAAGAAGAAAATAACTCAAACTAAATGAAAATTAGAATCTATGTCTGCACTTGTATTAATACTCAAAAAAGAGAGTTTCTCTATTACATCTGACAAGAAGTAGCCCAATGTAGATCTTGGATCTATGTACTTATACAAAATATGTCACAACTCAAAACGATTGGACTTCTTACAGTATTTAATTAAAAATATCCTATATCTGAAATAAAACAACAATGTGTAAAATCTGATGAGCTTTGTTGGCATCCTCCTCTGTCTCTTCACCTGCTGGAAGAAATGTTTCTTTTTCTATGGTCGTTTTAGTTTTGTTTCCATATGTCCCTCCATCTATATTTAGTAGCGCAATGAACCATAGTTGAGATCAAGGGAGAAGGATAATTAGATGGATAACTTTGCATGGCTCATCAAGGAATGGATAAAGGGCATAAGAAAAAGTAACCATTTGTGGAAATAATGATAATGGGATGAGTGTATGATAATGAAATGGAGGTAAATGGGGATTAGAATGTGGGTGAATGAGATAAGTGGTTGTTGGATGGTAGAAGGTGGAGAGGGAAAAAAGACAGGGAACTGTGCACTTTTCTCACTAGCTCCTAGCTATGCTTTCTTTTCTATGTTCAATACATTGGTTGCATTTATCCAATAATTCTGCCACAAACCTTGAGGGCTCAATAGTTTCATTTACCTTGAAAGTGAATAATTTCCTTTCTACCCGAGGAAGATTTTCTTGGATCCTTTTCACTTCTTGAGTTGTGGCTTGGAACTGTGAGATTGGGTTCACTAGCCATTTATTGATTTTAAGAAGATCAACCTGGCTCATTTCCTGAATGGCTTCCAGAGTTTCTTCCTTACTCTTTCTAGAACTATGTCGGTTCATTTCTATATCAATTTGTCCCAAGGCTTCTGAGATATTACTTCCCTCAAAATCAATTAGCTTTTTTTCTAATGATGATAACACTTATAGGAAAGCCTCTTTTACCTCTCTGGTGAATCTTTTACTTTCTGCGAAGCCTCTCTAACTCTCTGGTGAATCTTTTACTTTTTTCCATATTTGTTTCCCAGACCTTTAGAGCAAAGGAAAATCAGGGACATTATCTTTCTGCACTAATATCATGGCTTCCTGAAACTTAGCTCGGTCTTATCAGGCCTCTCTTTCCATAACATAAATGTCCTTCAGAGAAAGGTCCAATTCATGGTAGAACGTTTGGATGGCATCTACCTTTAGAAAAAGGTCTTGCTGGGCAGCTTCCAGCTTCTAATTTATTTCCAACGCTTGAGTTTGGAAGGCCGAAATNTAGAGCAAAGGAAAATCAGGGACATTATCTTTCTGCACTAATATCATGTCTTCCTGAAACTTAGCTCAGTCTTATCAGGCCTCTCTTTCCATAACATAAATGTCCTTCAGAGAAAGGTCCAATTCATGGTAGAACGTTTGGATGGCATCTACCTTTAGAAAAAGGTCTTGCTGGGCAGCTTCCAGCTTCTAATTTATTTCCAACGCTTGAGTTTGGAAGGCCGAAATGTCTATCGAGGTACCTTCGGTCAGGTCCAATCTAGCTTGAAATTTTCTTGTCAATTCATCACGTTGAATGACCCGAACTTGGTTGATTTTTGAACTCTGATGGAGCTCATCAAGGTTGGTCTGAAGCTATTGAATTTGCTGCTGATCATGAGCTCTAATTTTATCAAAGTAGTGACTCATCCTATTCCTGATAGTCTTCTCAATGGTATACATTTGATTTTTCAAGTGGTCTACCAACAAGCACTTATGTCGTAGTTGTTCATTCAAATTGTCCACAGACCATTGGTTGGCAGTGGAAAAAGAACCTAACGAACCTACAACTTCTTTTGCGAATTTCAGATCATCTCGATCATTCCCATCATACACCATTCTCTTCCTTTTAGTTATCACTAAATATTTCTAGTGTGATTCCATTTTCACGATGGCCTTTCATTTCTTACTAAAGAATAAATATGAAGGAGGAATCTTTTCAAGAGAGATGGGGGTAATATCACTTACAAAAAAAAAATGTAGAATTAGGATTTTTGAAGCTGGATTACAGAGGGGCAAGAGATGTAATGGGAGTAGAAATCTCTATGTACTGTAGTTTCTTTGTTGTATTTGAGGTACCAACAGGGGTAGTTGGTGACAAAGGAGGCACAACTTGTCCCTGCTTTAGGAAAGCTTTGAGTTGAGCTATTTCCTGGGGGCTTAGATGGCCTAACAACGATTCTTTGAATTCCTGTGATAACCCCTCCAATATCTTTGGGTTTTCCTCGACTTTATGTTTACCAGAGTGACTGGATTCAGAACCTGTAGGCATAGTTTCACGAGAAGAGGGAGTGGATATTTTGTCTCCTTGTAGTACCTTTGGTAGACTATTTTGCCGGTGTTTTTGAAAGCTGATAAAACCATCTTGTTGATCTGGGGGCAGGGTTTGGAATATGCCTTGAAATTCCTCATAAGATCTGACCCCCTTGAATATATCTTCATATGGAGAGTTCTCGTGCATATATTGCTTCATATTGAATTGGGCTAGGTGGTTTTCCACTATCTTACATGGATTGTGTCTTTTGAACTCGATGAAAATCAATTTGACATCCTCCAGAGCTACATCCTCCACTTTGGAGTGACCGAAATCCAGTAATGAAAACATGCCAACCTAAATAGGGAAAGTCAGACATACCTTTTTTTGTKTTKCTTTCAACTCCTTGTTGATGCCTCCTATCACTGTCTGGTAGGCCACTTCTCTGCACACCGGTCGGTCCAGTAAAAATCGTGGGAGAGCATGGGGAGGAATTGAGCACCAAAAATCCTTAATGTAGGAGAAGTTCTCTTAAATAAACCAATCCTCTAGCTTACCCAGGTTTCYCATAATCTTGTCTGAAATCTGAAGAGGTGGGTGACCATAYAAGGCTATATGAACAGGAATCACAACATTGTGACATATTTCATAAAAAAAATTCTTGGATTTCTCTTCCCATAGCTTGAAATGGTAGAAATGAATGGGCTTAGCATTGGCCAGGGTCCAACTCCAATTTATCAATGGAAAAGGCATCATGAAAAATATGGCGTCCATGATATAGGCTGACATGTAAAAGGGGGCAATTTGTCCTTTTTATTTTTCTATTTTATATTCGGAAATCCCCTTGTCCAAGTTATCAGACAACATTTGGCCCAATTGAAAGTGAAATCCTCTGCCACCTCGTGCATAATGGATACCCATTCCACCGAAAAATGCATAGGGATCTTCTTCCCAAACAATAGACATAACATCATGGCTACATACACCATATGTGCATCCAAATATGTTGTGGCATATATACCATGAGCGTCGATTCTGAATCTCTCTGGGTGCCCCCACCAAGACTTGATTATGTCGTGACAACTTCTGGCATAATGGACGCATTCCTTTGCTCAAACTCCAGAATAAATGCATCATTATATGTATATCTAGGATTAGGGGAGAGTTTATACATTACTTGCATATGTTCCGGTTGGAAATAGCTGAAGACAACCTTCTGATGGTTGATGATGCTCCTGGTCTAGACGTCAATGTGCTCCAGTAGGGACCAACTTGTAATGTCATTATAAGGCATGAGCCTCGGTCGTGCCGCTATATTGTGTAGATCCCACTGTGCTATGTGTCTAAGTTTAGTTGTATAAGTGTTGTCCTATTCTTCAATGGATTCCTCCGAGAAGTTCATGATTTCATGTTCTAGAATCTCAAAAACCCGTGTCCAAGTTTTGACAGTGTCTGTGGTTCCCGACGTGGTGTCCGACAGGACGTCTGCATTTGGGTTTGAATCCTCACCCGTCGCTTCAGGATTTTTCACCATTTTCCATGGTGCCATAATTTCCGAGACATAGTCAAGTTACCTATTGCAGAGGAAATCCATGATTTTTTAAACAGATAAAACTTGCTAATTGCAGAAGCTGAAAATGAATTCGAAATTGAAGTTCTTTTATTCAAAATAGATTCTTTGATTTTCGTATAGCTTCACTGACAAAGAATTTATTAATGTTAATGGAAATGTCTACCTGGAAATCCACAATCCGCGTTTGAATCATTATCCTTAACTAGTCATAAATTCCATCAGTACTTCGACGGTTCACGTTCGGGAGTTTGAGATGTGACAGAGTGGGAACCTCCTGAATCTTGAATCTGCAAAAGGATTAATTTTTGAATAATTTCTTAATTAATCTTTTTTAAGATGGTGCCTTAACTTCAAGTGTTTCGAGAGTTCGGAATCTGGGGATTTTTTATGTATCTCAAGAAAAAATTCCTGAAACCCGAAATTGTGAAGCAATTAATTAATAAATAATTGATTCTATGTCTTAATTAATTTCATTTAATTTTATGTATTTTGGAAATTCAGACTTCGGGGATTTTAGAATATGATTCTAGGAAAAATTTTGAAATCTGAACCGTAGAGTCATTAATTATCTCTTGATCATGATTAACTTAGTTATTTAAACGTTTAATACTTTGGCATTTTGGTACTTCGGTGATTTGTGAATTCGTTCTTTGTTAAACTCCTGAAGGATCATCTCCCATAGTGATGTGGTATAGATGGCATGTCGAGAAAAGAGAGGTGCCACATGTTACTTGGAATCATGTGAATCCATCAATGAAAAAGTCAAAAATGGGTGCCACGTGTCAACTCAGGAAAGACTCGAAAGGTGCACGTGTCCTACAACTTGTGCTTATAAAAGGCATTAGAAAAGTCATGAGCAGATACCTTCAGGCTTCGGAGTTTTGGAGTTTTGATTGTTTAAGACTTACTGAAATATCTGAAGTGTGAAGCTTCGAAGCAATCGTTAGATATATACCTCTCTAAAATTCAGGCGACTCTAGAACTTCGAAGGCATTAGGGTCATTCAATCAACATGGAAAACTCATCAACGAAAAATATCTTGTGTGCCTTATTATTAATTAACTAGCAATGAATTTGATTTAAAATCAAAAAGTCATTTTCTAAGTTTATGTTTTCTTTAGGTAAAAATTATATTTTCATGAGATAAAAAGCATAAAGCTCAAAGGTTCAAAATTGTATGTGTTCCAACATAGGCTCCATCTAGGGATTATGTCTCCCTGTGAGACACGGAAGAACAATAGACCGAGTGCCTTTATTGGGTAAATAGAGTCATCATTACATTTCTAGAAAGCACTTTTAGGAGTTAATCATACAGAGAAAAATTGAACTTCAACCGAATCTCAGAAAACCTTCAAAACATACCTAACTATTGATCTCAAATTAGGCTATTTAATATTTTCCTTTCCTAAAACTGAGATTGGATCTGTTTAATATAATCAAAAAAATTTAATTGAAATATCAGACTTCAACCGACTTCGTTCGCATCAAGGTTAAGTAGATGTGATAATTTATTTAGGGAATCCCTCGTTGGTTCAATATGTAAATATGATCGGAAAGTGAATTAGATGTCAGAGTATGTTTTGTAGATATGTATGACAACCATACATATATCATAGATATTTCTTCACTGACAACGATCATGTTCAGTACTCCGGTGAAGTTATCTACTTCTCCCATTGAATTTCCTTTCACCACTTCAATTAGCACTTCTTCATTTTGCTGAGATGAGGGAAATCATTACATGAATTTCATTTCATCATCTCTTTGGACAAGATGGGGGAAATAAAATCATGAATTTCCTTTCACCATCTATATTATATTTTAATATTTTGAAGTGAGGGAAATCAATCTGTATGTATCATAGAAGGAATGATATCTGCTTAAAATTTTAAAAGGAAGGTTTTTCATAATTTTTAAGTATACTCTAAAACTAATTTTCTCCCAATCTTCAGTACACATTCACCTATAGGGAAGATTTTATAGGGATTTTGATTTTTAGGGGTTGACCTTGAGCGAACTATCCAGTTTAAAACCTGATAGAAGAGATAAAGTTATCAGGATTATCCTAGACATACTTTCTTTCAGTTAAAATCAAAGGAACATAAATATTTTCGCCTAATCTCGTTTTGAAGATACGTTTTAAAGTTTTCAGAATCAAAGTGCAATTCTTTATTTCTATGAAGACCCAAGAAAGGTAGAAAAAGTCAAAAGAGAATAAAATCTCATGGATAGACAAAAGAAAACAGAACAAGGAATCAGAGGGCCTGACGCAAAAGAATCTCATTCTCACACAAGTTTGTTTATTGATTCTCGAAATTCCTTTCAAGCATTTTTTATTCTTATTTTCTTTTTCTTTTTATTTCATTTTTATTTCATTCAGAGAAGGCTTCAAAATTAGTATGTAATTTTATACTTTTTTGATCCTTGATCAAGTGACAATATTTACATGAGTGAAACCCCCTTTACATCCGATAAGTTTTCCTTAAAATTTTAGTTCGAACTAGCGGGGCAAGAGTTCATACCTCAGATTTCCTTGGTATTTTCAATCAAGCAAATCATTAATTTATCACCTGGTTTGAGAGAAACAAATTTTTTGAAAAATGAATGTGAGATTCCGATGCATCCTTATCTCTTGTCTGACAGTAAGTATTCTGTATGGGAACAAAATGGGAAATGTCATAAAATTTCACAGAATAAAAATGGTATGTGATACATATGATTTTATACTCTTCTTTGATGATATCGAGTAAACATGGTTTATTTACAACGAACTATAAAATGACTTGAATATTTTAGAACAGAAAGGAAAAATTGCAATTTGAAAAAAAAAAAACGTTGATCCAAACCGATATATACAATGGGAATATGGAATATGACTATAACATACAATGTTTTAACTAATATCTGTTGATAGGAGCATCAATAATTTTTCCATCAATATTTTCCAGTAAGAAGGAATTTTTCCCCTCAGCAACTGCAATTATGAATGATCTGAACCAAAGATGGTCAAACTTGCCATGTTTCCCCGCATCTTCTTTCCTATCATTCCACTTCAACACTAGATTTCCTGGGAGAAACTCCCTGTCTTTAGGTTTTTTATCGAAAAGGGAATTCATATTATCTTGGTACTTTTGAATTTTATCGTCTGCTTTGGCCCTATTTTGCTAAAATTGACTATTTGATTTATCCTTCTTGTAATGTCGTTTGGATCTTCATTTGCATATTTCTAGAGCTATATAATAGGAAGAGCAATATTGATAGGAAGGACAACGCCAGTACCATAAACCAATTGAAAAGGGGACATACCTATTGATTCTTGGGGCTGATTCGATTTTCCCATAAGGCGTATTTCAGGTGGATGTGACAATCCTTTTTATTTTCTATCAACACTTTTTTAATTATAGTCATAGGCTCTTGTTAGATGATTCAGCCAACCCATTCCTTTGAGGATAATAGGTTGTAGAATGTCCTAACATAATGTTGTACTTATGGCATAAATGGATCATTTCCATAGATTTAAAAGCTTGGGTGTTGTCAGTGACTATTTTCCAAGGACAACCAAATACTTATAGGATGTTTTCCTCCAAGAAGTTTATTACTACCGAATCCGTAGCATTCCGATTTGGAATGGATTCTACCCATTTCATGAAGTAATCAGTAGTGGTTAAAATCCATCTATGTTGGGCACTTGATTGGGGATGGATTTCTTCAATGAAGTCCAGGCCCCATTGTTGAAAAGGGGCTTCATCTTTTACAGGGATTAAAGGTAGGGATGGGATCTTATTCTTGCCAGCGAACAATTGACACAAATTACAGGTTCTGACCCTCGCATTTATGTCGGTGAATAATTTTGGCCAATAATATCCATCCATTAAGATCTTGTAGGCCGTTTCTCTCCAGGCATGTTGTCCTCCACACACTCCTTTACGAAATTCTTCGATGACGCCTTCTGTTTCAGGCTCTGTTAGGAAACATAAAAAGAAACCTAGAGGGTCTTTCCAATATAGTTGGCCATCAATAATACAATATTTAATTGCATGCATCTTCAAATTCCTTGCTTTATACACAGTCATGTCATTTAGGCATTGAAGAGTAAGGAGGTATGTAACGATGTCTTGATACTAGGTAGAGACAAAAAACTTATCTTCAATTTGAAAAATAGGTGCCTAATTGTCAATTTCTTCTATATCCAGGAGAGATTCGTGTGATTTGAGATTATTTATCCCGAGCACCTTGAAATTCAATTTGGCTAACATCTTCGCCAAGCCTTAACCTTTGACTAGCTTAGTCGACTTCACTTCTAGATAAAAATCTTGAATTTTAGCCAACCATCGACCTCTTCTTCCGTCATTTTTTGATTGAACCAAGATGTCTTTGATAGCATTTGTTGGCACGTAAGGGATTATTTTGGAATATAGTACATATGTTCTGAAGGCCTTGAGATCCTTCATTGTTGCGTATGCTTGTTTCTCAAGTATATCATATCTTAATTCTGCATTCCTGAGGCTTTTGCTGAAGAATTCTATTGGTTTCTCGAATCCTTCCTTGTTCTTTTGCAGGAGTACCGCTACAACAGTATGTTCAGAAGCAAATGAGAAGATCAAGAATTATTTTGTATAGTCCGGAATTGCTAGCACAGGTGCTTGCCCTATATATTTCTTGATGCGTTCGAAAGAGGCTTTAGCTTCAAAATTCCATTTCACTTCATTGTTCTTATTCAACATATCTGTAATCATTTTAATTATTTCATCAAAGTTGGGAATAAACCTACTCAAAAAATTGATCTTTCCTAAAAAAGATTGAATTTCGTTTCTCTTCCTTGGAATATTAATCGTGTCTATAGACACAACTCACTTAGAGTCGACCTTGATTCCTTCTTTTGACACTATATGACCCAAGAACTTACCTTCTTGCATAGAAAAATGTGATTTCTTGGGATTAAGAGACAAATTGAACTTTCTGCACTTTGCAAAGGTGTGCTTGAGGTGTAGCAGATGTTCTGCATCAGAATTAGAAAAAACCATCAAATCATCAAGATAAATAACGATGAATTTGTCAATCTGACTGAAGAACACGATGTCCATCACTCTCTAGAAAGTAGCCCCTGCATTCATCAAACCAAATGGCATTTTATCGTACATAAAAGTTCCCCATGAAGTGGTAAATGCAGTCTTTTCTCTGTCATCTTCATGGACAACAATTTGATTGTATCTGGAAAAACCATCAATCATGGACATTCTATTAGCTCCAACTACCTTTTCTAGAACATGATCCTCTGAAATATTTAATATATAATGTTAATGCTGATTGAAAATTAATGATTGCTTATGAATATTGATTTATTTATTTTTTAACTGATTTGATTTTTTAAATATAAACAATCTGTTTGGAAGCTTGGAAAAACAATATTTGAATGGAATTGAAGTAAAGGGAAGATTTTAGGAGCTTGTCTTGTATACTGACTCCTTCCTGGTTTGAGAGCAATACCTAGAGAGCATCGTCTAAATTGAGAAGATCCATTTTGAGATCGATCTAGACATATTGGAGATATAAGGCAGGGTTAATATCATTGTTTACCTGTTGTTGTTATAGGTTCATCGTAATGAGGGTGCCTGCCATTGTTACTTCTTACAAGGTTGGTGCATTACTGTATTAATTATTCATAAATTGATTTGCAAGTGAAAAAATTATTTTAACTAAATTTATCAATTTTATTTATTTATTATATATAATTATTATTATTTTTTATTTAATTGTTTTTATAAAAAGAATTTGTTTTTCTACTTTTAAATTCCACATTTTTAACCATTCTATTTATAAAGTAAATTTTATATTTTTTATTATATCATCGTTTTATAATTTAAATGGTTTAATATATTTATTTAATTGCTTAGCATTTATCATCCCTAACTATTTATAGCTTTATTGCTATAACTTTAAATGCATTTCATGGTTTAACTTTTGATGGATTTTGTTTGCCTTTGCGTCTATAACATTGTAATGATACGTGTTATTCTTTTCTTTAATATATAATTATTATTTTTTTTTTAATATTTTAAAATATGATGATGATGATGAAGATGATTAACGTCCACTAAGACCTAATTGGTCTATCAAACCTTAAGAGGGTAAGTGATTACTTGTGATTCTTTAGAATTTTGTTTCTATTCTCGAAAAGCATTAAGAGAAGCTTTCCAAGATCACCATACTTTTGTTGAGTTAAGAGGTTAGGAAGGTTGGTAGTGTGATCAATATTTTGAAAATGAGATCTAATATGGGTATAGGCTGGACAATCTAAGAGAAAGTGCTTTTCATCTTCAACCTTCTTAGTGTCACAAAGGTGA
>JASDQU010100316.1:340099-363070 GCA_032191745.1 Picea mariana | reverse complement strand
TTTGTTCAGCAATTCTTTTCTTCCTCAACAGGTCTGCTCTGCATCACGTTCTTTTTTCATTCTGTTCTTCTTCTACTCTACCTGTCATTTGCTCTGTTTCTGATATACATTTCATTTCATTCTGTACATCAATTAAACTTGATCCTCAACACCTTCTCCTTTCTCCTTTTTTTCTATTTCGTTCCTTTTTCCCTACAGAACCACCAACTCGACACAGTCTGGTTCCATTTTCTTTATACACATGAACATGATGGTTTAACTTCCCAATTCCTTAGGCAAAAACACAACAACTGTCTAAGCAACTGAATCATCAAATGAAATGCTAACTATTCGTCATCATTAGTCCATTTTACTAACAGAATTCATACTCCATTGTTAACTATGAGAGAGAACAGTGATCCTCCGATCAAGATTTGATCCAACGGTTCAGATCCAATCGAGATTTCACCCATCGCGATTTCGGCATTTGCAATTTCAAAAATCACAAGTCTTTCGGACTCGCAATTCTCCGATTCCCGATGGCTCCTTTCCACACGCTAGCCCTACTGGCTATAGGCCCATATGACCATCAGCACATGACCTCGGTCAAGCCTCGCATCGGGGTTTCGGCATTTAACATGTCATCATACACATGCCTGTAGAATCCCCGATCCCCGATTCTCCAATGACGGAGATCAACGATCCACATCACTTCTAGCTCGACGGCTCAGATTAGATTTCGCGATTTGCACATTGTGATTACTCCCACTTCTTTTTGTATTTTAAAGGTCTTGCAACTTATCTTTGATCCGATGATGATCAGGTCTAGCGCTTGAATCCAACGGTCACTGAGTCATCTCCTCAACCATAATAGTACCCGCACTCCATGCAGAGATTCAACGGTCCAGATCATTCTTTCTTTAACGGCTATGATCAAATCGTGAAATCGCTTATCGTGATTTCGGGATTTTTGATGTCAAGAGTTTTTGGCGTTTCAAAGTTTCGATCGCCGATGCCTCTGCTGACATTACACGTGGTTTGACACGTGTTAGATCCTGTCACGTGTCACTTTGATTCGTAACTTGCATGTTCCTGATGTGTTAAATCTGCCTGACACCTGTCATTCCCTGGTTGTGCCACGTGTCCTTTTGTTGACGTGGTCTGCTGTCGTGAGTTGGATCAATGGTTCAGATGCAATCTTGGATCAACGGTTCAAATTCAATATTGGCTCAACGGTTGCGATTACATCGCGAATTCGCATATCGTGATTTAACGCCTGCGCTTAACCTCTACGCAACTACTGCAGATCTGATGGCTATCGGCCTTTCGGGAAATTTGAACGGGATCCAATAGTCACCATCTTCCTTCTCCTCTGCAAACTCCTGTACCTCAAGCTTTGTTGCACGGGTCTTCTTCATGCTGTTTCTCCTGAGCTTTTACGTTCGAATCTCTTATCCTACCGTTTCCACTATTGTCATCAATGACATCACCATCTTCCTTCACCTCTGCAAACTCCTGTACCTCGAGCTTTGCTGCACGCATCTTCTTCCATGCTGTTCCTCCTGAGCTTTACGTTCAAATCTCTTATTCTTCCATCTTCACTGTTTTCATCAATGACAAGCATTCACTGTCTGTCACTGAATTTGCCAACATCCAACATTTCAACTTAACCAGAATAAGGGAAAATTAAAAAGAGAAGTTGTTTAGTGTACCCTATGAAGGACATAAGGACACCATAAGAATGAATGTCCAACTTTCACACAATATATGGAAACAAGAGTACCAAACCCCTTGCCAACAAG
The DNA here is from genome assembly GCA_032191745.1 of Picea mariana. NCBI lineage: Eukaryota > Viridiplantae > Streptophyta > Pinopsida > Pinales > Pinaceae > Picea > Picea mariana. Next base: position 361,289 of record JASDQU010100316.1, on the reverse strand, counting down.
AGTACCATAGTGCAAGATTTGTAAAACACATGGGCATGATCCATATCATTGTCCAATGACATAGAAATATAAGGAAATACCCAAAAGTTCATATTGCAATTTTTGCAAGTCAATGGGTCATGATGATAAATATTGTAGGATGATGGAGTTGATGAGAGAAAGAAATTTAGATACCTATAGGGTGCAAGAATAAATTATGACAGGACAAGATGCACCTCAGTTCAACCAGGTACCACCACCATACAGAAATGCGCATCATTATTATAAAAATGCGCAACTGCAATACAATAATGCACAACCACAGTATAACCCCGTGCAGTATAACCAAGTACCTTAGTACAACACACCGTGAGGAGATCAAGGTGGATACAGAGGTGGAGGATGAGCAAGAGGAGGATTTGGATGAGGCACGAGACCAATAGTGTGCCATAACTGCCAACAACGAGGACACTATGCAAGGGAGTTTCCACTTCCACCAACCACATGTATGTACTGTCACGCAACAGGCCATGACACAAAATATTGTACAACACTCTTGGAAAAGATCGAAGAAAAAAGGAACCATAAAAAATAGAATGTTCAGTGGATCCTTGCATAAGCTAGGGAGTATGGGAGAAACATCAATATAGCCACTCTAGGAGAATCCAATATAGGAACTGATGCAGTAACACAAAATCCAGCGCAACACCAATGGGTTAAGAAGAATACTAAACCACAGAAGTAGTTTGATGCACATTAAGAAAAGGAAAAATTTAAGGAGACTAGACAAGATTTTTTCAAGCAAAATGTTGCATATACAACAATCGCACAACAAACTCAAAACTCACCAATGTATGAGATTCCATCCTCAAAGGACCATACTTGTGAAGCACAACCCTTAGAGAAAGTAAGTAACATAAAAATTTTATGCAATCTTGTGTGAAGTTATTGAAGGATCCAGCATATGTTAAGATCTTAAAAAATATGCTCGAAATATGTAACATAGAGGTAGAATGGAAATTAGAGAAGAACACAGTTAATCATCTCCGTACAAGAATACTAACAAGTAGTGAATTAAAAATAAATTCTAACATTGGGGACTTCAACATGGGTGATATTATCTTGGACTTAGGCTCTAAAGTAAATATGTTACTTAAGAAGACATGGAAGTGTATGGGAGAACCCACACAAGACTATTCACCTACCTAGTTGAAATTAGAAAATCAACACACAATGTTACCAATTGGAAGACTTAAAGGTGTGACAATAGATTTGGATGGAGTGTGCACTATGGAATATTTTGAATTAATAGAGATAGTAGATGGCACAAAACCTCACCCAACATTGCTTAGATTGGATTGGGAATTTTATAAATAGGCCATAATCAACTTGAAGACAAGAAAAATGAGTTTTGAATCAGGGGAATATAGAGTCATTGCACCATTGGATCCTTCATAAGGAGAAAGGTTTGTAGAGGCCACTTGTTTGGATCTGGAAGAAGTAAACCAGTTGTACATAACCACCACGTGAGAACAGTATTATGTTAACCCAACTGCAGATGGGGTACTCAGCTGGAGAAGCATTACATGAAGCATTACATGAATTTTCCACAAGGAGATTTGCAAGAATAGACCACACAGTAATATGGGTTGGTACAAAGATAAGGGAACCTCCCAAATTTCATGGGTTAAATGAATTAGAGGAATTTATAAAAAAATATGAAGAGGAAGTGTTAGGAAATCAGAGGATCTTAGCACTAGATATTTCACTCAAGGAAACACCTGCAAGATGGTGGGGTGTAGACAAAGAAATAATTTAGGATTGATATCAATGTAAAATATTACTGCGCATTAGATTTGGTGCAAAACTAGGGAGAAATATAGTCCAAAGGTATGACGAAGAAGGAACATCGGTGGAACATTTGGAGAAGTGAAAGGCACAATAGAGGATGACACCACTAGAATAATGGCCTCATTACTTTATCCATACATTGGAAGGGATTCCAGGGAACTAGTATATAGACTAGAATATGTGTAGAGGCACTACAAAATGGACAACATTACAACATAAATTTGTAGTAACATTCTCATTTGAACATGAGAACCCAAACATTGGTTCAACATTGAAGCATATATGAGGGGTGATATTTATTGATGAGCTAGAGGTTGAAATCATGATAGAATATCAACAACATAATAGGTAGATAGTCAAAGAACTACTTTCATGCTATCATGTTGAAGAGGAAGCACAAGATGAATATGATCCACCCAACATTCAGATTACATAAATTGAAGGGGAAAGAGAGGTGGAAGGTCCATCTATGGAGTCAGAAGTATTTGCTGCACCAATCAAAGTTAATAAAGTCAACATTGGGACAATTGACAATACTAAAATGGAAATTATTAGAGACTATTGGGATGAACAAACAATAGAAATAATAATAGATTTATTGCATGAATACAATGACCTGTTCCCAATGACCTTTACAAAGATGAAACAAATAACAGGGGATCTAGGTGAGATGAATATACCCCTCAAACCTGAGGCTAGACCTGTGAGGCAAAGTCTCTACACACTAAATCTAGTGTATAAGAAGAAAGTGAAAGAAAAAATTGACAGAATGTTAGAAGTTGGTATAACAGAGCTGGTAGAGGAATCTGAATGTATCAGTCCTATGGTAGTCCAAGAAACAAAACAAGCAGGGATAAAGATTTGTGTATATTTGAGGAAACTCAATGATGCTTTCTTACATGACCCTTTCCCCACCCCTTTTACATATGAGGTCTTAGAGAATTTGGGAGGCCAGGAAGCATATTCATTTACAAATGGATTCTGAGGTTACCATTAGATCAAAATAGCTCTAGAGGTCAGGTATAAGATTAATTTTTATATAGAATGGGGATCATGCTAAATTATGAGATTGATTTCTTATGCAAATTATTTCTTTAGATTCTTCAACACTATGATTCCAGCTTAATACATTTCAATAATATAGAATCATAATTGAATAGCAATAATCCATATTATTTTCAGCACGAAATGAGAGCGGAGATATAATAAAGAAATGCACAGAGATATTGCAAATATTCAATAATATAACAAAAATGTATCATAGTTGAAACCATAAGCCCAGATATATAGTAATACATGATTTCTATTAATGAAATAAATGTATAGAGACTGTAAAAATACAGAGTGAAAGACTCACTAGAATGGTGGCAGCCTATCTCTGAGAAGAGATGTGACGACTACTCGCATTTACAAGAAGATGATTATAATGAGGCTCTGAAGGTATTTTTACAATAAAAAATAATTCCAAAAACCCTAGACATCCAAAAACCTAACCCTAGGAGATGAAACGCCAAAAGTCATGTGGGCCCCATTTGGGTAAGTTAGTACATCAACTTCCCGAGGTCATAACTTTTGCATACGATCTCCATTTTAGGAGTATGATAGCCTGTTGGAAAGGTATCATCATGGAGATCAATTTTGGGGGATCAATCATGCCTCTGATTATCATTGATAATCTATATCCTGAGAAACCTTCATTTAGGCCCTCAAAATGGCCCCGAAAGTTAAAACTGCTAAAAATAGTAAATTGCCAAAATTGTCAGAAAACCATTTTAAGCCAGTTGGAAAAGGTGGGTGGCCACCAATATCCACCTAGATCAATCCTCCCTCCTTAGGAAGCAATGGTCTCCATTGCATTGAGTGCCCGGGGGAGAGGAAAAAATGTTTGTTGAATCTAAATCTTGTTGAGCTACTTGCCTTGTTGGAGACGTTGTACTGCTCAGTTTGTGGAAGTCTGTCACAAACCTGTTGCGGCTAAGGTTATTCAAAAAGTTGAGATACATGAGAGGATTGTGTGCAGAAGGAATATTTGTGCTTTGCTACAACCTCGTCGACCTGCTTCTGTTGGATAGAAGGTGCTTGGGGCGAGGCTGTAGTGGTTGTAGTGTTCTTTTGTTCCCCTTTTGAAAAGATTGTGAAGAAGCTGAATTTTGTAGTATGAGATACTACCTTGCGACACTATTTAGGTGGAAAAATATTCATAACTACCTATGGTATTCTTTAGATATGACCCCCTAGAGAAACAATGACACTGTAGGGTTGACTCATAAATAGCATGGCATCTCCACATATATGGTTGGCCCAAGAGAACACCACAGACATCCAGTGGGGACACATCACATAATACCTCATCCTTGAAGGGTTGGATGTCGTATGAAAATCGACACTACTGGTTGACACAAAGATCTTGTCCTTGGTGAAGTCACCCGATGTTGTATGGCTACGGGTGTGGTGTTGTTAACAATCCTAGCTATTTGACGACCTTTGATGAGATGATTTTCTTCTGGCTTCCACTATCAATAATAAAATGCAGTGGGGTCCCTTTCACCCACATTTGTGAATGAAAAAGGTGCTCTTCGGGATCTGTTGGTTCTTTTGGTTGAATTGTTGCGGTCATGACAATAGTAGTGGGGTCTGTATCAATGATCTATCATTTACCAGTATTTTCATAATCAGATTATGAATCAGGGTTCGGCTCCTTATCTTTAATCTCGACCACCAATGACTGTTTTGAGCGACATTCATCGGTGTTGTGACAGGGGATTTTGTGGAAATTGCACCATTTTCCGGTGTCCTTCTTTGTCTTTGTGACCCTTATTTTTCTATGGCTTAGACTAGTTTTTCAGGGGACTATTTGTTAGGTCCTTCTTTCTCATACTTTGTTTGTTACGGATTTGCAAACTTGAACTCCCATTTGTTCTGGTGCTTAAATTTTTTCTCAATTTTAATAGCATATCGATAAGCAACACCGAGTGATGAGATATCTATAAAAACCATTTCAGTTTGGATGTATCTATGTAGTGCCCCATGGTATTTTAGAACCAAATGTCGTTCAAAGTCTTTGATACCCAGCTTGGTATGCAAGGTATGGAAGGTATTGGTGAACTCTGAAACTGCTTAGCTCCTCTCTTTTCGTAGTGTGGTCCATCTCATGTACTAGTCCTCATAGTTGCCAACAAGGTAATACTGTTCCTTTACTACATCCACAAAAAAATCCCAAGTGGGCTCGACCCCATATATTCCAGACTCCTCTATGGAACTTTTCTCCCAGTAAGTTTCCCACCAATTTTTGACATAAAGGAGATCTTTAAGGAGTGCGAAGGTGATCTTTTCTCTGTCGGAAAAATTGTGAACAAAATAATAACCTTCTAGCATATTTAACCATTTGTCTAGGGCTTCTGCATCTATCTGTTCTTCAAATACAAGAGAATCAAAATTAACTTGTACCTTGAAAGGGGAGTTGCTTCCAAAGTGGTCGCTTGATGAAGATGCGCATGTTTCTATCGGTAGGCATTGAAGGATGTTGGAAAAATTCTCCATCATTTCATCCCTCTGTTGCGTGAGAGCTTGCTCAAACAACAGACTGATAGGATCGTCTTCTCTGTTGTTTTTATTTTCTTCCGCAATTGAGGGTTTCTTGGGTGTGCGAGAGTGATTTTCCTCAAGAGAGACAAGCTTGATACCCAACTTGCTATAATCGGACCTCATTAGGGACATGCATTGAAAAACAAAATGATCAAGAACAACCTGCTCTGATACCATTAATCCAGATTTATTTTCGACATGAAATGAGAGCGGAGATATAATAAAGAAATGCACAGAGATATAAAATATATTCAATAATATAATAGAAATGTATTAGAGATGCAACCATAAACCCATATATACATTAATAAACTATTTCTATTAATGAAATAAATGTACAGAGACTGTAAAAATACAAAGTGAAAGACTCGCTAGAATGGTGGCAACTTATCTCTGAGAAGAGATGTGACGACTACTCGCATTCGCAAGAAGATGATTAAAATGAGGATATGAAGACATTTTTACAATAAACAAGAATTCCAAAAACCCTAGACATCCAAAAACCTAACCCTAGGAGATGAAACGCCAAAAGTCATGTAGGCCCTGTTTGGGTAAGTTAGTACATCAACTTCCTGGGGTCATAACTTTTGCATACGATCTCCGTTTTAGGCATGTGATAGCTTGTTGGAAAGGTATCATCGAAGAGATTAATTTTTTGGGATCAATAATTCTTTTAGATATAATGTATAATATTTATCCAGAAAAAACTTCATTTAGGCCCTCCAAATGGCCCTGAAAGTTAAAACTGCTAAAAATAGTAAATTGCCAAAATTGTCAGAAAACTGTTTTGACTAGTTGGAAAAGGTGGGTGGCCACCGATATCCACTTGGATCAAGAAATAACCATGAGTATACATAAGAATGCACATCAACAACACATGTACCCTAGGGAAACCTTATACAGGGAGAAAAACCCCAGCAAATGATATTCCTTTAATACATTAATAATGTAAGATCACTTACAAATATCCACCATGAATACTCTGCTCTTAAATATCTTTCCAAGTTGACTCTGACCTGACTATGTAAATAAGATACCTTTATGATATCTAAACTCTTGTTACAAGCCAACAATGAATACGTATCTAAGTTTCCTTCAAATACTGAGATACACTGCTTGTTATGGACTAATATATTAGCTCTGATATGGACTATTATTGTTGCCTCTATTTGACTAATATGTGTCTCTATTCAGCATTGATATTGGTTCTTATATTTGAATGATATTTGCCTCTATTTAGAACTATTATTGATGCCTCAGTTGGATTGATACGTGCCTATGTTTAGCACTGGTATTGATGCTTCTATTGGATTCAGACGTTCCTCTATTTAGCACTGGTATTGTTGCCTCTATTGGACTGATATGTGCATCTGTTTAGCACTGGTATCATTGCCTCTATTGGAGTGATACCTACTTCTATTTAGCACTAGTATTGCTACCTATATTGGACTGATACATGCCTTTGTTTATCATTGGCATTTCTACCTCTATTGGAATGATACCTGCCTTTGTTTAGAACTTATATTTCTGCCTCTATAGATTCACCCTTACCCTGCATAAAGACTGTGTAGAAGAGAGGGTTCAACCTATGCTTATAAAGGAGTGAACATGAGAAGAGGAGAGGGATTGAATTAGTGGTATGAAAGCATGCTTGACATAACTCAACTTCATAGTTTAGTTTGAAAATAGAACTAGACTTAAGACTTCAGTTACAACTCACCATTGACTTGGTGTGCATGCGTACTAACTTATCATGCATATGTCATGCATGCAACATGCAACTGGACATGCATGAAACATGAAACATGCATGCATGCAACATGCAACATCCAACATGTGACATGCGAGAAAATTGACAACTTTGACTTTGACTTAGGCATGCAACTTTGACTTTTACAACTCGACTCTCATGGCAATTCAAATTTCTCTTCGTGGTGGATAATGTTACATGTGCCAATGCATTACATCATTTTCAATATCAGGAAAATCATTTGTTTCTAGCTCATAGGAATTTTATGTTCAACCTAACTTTTGCTAGATTCCTTATATTTTGCTCATGGCTCACAAGGCTTGACTAGGCTCACATAGGTTGTATGTTCCCATTGACTTTTGCACTAGTATGTCTATGCTCACAAAGGTTGTATGTTCCCTTTGACTTTTTCACTAGACTATCTATGCTCACAAAGGTTGTATGTTCCCCCTGACTTTTGCAATTGACTTACATAGAATCTCATTCGCCCTGATTTTCGGTTTGACTCACAGAGGTTGTACATCCCCCCTAGATTCTCTCAATACCTCACAAAACTGGTTGATTCTCCAAATCTAACTGGATAGCCTTAGGGTGGCTCATATGTCCTCTCATTGGAGAGTTACTATCTATGTTGCCAAATTTAATACTCCCTCTCTACGAGGGTGTCATTCTCACCCACTCCAAGCTTTCCTCTCAGTTGCACAAATTGTCTCAATGGAAAAGGCTTGGTTAGGATATCAACTACCTTCTCGCTCGTGGCTATGTACTGTAAGTTTACAGTTTTTCTCTGGAACAAGTCTCAGATGTAGTGGTAATTCATGTCAATATGATTTGATCTGTCACAAAATACCAGGTTCTCTATCATTTTTATGCAACTTTGATTTTCACAGTGAACCATCGTCATCTCAAGATTGTCACCAAACTACCCAGAAACCATTTTTTTGATCCATACTTCTTCCTTGCTAGCATCACTAGTTGCAATGTACTCAACCTCTGTTGTACTTTGTGCAATGGATCCATGTTTCTAGATTGACCAAGAGATCATAGTGGATCCTAAACTGAAGAGGTATCTGAAAGTACTTCTCAGATCCACTGGGATTCTTTCCCAGTCAACATCTGCATACCCATGTAGAAATAAACCACCATTGGATGTATATTTTAGACCATAAGTAATGGTCCCTCTGAGATATCTCAAGATGTGATTTTTTGCCACCTAGTGTCTCTATCTCGGTTCAGTCATGAACTGAGTCATTGCAATCACTACATAGAATATATCTGTCTTGGTGTGGATCATGTACATCAATGATCCAATCAATTTCCTATACATGGTCGGATCCACCAAATATGAACCTGAATAAAAAACATGCAGATTCCTTAGGTTGGTAACCATCAGAGTAGAAATGGATTTGCAATCCATCATACCAAACCTATTTAGTACATCCACTATTTATTTTCCTTGTGCTATAAATATCTCTTCCTATCTTTGCCACACTTCCAATCCTAGGAAGTAATGCATCAAGCCTAAGTATTTCATCTCGCATTATGAGATTAGCTCCATCTTACACCAGGATATTATCCCTTCATCTACTGTTAGAAAGAGATCATCAACATAAGTGATTAGTATAACAAGTTTTTTACTTCTTCCCTTGAAGTACATATTTTCATCAACATCACTGTTTTGAAAGCCCATGATTTTATGAAAGTCATCAATCATGTCATACCAAACTTTGGGAGCCTGCTAAAGACCATACAAGGAATTTATTAGCTTGCATACATGAGTGTCTTTATTATGCAGTACAAAAACATATGGTTGTTCCACAAATACCTCTTGTTCAATATTTCCATTCAATAATGTTTTTTTTATATCCATTTGATGTAGCTTCCAACCAATAATTGAAGTTAATGCAATAACAACTCGAATGGAGGTATAATTGGCTATAGGGGAAATTTTTTTGTAGTCAATTCCTTGTTTCTGAGTGAAGCCTATGGCTACAAATATTTATTTGAACTTTTCCACATTCCCATCAGTTTCATGTTTGATATTATAGATCGAATTGGAAGAGATCATTGATTTGTCATTTGGCCTCAGTAGAATGTCCTAGATATTTTTCCTTGGAATTGACTTGTATTCCTTAAGCATGGAATCCTTCCATACTTGTAATTTATGTTCTTCTTCAAATGAAAAAGGTTAGACATCATTGATGCTTCTCATCAGTGCAACATAGCCTCCAAACCTGTGAGGCCTCTTACTTTCCCTGGAAGTTTCTTTGGGAGTAGCTATATTTTTTGCTTCCTACACTGTTTATTTAATCTATCATGGCTTCATTTTCGCTAGAGGTTCTTCAAGAGTTATTTCTAACTCTTCAACAGGTTCTAGGGGCTCGTCACTTGGCCCTTCATGAGGTTCCTATGTTAGGTAGCTAGAAAGGTAGTGGAGGGGTCCAAAGGACCCATAGTGGTAATAGTGGATACCATTCAATGTAAGGTGGACTAGATCCACTATATTATTAAATAAGGCCCACTACATTAGTTATATATAATAAATGGGTAGTTAGATATAATAAATGTAAGATGACTTCTTAGAAGGTTCTACTTCTAAAATATTACTCCTATAGAATGTTCTTAGGTGATGGTAACACTATATAAAGGAGTTTAAGAAATGTAATGGGATATGAAGAAAAATATTGTATTTGGAGAAGTAGCTCATTAGGATGAATCCCCCTCGAAGAGGCAAGTGAATAGGAGAGGATCCCTTCCATAATAGGATCCATTGTATGGTGTTTCCCTACCTCAAGGGTTTTGATATAATAAAGTGATAGTTTTCTATATTGTTCCATATATATTGTGTGGTGATTGTATTAAGATATGTTTGGTACTATTGTGGTAGTTTTTATTCAGGTCTTTGGTTCTTCACAATTGGTATCATAGCACTTTCCTTGGCAAAATAAGGGAAGAATTTTTTGCTCTTTTTGAAGATTTTTTCTAGGGAAGAAAAAGAGGGCGGTGCACTTCAGGTTCTGAAATAAATATTTACGAGCTGAATTTGGAAAAACAAAAATTGGGTATTTGAATTCCTCTTGGAAAAATACTCAATTTCAAAAAAAAAATCAGTCAAAACAGAATCCAGGAAGTAAAGTTATGAGCATTTTAAATTCAACATTTTTCATGGTTTTTCCGGAAAAAGCCATGATTATCTGCAATAATTTATTTTTAAACCCTTGTTCTATTTTTTGGGTTTTTTCATGATGGTGACGAGCTTGTAGAGTTCATAAATTTTCATAGGGTTCTCATATGGATATTTCCTCTCCAACCCTCCAATAAATTCTACAGATGACTGAAGCATTCAAAGCCCAATTGTTTGACACATTGTATGGCAGAGTGCATGATAAATTGCATGACCTTGCAGATGGCCTCAATGATATTTTTCATAGTATTCAAGATTCATTGGATAACATGTAGGATATATTTCTTATGGAAGAAATTAGAGATGAATATAATCAAGAAATCTATGTTTGGTATGATTTTGAGGCCGATTGTGATGATTGGTATATGAATAGTTGTCATTTCTGGGATGACAATCACTTCCATATTTTATTTGATGAATCTACTCCACATTTTGTAGAGAACATAAACGTGAAACATCAAGAGATAGTCATGATTAATAGTGTTGAGCCTGCATATTCTACAACAGTATTTTTCCTTCCAGATTCAACTTTTACCATTCCCCACTGTGTGGATGGATATTCTTATTTGGATCCACATGATAGGTGTCAGTACTGGGAGCATCATTTTCAGTTGGATATGGGGTGTCAGTATATTTCATGTGGAATTCACATGAAAAATTGAACATGGGACCATGGTTTACAATGACAGTTGGAATACTTCAATATTGTGGCTTCTATTTCTCAATGGGACCCTGGTTCTCTAGTCTACTTCAGCACTATGGTCCACACTTATCCATGGGACCCTGGTATATGGTTGTACATCAAGCATTGAGGACAACACTTTCATAAGGGGGATGAAATTAGGGATGATTTTAAGGATGGAAATTTATTTTAAAATGTAGAAACCTTGGCGAATCTTACTAATCCTTCATATTCCAATTATAAAATGTTTGGCGGTGTTTTTGTAAAAATATTCAAATTTCTAAGGATTTTATATAGTTTATATAAAATTTTGGTGATTTTTAAGGTAAAATAATTTTAACCTTTAGAATTTGGGCGAATCATTTTTAGAATATCGAATTTTTTTTTGGGAAAAACCATGAAAAATTAGCCCATGAGCGAAATTTAGCCCCTAAAATCATCCATGGATGAAATTTTAGGTAGCTAGAGAGGTAGTGGAGGGGGGTGGGGAAAGGGCCCATAGTAATAATAGTGGAGGCCATTCAATGTAAGGTGGACTAGGTCCACTATATTATTAAATAAGGCCCACCATGGTAGTTATATATAATAAATGGGTAGTTAGATATAATAAATGTAAGAGGAACTCTTAGAAGGTTCTACTTCTAGAATATTCCTCCTCTAGAATGTTTTTAGGTGATGGTAGAACTATATAAAGGGGTTCAAGAAATGTAATGGGACATGAAGAAAAGTATTGTATTTGGAGAAGTAGCTCATTAGGAGGAAGCCCCCTCGAAGAGACAAGTGAATAGGAGAGGATCCCTTCCATAATAAGATCCATTGTATGGTGTTTCCCTACCTCAAGGGTTTTGATATAATAAAGTGGCAGTTTTCTATATTTTTCCATATATCTTGTGTGGTGATTGTATTCAATTATCTTTGGTACTGTTGTGGTATTTTGTATTCGGGTCTTTGGTTCTTAACATAAACTGGAAAAACTCAACCTTAGGGTTTGGGTGAAACCCTAAGTACAACAGTTGCAAACTGGAAAATTGGTCCACTGGAAAAGTGTACTAGGATAGGGAGAACTTCCTGATGGTATTGGTTTGTTTGGAAATCATCTCTAGACTAAAAATGGCTCCCTTTTATGCTTCTAGATCTGCAACTAACTTCTATTCAGGCCTACTCTGATAACATGTTAGAATTTTAAACTTTTTGGTTACACAATTACAATTACTTAATCCAATAACAATTGTACTAGGATAATTGAAAGATAGACAATAAAAAATACAATAGAACATAAAGATTATCCTAGGAGACCCTCGTGGGGGAGAAAACATAGCAACGAAAATCCTCAATATAGATTCCTTCAACCAATACAATGATACGTTATAGCTCTGCAAGAAAGACCAAGACCAAAACACCAAAGGAAACCAGTCTCCAAGACTTGTGCATAGACCTTCTTATGTGCTCCAAGATGCACAAGAGAAGTTTGTGACCAAATGAGAGGAACCTATCCTCTATTTATACACAATAATGTCTCTTAACCCAAATTACCCATAAAAGAGATCTGACTAGCCAGAACGGGGCTTTCTACAATTATAAGTAAAATACCAATAATGTAATAATTTTTGTTGAGACGACTTGTACAATGTAATTATAATAACCATTTAAAGTTTTGACCAAAAAAAATATACAATAATATCTTCTGTAGTTACACCAAAAATATTAACAAAGTCTAGTTCAATAACCAAGAACATCTCCTAAAGAAGATCAACTTCATCTCATAAACAATAAGCATTTACATAAGAACAAGAATATATCCTAGAGAGGAGATCAACAAGTGTATATCTAGTATTAAGGGGTCAGTATAATGATCATAACTTCAATCGATCAAGATGCAACATACGATCATAATAATGCCATAACAACTAGAGACATATCAATTTTTAAGTAATCAAACCTAGAGTCTTCACTGCTAGGGAGGGTGTGCTTGTTCCTATGAATGTACTGAATTCAAAATCACTACATGGAAAAGGTATATTGTACATCCCCTACAAACACACCCATGCTTTGCTAGATGATATAACTTGAAAAGAATATACAAGTGCATACCTTTGAAATTTGTAGTATCGTTCATCTTGTCTTCTAATCTAAAACTAGACACCATCTTGACTAGAAGAGGTTAGAAATTGAATAAAAAAGGTTCAATGATTAGAAAACTCTAGAAACCCTAAAATTTCAACTTTGATCACAAAAATCAATTTTGACCAAAATTCAACCTTTGACTTTGATTTTGGCCCAAAAAAATAAAACTTGATGTTTTTGTTTGCTAAGGGAACTAGAGGGTGCACTAGAATACCGAAAAATTAGGTCCAATGCTTCACTCAAAGTGCCCAAGAATTTAGTTTTATGGTTTTTTGCAGTTGCAAAATCAAAAACCCTAGTTGCAGTTGCAACTAGTGCTGCAACGAGCTTGACAAGGAACTCTTGATCTACCTTCCAACGATTAGACTGTTCTGAAGGTAGTGTGGGCCCATAACTTGATTGAATAATGTAGATGTGCTCATTTCACCATAAAAAAAATCTACACCATTTTCACCCAACCATAGACACAAAGTAGAACGATTTATGCTAAAGAATAATATATGTTGATAAAATATTAATGATGATAACACAGATCACAAAAACAAGATCCCTTAAAAGAAAATATTAAGATATTTGATATTCATAACATATTATAAGAGAGGTTAACTCAAAAGTTAAAGTGGGAAGGGATGGGAGGAATGTTGTTGATTTCCTCTATATGGAGGATAAAAATCAAATCCTCATCACAATACTAGAGACAAAGTGAAAATTGTGTTGTTGTGCCAGGTCACATCTTCAGGAAATAGGTTGTGCATTCATCATTTACCATGCATTATCTACTAAACTTTCCTAGAGGATGGAATATAAACATATATCATGAACATAGTTCTTCATCATGTGATAGGAGGTATTTATAATAAATATATGTTATGGATTTTATATTTATTTAATTTATTTTTATATTTAATAAATTTAAAATTAAGATGGATTTACATTAATCATATTTAATATAAAGTTTAACGTTTATGGATAAGGTTAAATATCTTTTGTGATAATTTGAATAAAACAATTATTTAGTCTAAATGGATTTAATTTTAAAATGAAAACCTTATTTAATGTAATTCTTCATTTTCAATGCATTCTTTATCCATCACTTTTCTACTAACATGATGTACCTTTCATTGGTTTATAATGTTTGGTTCGTTGTTATAATAGTAATCTAATTTTAAGGTCACAACCAATCCAAACACTAAATTGGTGTATGATACCCCCTTGTTTGTGGGACAAGGGACCCACTCCATGCAATGAATTGATTGCTAAAGTCTACAGAGGTGCACATGCTCTACCCTCCTTTGGATTTAAACCTATGACCTCCAAGGAAGAAACACATGTTTTTAACTATTTAGCCCACTCAAGTTGTACTAAGAATTTTCATTTATTATTTAGAAAAAAATGAATTCCATATTACTAATTTCAAATAATTGGTACATTAATGACTTATAATGAGTCTTGCATATTAATAATTTAAAAGTGAGTAACTTGCCAATTATTGATCCATGATTTTTAGAGTTATGTGTTGATGTATTGGTTAAGGGTCCATATATATATGTTCATAGTCCCAACTTCAAATCATTAATGATCCATTAGTCACTCATGAAGAGTCTTTCATGTTAGTAATTTGGAAATCTATAACTTTCCAATTGCTAAGTGTGACTTTTAGAGTGATGCATTTGCATATTGGTTAAGGTCCCAAATATGTACTTCCATAGTCCCAAATTCTAACATTAGGTACAGAGCATATGGATTATTATATATAATTATGCTTTCTCATGATAAAATGCTATATTAAATGACACATGATTTTTGTTGAAATAATATCATACCATTAATGATTTATTTTTTTGGGAGAAAACATTAACATTATTATACAATTAGCATACTTTTAAAATAAGGAAGAGGAATAATGAAGGGGATCAAGAAATAGACATGTAGGATGAGGTAAGACAAATTTTGTGTTATTTTCAACATCATAGTTAGGAAAGTGGATTGTATAGTTGTAACTGAATTAGGAGCTTATTATAAAATTATTGATCTTGTCCTTGGACACTTGTGGTGGCATTAAAACCTAATTAAACAAAGATTTAAGGTTTTCCAATTCTTCTCATGCTTAATTGGATATTTTATTCAAATTAATAACATCATTATCTATAACAATTATCTAGAATAAGTAATGTTGGTGGAGTCATTGCAAAAAAATGTTTTGTAAGCATAGATTGTTAGACATGGTATATGCTCAACGATGATCTTTGTATGATTGGAGAGCTCATTCAACATAGGTTGAAAGTATTCCATGGAGGAATGAAAATATACTCATCCAAAACAAAGAAAAATTTCCAATTGACCATGAATGTGCATTTGAACAAAAAGTGGTTTACAAAGATGAATTGATTATGGAAATACCCATGAAATTGTTCGTGCATGGTTATATCTTGTAATTCTTGACAATCATTGGGAATCCATGGCTCTAGTGTGTCTCTAAATTGAGTATGAATGCCACTCACATAATGGAAAATGAAATTCTATTGAGGGCCAAAGAATTTGGAAGCATAAGACACCCACTCTCTAAGTATATGAGGAATCAAGTCACCAATTTACAATGAGGAACCATAACATATATAATTGTAGGGGGGTGTTGGCTAAAAACATATGGATTGTAGGAAATTTCTTCATCCTTAAAAGCAATGATCCTCTTTGGTTTCCTAAACTCATTGCCATCAAGTGTGTGAATAATGAGCTCTCGACCATTACCATCAATAACAACACTTTGATGAAATGTGCAATTGAAAATTATGATGACTGTATAAACCAATACTATGGAAATTTGATTCAGAGGTAGATGGTGGGATGAATATGGATACTTATGTGTTTCCTTGCTATTTTCTCTATTCCATCTGCATCACGATGTTTATTGGGAAGAAATTAATCAAACCATTGATTTATGCAAACCGGTATTAGTGAAATGACCATTTTATAAGGATACAACCACATTCAAGAAATGCCTCCAACCTAGAATTATAATTTCATCAAATCCAAAATTACAATTTCAATAAAGATTGTCTAGACATATTCTAATAATAATAAATTCAAAAAGGTTAAATTGTTTAGAGTATTTTATTTTATGTTTCAAACATTCTGTTAAAGTAAAAATTTATTATCAAATAGTTAATTTTGTTTTCTAATAAACTATTTAAATTGAAATTTTTTACATAGCAAGTAGAAACAAGATTACCATCTTGACATAAAAATATGATCAGTGCAACTTTCAACCTTCTAGGTTTTTTACACAGTTATGCTTTCTTCTATGGATTCAATTAGAGGAGGGAGCTCCACTCCCTCCTACAGCCACATCATTGAAGGTCACTGCTAATTCCCCTAGGGTAACGCACCATCTCTTGATCCTAAACACCGTGGTCTCGTTTCTTCTTCTAACAAATAAAAAGGCAAATCAAAAGTTCCTGGACCCCAACAACATTCGAGTGTACCAGGATATACCAATAGTTGTCTTCCTAAAGTCGTAGAGAATCCATATTACCAGGTAAAAACTGAAAAAAAACGGTTGCATCCAACACATGCAAGAACATGCCTTCATTGGAAAATTCATGGGCATATGGCCAATAGAAGAAGTGCTTTTAAGGTGGAAAAAAACCACATGGAAAGCCAAGGGATAAATCGACCTCAAACTTGGATCAGAAGGATGTTTCACTGATGTCTTTTCCAATGTAGAGGATAGAGACAGAGTCTTCGAAAATATCCCATAATTCTTCAATTCTGCAAGCCTACATTTTAGACCATGGACTAAAAGATTCATGCTGGAGAAGGAGGATTTCATTGTAGAACCAATATGATTACAAATTTATTCCCTACCGCAGAATTTTTGGATTCAAGAAATTTTCAAGCGCATCAAAAACACTCTCAAAACCTTTTTTAAAACCTCATAAATAACAAAGCAAGGCTGCTACACAACATACACAAGAATCCGTGTCTACATGGATCTCACTAAATCCCTACCAACATCAATCAACCTACTATACCAAGATAGTGAATGGGTTAAAACTCTGTACTATGAACACATTCCTTTCCACTATAGACGATGCCATGAACATGATCACATTTTTAGGGACTACCCTTTAGTGCCTCAAACTCATCAAAATCACCCCATGAAACAAAGAGATGAAAAAGGTTTTTAATAGGTTGCATCTAAGAAAAAATCCAAAAATACTTCCAACATGTCTCTTCCCAAAACTACTCTAGAGACTCACAATCCATATGAATCCTTATCCCAAGAACATAACAATCAAAACTCCCTAAACAATTACGATCCAAAGAAGGAACAGTCTAGAACACATCCTCAAGAGGAAAAAATAAAAATATGAAAGGTGATGAACAACGATCAACCCAACATGGAGATCAAGACATGGAAGAAGACATGAAATACTACCTCAACTTAGATGAAGGGGAAGATATGGATCTTGGTGATCTATATCTCAACACCATTGTAGCCGCATGCAAAAATCAAGATATGAACTCAATTCTAGAATGCCAAGTGCAGCTCTTGAAGGAGGCCTTAATGAAAAATAAAATCTTCGATGAAACTTCCTCACACGGTATGACCTTGAACTCAAATCTTGGAATCAAATCTTCTACATCCCTTCCATCTAAAATACCAAGAGATGTAAGGGAAAAAGGCATAATATCAAATAAACAACTTCTCAAGGACTTAGGATAATTTCTTGTGAACTCTGGGAGAATTTCTTTAATGACTGATAAGTTCCACCCTTAACCCCACCATTCTCAATGAAAATCATCTCATGGAATATAAGAGGCCTAAATGGAAAAACCAAACAAAGAATCTTGAAGAAAAAAATCATGCAAGAAAAAACCTCTGTTATTATGATGCAAGAAACAAAATGTCCCCACCTTCTCCTTCAAACCTTCCCTTCTAGATTTTGGGTAGGTTCCCAAGTAGTCATTATCGATGCCCTTGGTTCCTCTAGTGGCTTGACACTCATTTAGAATCCCACCACTATCACCCTCTTTCTTTTCTTCTCCACTAAATATGCTCTCTCAACTCGCTTGCAACTTGTGGGATCCTCCTTCATGGGATTCCTCACCAATGCTTATGTCCCTACTTCCCCTCTTTCCAAAGATTCCTTTCTTGATACCTTATATTCCCTAAATCCTCTTTTTTTCAACCATACTTGGCTAATTGGAGGAGACTTAAACATCACTACTTCACTTTCACAAAAACAAGGAGGTCAAAGAAGACTAGACCCCGATTCCCAATCCTTCCTGGAGGCTATACTTGATATCATCTTAGTCAATATTGAAACCACTAATGGAAATTTCACTTGGAATAATCATAGACAAGGAAAACAACAAATAGCCTCTCATCTGAACCTCTTTCTTGTCTCTGATTCCATCCTCTTAGCCAACCCTCACCCCCTAGCCTCAATTCTCCCCTTCACAGGCTCTGACCATTGGTCCATTTCTCTTCACCTAGACTTGCATGGAATTCCTCCCAATCATCCCTTCCATTTCAAAATATTATATCTCACCCACCCCTCCTTCCAAACTCTTTTTAAAACTTGGTAGTATGAGTACAACTGCCCCATTGGATCCCCCATGCTCAAATTCCAATAGAAGCTCAAATATATCAAACATCAGCTCAAGATCTAGAACAAATCATAATTTGGAAACATCTTCCATGAGAAGAAACATATCACAACTAATATAGAACATATGAAACAATCAATGATCAAAGAAGGTTGAACATAAACTCTAATAAAAGTGAAAGAATGTCTACAACATGATCTCCACAAAAGGGAAAATGAAGAAGAAATATTATGGAAGCACAAATCAAGAATACATTGTCTCAAATAAGGTGAAATAAACACTACTTTATTTCATAGATCAATGATTCAACGAAGACATGAAAATCATATCCTCTCCATCAAACAAAATCAAGGTAGCTCTCTAATGGAGCATACATAAATAGAGAAGGAATTGGTCTGATACAATCAAAACCTCTTATCGAAACCCAAACAAAATTATCAACCCTCCATTCATAAATCACCCAACACATCTGCTCCTTAGTCTCCATTGAAAAAATGAATCCCTCATGCGACCAGTCACCCTTGAAGAAGTAAAACATGCAACATTTTCCATGCCCAAAAATAAGTCTCTAGGTCCCGATGGCTTTACCTCATATTTTTACCAATCTTGTTGGCCTATTAAGGAATATATTTGGATAGTGGTTGAAGATTCATGGCATCATACCAACATCCTGCCTACACTCATTGTCACTTTCCTTTACCTCATTCTGAAAGAAGACAAAGTGCAAGACCCAAGTAAGTTACAACCCATAACTCTCTGTAATGTCATCTTCAAAATAATTACCAGAGTCATATCCGACCGCCTTAAACCCCTCCTTCCCTCCCTAATATCTCTAGAAAAAACTAACTGTGTTGAGGGAAGAAAAATTATAGATGGAATCATTCTAGCCCATGAGGTCATGCATTCCCTTAAGACATCCAAAACCCCAGGCATGCTCCTAAAGTTGGATTTCTCAAAAGCCTTTGAAAATCTTAATTGGAAATACGTCCAACATAACATCTTTGCTTTTGTCTTTTCATCTTCCTGGAAAAAATGTGTTTTTTCCCTCAGTTCCTTTGCTTTATTCTCCATTCTCATCAATGGTTCAACTTATCTAAGTTTTATCCCCTCCTGAGGAATTCGACAAGGAGACCCTCTCTCCCCCTTCCTATTTATCCTTTTGGCAGAAGGCCTCAGACAATCCCTTAAAGAATTTTTGGCTACTCAGAAGATCAAAGGAATCCACATAGAAAACATGGATCAACCCATATCTCACTGCAAGATACCAGATATACAAAATATGAAGAACATAAATGAAATGCTAGAAATGACAGAATAACAGTAAAATATCCAGCATAATCTTCACAATACACAGAAATTATATACGAAATAGCAATAGAAATAGAACTTTGAATCAGATAGCAATGTTCACAGGCCTCTTCGAGGGGGCAACCTCCAATCGAGCAGCGCTATGTTACAATAATATCCAAGCTAGGGTTCTCATACCCTTGACTCCTATTTATACTAAAAAGAAGCATCTAGAGGAAGATCCTTCTAGAAGCGGAAGCTTCTATTAGGTCTTCTTACATCCGCCTTATTCTATTTTATTGGAAGGTCTTATTAATATTGACCTTTATTACATCCGAATACATTGATCTACCTATGTGCGGGTTAGGACCTTAACATGTCCGCCCCCTTAAAAACAGCCTTATCCTCAAGGCTGGAGATGTGGAAACTGCTGCAAAATGGAAGCTGGTTCCCAAGTGGCATCTGTTGGAGTCATATATTTCCATTGTACGAGCACTTCCTTGATGGTTCTCTGATGCAGGCGACGCTCCCTCTGGTCCAAAATTGCTTCTGGTTGTAGCCAAATGGATCCTTCTTCAGCTAACTCTGGAAGGTTGGTTTGAAGTTGGCACCTGGTTCCAATCACCTTCTTCAAGAAGGAAACATGAAAAACAGGATGTAGCTTCGACTGACTGGGCAGAGCTAACTGATATGCGACTTGTCCCACACACTTTAGAACTGTGTAAGGGCCATAAAATTTGGGAGCTAGCTTCTGACACTACTCGGCCTTGAGGGAAGTTTGCTTATATGGTTGCAACCACAGAAACACCTGATCCCCTTCTACAAATTGAAGTTCCGAGCAACCTTGATCTGCTTGCTGCTTCATTCTGTTCTGGGCCATGACCAAGTTCTCTTTAAGGGTACGAAGGATATCCCCCCGGACGGTAAGTGTTTGGTCGACCGCCTGGACCTTCAAGGTACCCGACAAGTATGAGAGAACTGATGGTGGCTTCTATCCATACACTGCTTCAAAAGGAGTCATGCGAGTGGCTGTATGGTATGTAGTGTTGTACCACCATTCGGCGAGGGGTAACCATTGAGCCCACTGGTGTTGTTTTTCCGATGCAAAACACCTCAGATAGGTTTCCAAACACTT
>JASDQU010100316.1:327073-339999 GCA_032191745.1 Picea mariana | reverse complement strand
ATATATCTCGCCAGTTTAATTTGTTTATATTGTTGTTTATGTTCCCCAAGGGTTAGGTATTCAAGGGTTCTACAGACAAGGGTTTGCCCTGTGCTATAGCTCTCTGATATACGTGCGGGGTACAACAGTAGTACTCGGCCCAATATCTCAGGGCACTAACTAAGGAGGATAGACCCTACCCTTAGCCGTACTACCCGACTACCCAGGTACTAGAGAGTATCTTCCCGAGTGCTATTCTTGGTGACATTATAGCAGTCCGATGGCCGATAGGTTTATCTACAGAGGGCTTCAGGAAATCTAGGCCGGTCCGTACACAGGTGCTGTCTGATGCGCTACCACTCGAAGGGGTACCAACAGGGCTTACAAGGGTGGCCAACAAACGTGCGCTTAAGAACCACTTGTATTTCCTGCATGTATGAATCCCTCAACCACGGGTTTATGCGTGTAACGACAGATCTCTGTGGCTTAAAGACGCCAGAATACGTCTCTACCCTGAAAAACAAAATACCCACAATTTCTGCCAAGGAAAGTGCTCTGATACCACTTGCAAGATACCAGATATATAAAATATGCAGAACAGAAATGAAATGCTAGAAATGAAAGAATAACAGTAAAATATCCAGCATAATCTTCACAATACACAGAAATGATATACGAAATAGCAACAGAAATAGCACTTTGAATCAGATAGCAATGTTCACAGGCCTCTTCGAGGGGGAAACCTCCAATCGATCAGCGCTCTGTTACAATAATATCCAAGCTAGGGTTCTCATACCCTCGACTCCTATTTATACTAAAAAGAAGCATCTAGAGGAAGATCCTTCTAGAAGCGAAAGCTTCTATTAGGTCTTCTTACATCCGCCTTATTCTATTTTATTGAAAGGTCTTATTAATATTGACCTTTATTACATCCGAATACATTGATCTACCTATGTGCGGGTTAGGACCTTAACACTCACCAAAAATTTGTGGATGACACCATGCTTATGGCTCAACCAAACATCAAGGAATCCAATGCCCTACAACATGTTCTTCACAATTTTGAAGCTTCCTCGGGCACTTCCCTCAACCAAACCAAACCCCACATCTTATTTTTTAACACCCCATGTCATTTAGAACAAGATCTCAAGAATATTTGTATTTCAATGCAACACCCTCCCTTCTAAATATCTCAAAGCCACACTAATAGAAAATGGGTTCCAAAATTCCTCTTGGGAAGATCTGCTAAATCGTATGAACCAAAATCTCTCCAACTGGTCTTTCATAAAACTTAACACTCATGCTCATATAATCCTCCTCACTTCAATTATGCAATCCATGACTCTCTATATTTTCTCTACCCTTGTTGCACCCAAATCCATTCTGCAGACTATCCGAGATATCCAATGCTCCTTCCTCTGGGGAGGAGTCTAAAACAAAAACAAATGGAAACTAGTATCTCGGGACAAGCTATGTCTCCCAAATATTAAAGGAGGTCTAGGGCTCAGAGACCCTAAAACCCTAAGATCCATCCTCAAAGCCAAAACCTGGTGGAAATGGATAGCTTCCAAGGATGCATTATGGACCAATATTTGACAATGGAAGTACAAATCTCAAGTCAGATCTCAAAACCTCATAAAAATCATGAGAAACATTACATGATCAATCATCAAGAATGTTTCCTAGAAAAGAAAACACATCATACATTCTCACTGCTTCTCAAAAATCTGAAATGGTCACTTGGATCTCTTCTAGGATGATGCTTGGCAGTAACTCCCACCTTTAAGAAAACATCTAGTAGAGGCCATTATAAGGACATAATGAAAAAAATGAATCAAAATCACACCCACCATTATTGGATACCCTCTCAGCACCAGGACATTTTAAGAACTTGGATACCACAATATCACTAGATTCATCATATTCCCGAAGCTTATTAGGAACTATTCTACTAGGATCTCCAACAACAAAAAATTAGGATTCACACGAGACCAAACATTCTCCGATGGGGCCACGAACCAACATGATCCTTCACTATAAATGAATCCTACAATATAACCACTCGTGATCAAAATATCTCAACTCATTTGCTATGGAAAAAAAATGTACTCAACAACTTTGGCCAAAAGTCTCCTTTTTTCTTTGGCTTCTAAGAAGAGGAAAAATTATGACATGGGGCAATCTCCTAAAAAGTGGTTTTCAAGGGCCAACATATTTCCACCTCTGTCACAACAATGAGGAGAATATAAAACATTTGTTCAATAACTGTCCCTTCTCCTCAACCCTATGGGACCAAGCAACACTCCTCTTCAAAACCCTAGATCACGACAGGAATAACACCTAGAAAACCATCAAAGAATGGAGATAAAACACTTATTCCAATCCACTAATAAATTGATCTTTTTAATTCCTCCATGGTTTCCTCTTATAGGAAACATGGAAAGAAATAAACCAACGCATATTCATTGATCACACCTCCTCTGAGGAAGTCATTTGAGACAAAATCAAACAATACATCAAGGAAATTGTCCTCTCTTCAACTTGGCAACCTCAGGACTTGAATAACACTCAACAAGAAACCACCATCCTTGAAAACCTCCACATTCAACCTTCTGCCCTTCATCCTTCTTCTACCACCCTCCACACTCACCCTTCCTCCCCTTCAACCTGGTCTCACCCCCCTCCTAGCTTCCTCAAACTAATTTTTTATGGATCCTCCAAAGGAAATCCAAGTCCGTTAAGTTATGTAGGTACTTTTAGGAAAAATCAAGGACAAATCCTCAAAATCGATGCTAACTTCATTGAAAGAAATAACTATGAAAAAATTCAAGATCTGGAAACAGGGCTCAATATTTCCATTCGAGAATGCTTTCATATGATCATAATTGAAGGGGAATATCAACTCATTATTCAAATGCTTCACAAACTGCAACATGGAATTCCCTTGAGAAATCTCACCACCAACTGGAGACTCTCAACCACTTTGGAGTGCATTCACTCCATTTTACTCCTAATCGAAGTGACCATCCCATCCCAAGTAAAACACTCAAATAAAAAACTTGATGACCACTTGTATAATGAATAAATAAAAAGAGGGAATATCCCATTGGACCTCAATTGGGATCTAGTACCCCACTCATATTTGTACACGCTCTGCTTCTCTCTAGCCAATGCAGACCTGCGCCCCCCCCCTCTCGTATTGGGTGTCTCAGAAGAGGAATCGAGGAGGGCCGACCATCAAAGAATACAACCACGTGGCCACCCCTCTCGCCGACGCATGATCATCTCTCGTCACTCTCGTAACCTTCATTAATGAACTTTAACTCCACTACAACCCAACATTCCACCTAGATGACTACTCCCCCAGTTGTCATTTTGATCATGGAAAACAAGTAAGATGACAGTACAAGCCACGCTCCTGGACTATACCTCTAGACAAAATCCTCAACATGGAAGATCCATTGACCATCAAATAAACTCATTTCATTCCTTGTGTTCAACATGGAACCATTGCCATTACCTTCCTCAATAGTTTTTCTCACCTTATTTATTTCCCTCTCGGCCCCATTTGGTTATACCACCTTTCTCTAGCTTTGCTTGAACAATGCTCCAAATCTTTCCACCCTTTGTAGAATCCCCTCCCTATCTTCTCCATGCACTTTAATTTTCTTTCAACCACCATGACTCGAGGAAGAGGTGCTTGAAGAGGTTGAGGAAGAAGCTTCTAACGTCCTCCTCCTCTCACTAGCTCCCAACTAGTTGCATCAGCTGCAGACTCCTCTGAATCCTATGAATACCACACTCCATTGAGAATTCAAGAGGACATCGACCTTGTGTAAGATGATGTCAAAATCCTTTGAAGATACATCTCATACGATGATGATCAAGAGGAAACTCAGTCTTCGATTCCTGACACTGGCAATACCAGATATTGCATTTCTCACTACTTGCAGGCGATTGAATTATACTATCACATGAAAATACTTCTTGGATGCACTTTGATGGATATAAATTATGAAAAGGAAGAGATTGTGATCGATTTGGACGAGATAAAAGTTCAATTGTGGCTACAGGACCTCAAGATGAACTTCCTTGCAAAGAAACTCGAGGGATTGGATTTCTCAACCCTCAACCTGGACGATGTTCGAGAAACTCCGGATGAGGGACATCCTTCCACTCAACACTGATGCTTATCAGGTTGCTTTTTTTCTGGTTTAATATTGAAGGCTACAATATTTTAATCCATCCCCTTCTATGTCACTAATATCCTAAGATCCTATTTACATGTAATATCCTATATCCTATTTACATGGAATTCTTTGTTATTTTCAGGGAACAATTACTATTTCTAAATATTTCCCCTTTGGACATAAATCTACTTTGTAATTTCATAAAATTTGTTTCTTACCAAATCCTAATGAAATCTAATTATTCACAATGTGTCATTCTAAATTTCATTTTATTTCCAATGAAGAACATGAAATTTCATTTCTTGTTATTTGTTTTGGAATACTTGTCCTTTCTTCAATATTTGAGTTATTTTCGTAAGGCCCAAACATAGATCTCATATCTTCTAAATTTTCTAGTATAAAAACTTCAGGAAGACTTAAAATAAAACATTCTTATGCATACATCAAACATCTTTCCTTTCCATATGTTTTGTAGATATTTTAATTGTTCATTCATCACCACTAATATACGAAATAGGTTGTAAACACTCAATCAACCACAACATTTAGTCACAACACTCTTTTTTTAAAACACATGTAGTCCATAAGTATGGTTATTCACCAAATAAGATCAAGTTGTAACATTTTCATAATTACACCCAAATTTATCAAGCATATTTAACAGAGATTGAACTTACACTGCTCTAAAACCCATTCTATGATATTTTTGAACTTAACATTGTAGATATCTGGAAAAGAAATACTTATATAGAATATTAAAGGAGTTGTAACTGTTGAAGGGTGTACCACTTTCCACGCAACCATAGGAACAACTTCTCCTAGTGTTTTCATAGTTGGACACCCGCTAGCCATAGTATGATTCCACGAGAGAGATTTCTTATTTTGCTTGGAAATCAGCAAGGGATGAAGTTTACTTTGCTTCTCCCACATGAACCCGACAGTCTCATATTCAATCCACCAATAAAGGGGGATTGTTGTGATTGTTCACTCAATCACTCAAATTCTTTGTAGCCATGTTTATCATCTTGATTAGAAAACACTGCCCAACAGTTCTTGTACCCAGAACAATTTACTTTCTTAGTTCTCTTCGGAACTAGAGAGTTTCACACACTCTTCCTCTTCAGAGATGGTCTCTAGAACCATTCATGTGCATCATTTCCCCTCTACCCACAATTTTCCTCTTTTTCTTTCATTCTATAGAAATATTTTGTGGTTCAAATTCTCAATTTGTGGGTTAGATCAGAAATTTCCAGATGGGTACTCTGCCCACTCTCTCATTGATTTTTGAGGAGGAATTTTCAACTCCCATATTGACTGGTAAATAAATTCTCTGGGACATAGGAATGTTCTAGATCTTATCATTTTTAAATAAAGTAGAGTACTGGCTTGGAAGGGGTCATCTCAACCATTATTGATTCTCCTCACCATTCCCTCGCATGGCAGCATAATCTATATTGGCAACACCTTCAACAATTATTCAACAATTTCATTTTCATTTAGGAACAAAAATCTTCACATTAATTTCATTAGAAAACGTTCATCATTTTCCAAAATCCACACATAACATATATGTCCATAGTCTCTTAGATATAACATAATTATATTTACAAGTTGGGGGAAACAAGGGTATTACAAAGATATTCCAAATGATATTTGGTAGGTTCATCATCTTCTTTGATTCACTATGATTAGATTGGATTTTAGCTCCATGGGAATGATATTACTCCATTTATCTAATCATATATTATTCCTTAAACGCCTCTTCAAAAAATTTCACATCTTAGTTGTATTCTTCTCTTCTTTTGATGGACGCTTCTAGAGAATATGAGAACATGTTGAGGACTTGCACTTGGCCCCAAAATGGTTATTGAATACTTTACCACCTCTTGGAAGAGTAATACGACATATTCAACCTTGAGCTTCAACAACCTTTAGAACATAACTAAGTGCATCATCATCATCAACAACAACAACATAAAATTAAAGGGGGTGAGTGAGTAGTCTTTCGCTATAGATATGTCCAAGATATTGTATCACATATGACACCATAACTAACACAAAATCTAATGCATTGAGGAAAAGGGATTTTATAAAGAACAACGCCATCTACAAAATGGTTATCAAGCACCTTACCACCTCTTGGAAAACATATTCAACCTTGAGCTTCAACAACCTCTAGAATATAACTAAGTGTATTTGCAAAAATGACATAAAGTTAAAGGGGGTGAGTGAGTATCTTTTCCTTATAGATTTGTAGAAGACAATTTTTAGGTATGTGTTATATTCTTTGCATGATTAACCCCATGTAGGATGTATATATGTGTGTGATGCAATGGGTGGGTCAAAAGAGGGGTTCGAGGGTGAAGCCCCTCAATTTGTTTTTGGGCGGTTTTGGCACACAATTTTCTAATTTTGGTTAAGGAGTTAAGTTTTTAATCTAATCCATGTCAATGGATTAAGGTTTTGGATGCATCATATTTATATATATTGTATTTGTAAATGGTGAAGTTAATACAATGAGAGTTAGAGGTGTGGCTTTACATATTTTTTGTTGGTTTTCCCAATTAATGGTTTCTAGGGTAAATTATGAGTACTATGTGTGAATGCTACTGTTTTATTTCTATTTTATAAATAATTTGTGTGTGCATTGCAATACTGTAAAAGTTTTAAAACATATAAAAATCACACCACATAAGACACCATTAACTAACACAAAAGATAATGCATTGTGAAAATGGAATTTCACCATAGTAACAAATTGTACTCCAAAACCCAACCACAATAACATATCAAGCATGTACAATTGGTCCATTCTATGATAAACCTTATCAAATTAATATTTAGAGCAACATTTTCTATTCAAATCTCTTCGCTTATTAAAAAATTTAATGGGTTGTCAACATTGTGTCAATAATGGACCTACTTTGAATGATTTTTTTTTGGTCACATTTCATAATATAAAATTTCATTCCTAAAGATACAACTTTAGATAATATCTTATAAGACACAATGTTAGTGAGAGGAAAACCAAGTGAATGAAAGATAAGAGCTTCTATCATACCCACTATGGTTTGGACTATTAATCAAGTGACATGTTTTCCTCTCATTGGCCACAGATGAGTTGGCATACCCTTGTAAGGGTGTTGGTGATTAGCAAAATCCATAAATTTTGTTTTGTTGTGATGGGTGGTCCCACTCCCTTAAAATAATTTGTTAAAGTCTATGTGGATAGAGAGAGTCGATCATAGTGTATTATTTGCGGGGAATCTGTTAACCATGATGGGGAGGCAGGTGGGCCAGGTGGCATATGCCACGTCAGTATGATTTTGAATGGCATGAGTGATGGGGAACCATGTGGTTTCCACGAGGTGCTAAATGGACTCAACAAATGAAATTCATATTCATCTTGGATTTCATATCCATTTTGGATATGAATTTCACCAAGTTGGATATGTAATTCACCAAGTTGGATTTCATATCCAACTTGGTGAAGTACATACTGTGTTGCAATTGGTCTAAAAAATCATCAATATTGGGTAAAGGGTATTTATTCCTAAGTGTAATATTGTTTAAATCTCTATAATTGATAGACATATTTCAAGTCCCATCCTTCTTGGGCACTATAATGATAGGTGACCCACAAGGTGAGGTGCTAGGTAAAATCACTCCCCACTACAACAACTATTGCAACTGCTTCTTCAGTTCATTTTCTTCAAGAACAAACTATCTATACAACCCAATGTTCAGAAATGGGGAGTCTGGAAATAACTATATTTTGTGCTCCACTTCCTCCTTGGGTGGTGTCCCTTTAGGTTCCTAGAACACTCTTTTTTATTCTTGTGGAAAATCCTTCTACTAATGTTTCTTCTCTTTAGTACACCCCTCCAGGGATGAATTTACTCTTATCGACTCATTATCAAACAAGTTTTCTCTTAAAAAAAGTAAAACATATTTCTTAGTGGAACTAAACAACTTGTTGGCTTGGTTGGCACTTACTAGTGAGATCCTCGATTTACCTTTGTGTGTGTTGATTATGTAGGAATTCCCATCCTTGATCAAGAAGTATCGGTTGGATCTCCACATGAATATTGCATCAATTCTATACATGTTGGGGATCCTAAACACTACACTACACACATCCAAGGGTACTGCATACAATGTCACTTCATCAATAAAGTCTGCACTTACAAAAGATTTAATCTTACACTATTTCATTACCTTGATATTTGCATCCTTGTTTACTCAACCCAATAGATAGATGCTAGGATGACCATGAACCTCCAATCTAATATTTTTGACCATATCCACTGCTATGAGATTCTCCTATTAATCAAAGTCGAACATAGTGTCTATATTGGTCTTATTAACCTGGATCTTGATGTGGAAAAGTTTTTTCATATTCTTCTCTTCCTAGTGATGAAGGATACTAAGATTCACCTACTTACGCACTAATGTACATAAAATATTTTCATCCACATTGGAGTTGCATTCAACATGATTGCTCAAATACATGGCTATAATATTGTTTTTCTTTGCATCCTTCTTGTGGTTCTTTGGTTTTATCTCTGGATGTAGTTTCCAACACTTTTCCTCAATGTGACCATAAATATTGCAATGGTTATAATGGTTGCTAAGATCCTTGCACTGATGTGTAGTGGCTACCATATTATTATCCTCCCCCCCTTGCCACTTCTTCTTCCCCTCCTTGGAATCTTCCTGGTTCTCTTCCTACTTCGAACTGCTTCATTTCCCTTTCTTGTGGCCTATGTTTTCTAGATGTCATGCATATACACATGCCTCATCCAGTTTCCTTGGCTTGAAAGTCATCACTTTAATTCGTAGATGACTTTGTAGACCCCCCAGATACTTGAGGAGTACATCTAGGTTCTTGGTATAGATACCCAACATGATGATCATCTTTTTGAACTCGATGGTGTATTCTTGTACACTCTACCTCTGCCTTTTCCTGAACTAATTCCAATGGATCCATTGGTCCTATACATACGAAATAGGATAGAACTAGGATTTCATGAGGGTTTTTAAATCCTCCCACTTAGTTATTGGTGGACCAGCCTCTAGCCTAAGTGTCTCCATGTGACATTCCCACCAAGTTAAAGCATGTCCCTCTAACTTTAGTCTAGCAAATGATATATTTTTCTTCTCATATATATGGTGAAAATTGAAATAAATTTCTAGTTGTTGCAACTAATGATTCATTTTTAATGCATCAATCTCACCTTGGTATGGATTTATGTCCACTTTCACTTCCATATTTAATATGGATTGTGAAGGGTTAATGAAAATTCAACCGAGATGCTAATTCTTGGGCTCTTTCCGCAACTCCTTTTATGGGTCTTCATTATCTCCCAGTTTCCCTTCTAATTCAATATTAGAGTTATAGTCTCTAGCCTCTATGAACAATCAAAGATTGCTTGCCAGAGTTACCGCGAGGAGGGAAATATTGTGATATATGTTAGGAACTTTCTCTTACAGCCTCATAAAGCATTCCTTTGCTAGATCTCGAGTGTTGTTATGAACATACTCGTAAACCATGGCTATGGTTCTATGAATTTCTTCTTAAACCGATTCTTGGATCCCTACAAGTTCCCATAAGCACCCCAAAGAAACTTGCTATGATAAAAATATGATTTTTAAACTTGCTATGATACCAATATGATTGGAACAATTCGTCACAACAAATCTTATAATATTCTGAAATATTACACTTATGTGGTTTATTTCTTTAGATCCCATATTTATTATCTCTTTATTATGGCTTGAACTTAAGAAATAAATAATATATAAAAATGAAATAATAGGAAAAAAATACACACCATCCAAAAAAATGAACAAAATATTTGACTTAGAAAACCCAATACGAGAGAAAACCCATCTAGAAGGTGAGGCATATGCTCTGCTCTCTTTCCTTCAGTTACAAAATGCACATACAAATGAATGGGAACTCACTATGGAGTTACCATTTGACACTATGTCCTGAATGAGTACTATAGAATCCTCCTCCTCCTCTATCATACCCACAAAATATCACTCTCATATGTTTTTCTTAATTGTGTAACCAAATATAATGCAAAATAATGGAACCCCCTCTCCTCCTAGCAACCCAATATTTAACATAGCCTGATAACCATATAGAGGTAGGGTTTTGACTTCCTCAACCCTCAATTGGTGATAAGGTTTAGACCTTCTAGAATCTTCTTGAAATTCCACACATATCTAGCCCCACACGTTTTGACTAATGGGGGATGATGTGGCATCCACTTGTACCATGGTGGTAAACTCGATAAAGCAACTTGTGAGAGGCGTAAATTTCACACACAAACTTCGATTGAGGCAATTATTGCACCATTGGAAAAACATCAATGCATAAAATATGGAATCTTCTTCTAGAGTAGTTTAGACGAATTTTTAGACTCTAGAATATTTTAGATGAATTTTTAGACCTAATTTTCCAAATTGGGACCTGCTACTAAAATTCCTCTACAAGCTAATTCCTCCATTTTTTTCCACCTAGAAAGTACTAAGATAGATGAAAAAATACATAATAATCCAATCTGAATCATAGCTCCCCATTTAGGGAGTCTTTTTATCCCCAAAATATTTACTAAACGAGGTGAGAAAATTTTTCCTCTACCTTCGAGTACCATTTTTCCTTGAATGGAAGATTTCAACCCAATCTATCAAAGGTCATGTTGCCCTTGTCTTGTAGTTCTAGACCTCTTTTGAAAAACTGTGTCCTCTTCCAACTCTTTCTGAGCATCTGGTGCTAACTCCTGTATGGTGGGTAGGACCTGCTCCTCCTCCTGATCCAACATGGAAATCTCATAGAGTTTCAAATTCTCCACATTCACTACTGAGTAAATGCACATGTATGGGAGTAGATTGAGTATATAGGTATTATCTTCCACCTTTTACAATACCTCAAAAGGGAAATACCATGGAGCCTTGATCTTCTTAGGCCATGAACCTATAGTCTTTCCTTGTTCAACTGTAACTAAACTCTATCTCTCACTTTGAATGGCTTTTCTATTATGTGTTGATCATATCATGCCTTGTACCTTTCATGTGATTTTTTTAATGTTTCTTGTACTTGCAAATGTATCTTCCTAATATTTTCAAAAAACTTCTTTTCTTTTAATGATTCTCCAATTGTTGCTTCCCTCACTCCTCCTCGTGATCCATAAAAAACATCTAAAAGCAAAGGAAAAAAATACCCAAAACAAGTTTCAAAATGGGACTTACCAATAGAAGTGTGAACCCTATGTTATAAGAGTGTTGAATATAGATCATATATTCATCCTAGGTCTTCATAGGCTTCTAATTGTAGCCCCTCAAAAGTTGGACCAAAGTCTTGTTGACTACTTATGTTTTCCCTTTTGTCTATGAATGGAATGTTGTATATCTCTTCAAATTCATGTCCATGTTCTCCATATAAAAAGGAACTGATAAATATACTATCCATTTCTAAGATTATTCTCCTTCGTATCCCAAAGTGAACCCATACATGTTCAAAGAAAATCTTTGCTACTTCTTTTCCTCTGATGGTATTTTTATAAGGCATAAGAATGCACATCTTGTTCAACTTTTCAACTACCACAAAAATTTAGTCATGTTCCTTCTTGGTTATTGGTAAAACTGCCACATAATCCATGGAAATGATTTCCCAAGTTTGAGTGAGTACAATTAAGGGATTGATCTAGGTGGATATCAGTGGCCACCCACCTGTTCCATATTCCAACTAGCTCATTTGGACAGTTTTCAATTCAACATGTTTCTTTGTAATGGGAAAATTTCTTTGTAATTGTGGGTTATGCACTTATGGGGCTGTCTTGAAGCCCTACATAATATCTAGGTGGATATTGGTGGTCACCCACTTATTCTGACTAGCTTATTTTGAAATTTTTCATGTTAGTACATCTTTCGATACTTCCAGGGCCGTTTTGGGGCTCTAAACAATATTTTCTTGGCTTTCCACAATCAAATTATAGACAAAGTCAGAGTTTGATGGCATAATGCATATTTCTCGAAAGGACCTTTGTTATCACAAACCTAAAACAAAGATCGTATGTAAAATTTACGACCCCGGGAAGTTAATGTACTAACTTACCCCAATGGGGCCCACATGACTTTTCACGCTTCATCTCCTAGGGTTAGGTTTTTGTATGTCTAGGGTTTTGGAATTCATGTTTATCATAAAAAGGCCTTCAGAGCCTCATTGTAATCATATTCTTGTGAATGAGCATAGCCATCACATCTCTTCTCAGAAATAAAGCTGCCACCATTCTAGCAAGTCTTGCACTCTACATTTTTATAGTCTCTGCACATTTAGTTCATTAATAGAAATCATGTATTGATGTATTTCCATTTTTATGGAAATTTTTATGTGTATTTCATTTTAAAATCTCTGCTTTCATTTCATTTCGAAAATAATCTAGATCAGTGGTATCCAAGCAGGCTGCTCTTGATAATTTTTCAGTGCATGTCCCCGACGAGGTCTGAGTATAGAAATTTGGGTCTCGAGCTTGTCTCTCTTGAGAACAATTGCTCTCACATGCCCAAAAAATCCTCTATGGAAGAAGAAAATAAAAATAGCAGATAATAATATTATATTAACATGTTTTTTGAGCGCCCAAAGGGGTTGGATCCAATGGTGGAAAGCGAGGAGTTTTTCACCGTTGGGCAAGGTTCAATTCTCGTGAGGGATTTACCTGGAGCCATGGGGACACCTTGAGGTAGTGG
>JASDQU010100316.1:314987-326907 GCA_032191745.1 Picea mariana | reverse complement strand
AAAGTCATCGGTTCGAAACCTGCGGGGAAAAAAAATCCAACCATGTTAAGGGTTGGTGTGGCTCAGGCCGGGTGCGATCCCCGGGTGATTTTGACGGCTTAGATGCCCCTGAGTCGTGGTTTCTCAAGCCACAGGTTAATCGCGAGCCAACAGGTCCCGCACAAATTAACAAACAAAAAAAAACATGTTTTTTGAGCAATCTCTCACACGACAAAGGGATGAAAATGATGAAGAATTTTTCCCACATCCTTCAACTCCTACTGATAGCAACCAACGCATATTCATTGAGTGGCCACTTTGGAGGAACCTTTCCTTTCAAGGTACAAGTTAATTTTAATATTCCCATATTTGAAGGTCATATAGATGTGGATGCCTTAGAAAAATGGTTAAATCTGCTAAAAGGTTATTTATCTGTTCGCAATTTTTCTGACAGGGAAAATATCACCTTTGCACTCCTCAAGGATCTCCCCCATGTCAAACATTGGTGGGAAACTTACTGGGAGAAAAGTTCCACAGAGGAATATGGAATATATGGGGTTGATCCCACTTTGGATCTTATTGTGGATGCGGTCAAGGAACAATACTACCTTGTTGATAGCTATGAAGACCAGTACATGAGATGGAGCACACTACAACAAGAGAAGAGACAAAAAGTCTTAGAGTTACAAATAATTTCCATAACTTGCACACCAAGATGGGTATCAAAGACTCTGATTGGAATCTGGTTCTGATCTACCTTGGGGCTCTGCATGGGTAAATTGAAACTGAAATGGATTTCCTAAACATATCATCATTGGGAGTTGCCTATTGATATGTTGTCACAATCGAGAAAAAATTTAGGCACTAGAAAAAATGGGAGTTTGGGTCCTAAGATCCACAACAACCAAAGCATGGTAAAGACGACCCTAACAAACATCCTCTAGAAAACCAATCCAACGAATGAGACAAGAAGGGTAAATGAAATACAAATAATGACACTGGGAAGTGGTGAGACTTCCACAAAATCCCCTGGCACAACACCGATGAATTTCGCTCGAAGAAGGCATTGGTGGTTGAGGTCAAAGACAAGGAGATGAACCCTGATTTAGAATCTGATCAAGAAAATATTGAAAACATATAGATCATCAATGCATACCCCACTGTTATTGTCATGACTGCAATAATTGAAAGAGAAAAACCAGTAGATCCTGAAGATGGGAAACGCCTCTTCCTTTCACATATGTGGGTGAAGGGGACACCATTGCATTTTATTGTTGATAACGAAAGCCAGAAGAACCTCATATCAGGTGAGTTTTTCAAACAATTGGGGTTTTCAAAAACAACACACCCACATTCATACAATATTGGGTGGCTTCACCAGGGGAGATATCTCTGTTTCATCCAACAGTGTTGCATGTCCTATGGAATCCATCCCTTCAAGGATGAAGTAGTGTGTGATGTTTCTCCTGTTGATGTCTATGATGTTGTTTTGGGCCAACCATATATGTGGAAACGTCATGTTGTTTATGAATCTCAACCTCATATTGTCATTATTACTCTTGGGGGTCATATCTATAGGATACCAGAGATAGTTCTGACTACTATTCCACCAAAATAGTGGCGCAAGGTAATCTCTCATATTACAAAATCCATCCTCTTCACATTTTGTTCAAAGGATGCACAGAAGGCCACTGCAACCAATGCGGCCTCAACACCTTCTATCCAACAGAAGTAGATTACAAAAAATTTTTCTTCACCTACGATGGTGCCTACACAATGCCACTTCAATCCCAAAGACAACAAGTTGGTGGAATAGATTCAACCCCGCTAACTATAGGTTCATGACAAACTTCCATAGAACAAGTAGCACAACTTCTCGAACAAGGCACGTAGCTCACCAAGATTTAGATTCAGAAAATGGTTTCCCCTCTTCCCCAGAGACTCAATGCAATGGATACCATTTCTTCCTAAGGAGTGATGATTGATCCAGGTGGATATCAATGGCCACTAACCTCTTCCAAATTCCAACTGGCTGATTTTGATAGTTTTTAGTTCAACATGTTTCTCTGTAATGGGGACATTTATTTGTAATTCTGGGTTCTACACTTATGGGATTGTCTTGAATCCATACAAAACATCCATGTGGATATTGGTGGCTGCCGACCTATTCCAACTAGCTTATTTTGGAAGTTTTCATGTCAGTACATCTTTTTGTATTTTCAGGGTTGTTTTGGGGATCTAAAAAATGTTTTCTTGGCTTGCCACAGTAAAAATTTAGATAGAGTCAAATTTTTACAACCTAATGCTTATTTTTCAAAAATACCTTTCTAATGGGCTATCACACGCCTAAAATGGAGATCGTATGCAAAAGTTATGACCCCGCAAAGTTAATGTACTAACTTACCCCAAAGGGGGTCCACATGACTTTTGGTACTTCATCTCCTAGGGTTAGGTTTTAGTATGTCTAGGGTTTTGGAATTCATGTTTATCATAAAAAGGCCTTCAGAGCCTCATTTTAATCATCTTCTTGTGAATGAGTGTAGCCGTCACATCTCTTCTTAGAGATAAAGCTACCACCATTCTAGCGAGTCTTGCACTGTGTATTTTTACAATCTATGTACATTTATTTCATTAATAGAAATCATGTATTGTTGTATTTCTCTGTTTCTGGCAACTTTATGTATATTTCATCGTAAAATATCTTCTTTAGTTTTATTCTGAAAAGAATCCAGGTCATTGGTATTAAGGCAAGCTACTCTTGATCATTTTTTAGTGTATGTCCCCAACGAGGTCCGAGTATAACAAGTTGGGTCTCAAGCTTGTCTCTCTTGAGTAAAATATCTCTCACATGCCCAAGAAACCCTCTATGGCAGAAGAAAATAAAAATGGTGGAGCAGAAGATTCTATTAACCTGTTGCTTCAACAACCTCTCATGCAACAAAGGGACGAAATGATGGAGAATTTTTCTTACATCCTTCAATGCATGCTGATAGCAATAGGTGCATCTTCATTGAGTGACCACTTTGGATGAACCTCTCCTTTGAAGGTAGAATTTAATTTTGATATTACCATATTTGAAGGTCAGATAGATGTGGATGCATTAGAAAAATGGTTCATTCTGCTAGAAGGTTATTTATCTATTCACAATTTTTCCAACATGGAAAATATCACCTTCTCACTCCTCAAGTCTCTCCCACGTGTCAAATCTTGGTGGGAAAATTACAAGGAGAAAAGTTCCACAAAGGAATCTGGAATATATGTGGTCGATCCCACTTGGGAATTTTTTGTGGATGCGGTCAAGGAACAATACTATCTTGTTGATAACTATGAAGACCGGTACATGAGATGGACCATACTGCAGCAAGAGAAGAGACAAACAGTGTCAAAGCTCACTAATACTTTCCATACCTTGTGCACCAAGTTGGGTATCAAAGAATCTGAGTGACATATGGTTCTAAAATACTGTGGGGCTCTACATAGGTACATCCAAACCGAAATGGATTTCCTAAACATACCATCATTGGGAGCTTCCTATCGATATGCTGTAAAAATCGAGCATAAATTTAGACACCAGAATGAATGGGAGTTTAAGTTTGCAAATACGCAACAACCAAAGCATGGTAAATATGACCCTAACCAATAGCCTCAAGAAAAATAGTCCAAGACACATGACAAGAAGGGTAAAGGAAAGACGAAGAATGACACTGGGAAGTGGTGCGACTTCCACAAAATACGCTTTGACAACATGTATGATTGTCACTCGAAATACTCATTGGTGGCCGAGGTCAAAGACAATGAGCCGAACCCTGATTCATAATCTGATCCAGAAAATATTACAAAAAAATATATCATCGACGCAAAACCCATTTCTATTGTCGCGACCACAACAATTCAAACAGAAAAACCAGTAGATCTTGAAGAAGGGGAGCACCTTTTCCTTTCACATATGTGGGTGAAGGGGACCCCGTTGCATTTTATTGTTGACAACTAGAAGAACCTCATCTCAACTAAGGTCATCAAATAGTCTGGGTTGTCGACAACACCACAACCATATCCATACAAAATCGGGTGGCTTGACCAAGGGTGAGATCTCCATGTCAGCCAACAATGTCTCCTATCCTATGGCATCCATCCCTTCAAGGATGAGGTAGTGTGTGATGTTTACCCTATTGATGTCTGTGATGTTTTTTTTTTCCAACCATATATGTGGAAATGTCATGTTGTTTATGAATCTCGACCCCATAGTGTCATTATTACTTTGGGGGGTTAGCCTACAGGATACCATAGGTAGTTCTGGCTACTGTTCCACCAAAACAGTGTCGCAAGTTAATATCTCATATTGAGAAATTCATCCTCTTCACAGTATGTTCAAAGGATGCACAAAATTCCATTGCAACCATTGTATCCTCAACACCTTCTATCTGGCTGAAGTAGATTGCATAATTTTTTTCTTCACCTACGGTGGTTTCTACACAATGCCACATCAATCCCAGAGACAACAAGTTGGTGGAATAGATTCAACCTTGTCAACTACAATTTCATGACAACCTTCCATAGACCAAGCAGCTCAACTTCTCCAACAAGGCACACAAATCACCAAGTTTTAGATTCAGAAAATGATTTTCCCTTTCCCCTGGGCACTCAACACAATGGAGACCATTGCTTCCTAAGGAGGGAGGATTTATCCAGCTGGATATTGGTGGCCACCTCCCTATTTCAAATTCCAACTGGCTCATCTGGATAGTTTTCAGTTCAATACATTTCTCTGTAATGGGGACATTTCTTTGTAATTGTGGGTTCTACAGTCATGGGGTTGTCCTAAATCCCTAAACAACATTTGGGTGGATATTGGTGGCAAACCACCTATTCCAATTGACTTATTTTGGAAATTTTCATGTGAATACATCTGTATGTACTTCCAGTTATGTTTTGGGGCTCTAAACAATGTTTTCTTGTCTTGCCATAGTCAAACTATATGTAGAGTTAGATTTTTGAAAGCATAATGCGTAGCTCTCAAAAATACCTTTCCAATGGGCTATCACACACCTAAAACAGAGATCGTATGCAAACATTACGACCCCATAAAGTTAATGTACTAATTTACCCCAACGAGGCCCACATGACTTTTGGCACTTCATCTCCTAGGGTTAGGTTTTTGGATGTCTAGGGTTTTGGCATTCATGTTTATCATAAAAAGGACTTCATAGCCTCATTGTAATCATCTTCCTGTGAATGAGAATAGCCATCACATATCTTCTCAGACATAAAGCTTCCACCATTATAACAAGTCTTTCACTTTGTATTTTTATAGTCTTTGTACATTTCTTTGATTAATAGAAATCATGTATTGTTATATTTATCTGTTTCTTGAAATTTTTATTTGTATTTCATTGTAAAATCTCCACTTTCATTTCATTCTGAAAATAATCTAGATCAATGGTATCTGAGCAGGATTCTCTTGATTGTTTTTTAGTGCATTCCCCCGATGAGGTCCAAGTATAGAAATATGGGTCTCGAGCTTGTATCTCTTGAGGAAAATCACTCTCACATGCCCAAGAAACCCTCTATGGCAGAAGAAAATAAAAACAACTGAGCAACGGATTCTATTAACATGTTGCTTGAGAAATCTCTCGCACGATAGAGGGACGAAATGATGGAGAAATTTTCCCAAATCCTTCAATTCTTACCGATAGGAACATAAACATCTTCATCGAGTGGCCACTTTGGAGGAACCTCTCCTTTCAAGGTACAAGTTAATTTTCATATTCACATATTTGAAGGTCCGATAGATGTAGATGCCTTAGAAAAATGGTTAAATATACTAGAAGGTTATTTTTATGTTCACAATTTTCCTGACAGGGAAAAGATCACCTTTGCACTCATCAAGTATCTCCCCCATGTCAAAAATTGGTGGGAAACATACTGGGAGCAAAGTTCCATAGAGGAATCTGGAATATATGGGGCTGATTCCACTTGGGATTTTTTTTTGGATGCAGTCAATGAACAATACTACCCTGTTGATAACTATGAAGACCAGTACATGATATGGACCACACTGTGACAAGAGAAGAGCCAAACAATGTTGGAGTTCGCAAATACTTTCCATACCTTGCACAAAAAGATGGGTATTAAATACTTTGAGCGATGTCTGGTTCTAAAATACCGTGGGGATCTGCATAGGTACATCCAAACCGAAATGGATATCCTAAACATCTCATCATTGTGAGTTTCCTATCGATATGCTGTCAAAATCGAG
Organism: Picea mariana; assembly: GCA_032191745.1. Taxonomy (NCBI): domain Eukaryota; kingdom Viridiplantae; phylum Streptophyta; class Pinopsida; order Pinales; family Pinaceae; genus Picea; species Picea mariana. The sequence goes on along the minus strand of JASDQU010100316.1, from coordinate 320,672 downwards.
CATAAATTTAGTCACCATAAAAATGGGAGTTTGGGTCTACAAATACGCAACAACCAAATCATGGTAAAGACAAGCCTAACCAATAACCTCCATACAACTAGTCCAAGACATAGGACAAGAAGGGTAAAGTAAAGATGAAGAATGACACTGGGAAGTGGTGTGAATTCCACAAAATCCCCCGACACAATACTGATGAATGTCACTTGAAACAATCATTGGTGGCCAAGGTAAAATTAAAGCATTCGAACCTTGATATGGAATCTAATCCATAAAATAATGAAAATGGACAGATCATTGATGCAGAACCCATTGCTATTGTCGGGAGTGAAAAAATTCAAACAGAAAAACCAGCAGATCCTGAAGAGGGGGAGTGCCTCTTCCTTTCACAAATGTGGGTGAAGGGGACCTTGTCAGATTTTATTATTGATAAAAACAGCTAGAAGAACCTCATCTCAGTTGAGGTTGTCAAACAGTTGGGGTTGTCGACAACACCACACCCACAACCATAAAACTTCGAGTGGCTTCACCAGGGGCAAGATATCTATGTCAGCCAGTAGTGTCACCTTCTCTATGGCATCCAACTCTTCAAGGATGAGGTAGTGTGTGATGTTTCCCTTCTTGATGTCTATGATGTTATTTTGGGCCAACCATATATGTGGAAAATGTTAACACATAGGATTGTACGGGTTACAAAATTCACCTTGGTTTTGTCTTTTGAGTCATAAGGTTTATAGGACATAGGCGTTGAGTCTTTAGGCTGTAATCATAAAGTTAGATTTAGTTTCAAAATGAATAAGGCTATGTATAGCCTTGGTCTAAAGTTTGAGTTATGTGATTGTTATCATGATAGGTAAGAATCTCCATGAGTCATACTTTTGGTTTTTAACATCATTACTGTGATATGTCACCTCTTAGTTGTATAAAAGGTTCTCTTTGTCGTCATCCATCTATTTAAATGTCAAGTTAAATACATTTTTATGTTCTTCCAACTCACTAGTAGAGTTCACAACATACTCAAGTGCTCCATTCATTCATTTCCATCATTACCATTTTGTCATGCTAAGGGATTTCATTGTTTTCAGAGCTTATTTTTAACAAATTTTTAGGGATCAGGTCTTTGGAAATCCTAACAGTCTCCTCGAAGCATTCAAATATTTTTTGAATCATGCGTTGCAAACTGGTGACAGGCACTACAAACCTCGCTACAAACTTCGTTGCAAACTAGATGAAGGAGAGAGTTGGAGGTTGGACAGCTTGCAAACACCCTTGTGCTAATTCAAAGATGTCATTATCAAGCCTAGATCTTGCTGGCACTCTATGAGATTGTTCATCATGTTTGAGGGTTGAGAAATGGGTTTTGGTTGGTTTTCATATTGGTGTTGTGAAATGTGTTGCAAACACTCTGTTCTATGACTGCTAAAACTTTCATCTTTTGCATCCTTTCAAATTCATCCTTAAACGATTATATATAAAGATAATGGAATTTTTCAACATTTCTTGACTCCTGACATAATTTTTGAGGTGTTGAATCTTTAAAAAAATAAAATATGCTACTACAGGAAAGTCCGTAGCGTCGGTGTTGTGAACTAGTAATTTTGACTAGTTGACTTCCAGGATGATTTCTGGGTGAACCGTGATGAATTTTAAAAATTGAAAGGAGGTTATTGTAAAGAACAGACCCAAGCTGAAAATTAACCTTTTTTATTTTTCACATAGGTGTCATGTATTGGGATATTTGAAGGAATCTTTGAACCCTATTTTTCATTTTTCATGATTTCATGTTTGAGACATGTTTTTGAGACATGTATTCCGACAAGATGGAGATGAATTTCAAGAAAAAGAGAGAGGTTTTTATTTAGAACGATCTTATATAGAAAAATCATTCTCATATTTTACACAGATAATACGGTTTGAGAATTGAAGGTGGTGTTTTGAAGCCTATTTTTCAGAATTTTGCCACCTGGAAAGCAGGAAATTAGTTAAAATGTGTCATTTTCTATATGTAATTATTTCTATTTTGGGAAAGGGGTTGGAGTTCGAAATTGTAAGTTGAAATGGACCTATAGTGATATATATTTCATTGTACAAGAGGTAGGAGGGTTCAATCTGTAAGACTTGAGAAGACTTGTATAGCTTGAGGTCTGAAAGATTGTATTTCTGGACTTTTGATCCTTCAGTGAATGAAATCAATTTTTTCCTTCCATTCTTGTCTATTATTGTTATGAGAGACTGATTCACTTTGTTTCTATTTCATTTAATGATTGGATGAATCCATCATTCTCTACATTAATGGTATAGGTTTACAAATACACCATTCCTTACTATAATTTGGTTGTCATATGATACCTGATGCATTAATGATTGAAACAGATTATAGTAGTCTTTTTTTTCATGTCCATTTATCCTATTGAGAATTTGATTAGTTGATTTGAAGCCAATTTTTCTATAGTATGTTCTTTATGTCACATGAGTGGAAATTTTGACAGTCATTTAGTTTGTTCCACCATTTGTGATTTCTACTCATTAAAACAAGATTTGTATGTTACCAAGCTCACATGATCTACAGTTCAGGGTGACTCTTGGAGAGATAACGAATGGCGTCGTTGTCGGGGAACGAAGCGTGAAGCAAGCTTCCCTGGGAGAATGACATAGATCCGGATATTGATGGTAGACAAGATAGGGACACATAAATTGACTGTAATCATTTACCTTATGACTTCGCATTATTTTTTGAATCTTCTCCATGAATTCTTGTTTTTATTTATTAGTTTATTTCTCTCTTTATATTTATGTATAAAGAGGATTATCATATGTTTTGTCTATTCATATGATCATAATTCTTCTTTTATATATGCATCCTTGGAAGAAGAAAATCTACTTATGACTTGTGTTGTAGACGTTGATATTGTCTTCTCACCTCATCCTATTTAGAAAGATGATGTATGTATTCAAGTCCTTCCTAAATCCGATCAAACTTGTAACCGTGAGGATGATGAAACCGATTTATCTCCTTGTTAGATCTTATTAACTTCTTCTATTACTCCTGAGCCTTGTATTTAGTTTGTTAAATGTCATTTTCATCCCACTGTTGTCCAAACTAGAATCATAGAAAAAATGTTTAATCCTTTAAGGATTCCATCTTATCTTCATCCTTTCCCTCTTGACTTCTTCAAGTATCTTCCCCGGTTTTCTGGAGAGAATTATTTTACAGCTAAGAGGCATTTGGGAGCCTTTGAGAGCTTTGTTGATCAGTTTGAGATAGTACATGAAGATGTTACAATGAGGTTTTCCTTCAAATATTTGTTTGGATATGATGTTGTGTGGTTTAAAGGTTTGTCAATCGATTCATTTGGCTCTTGGATCGAGCTATGCAATGCCTTTTTAAAGTGTTGGGGTGAGAACAAGTCCCTTGATCAATACTTGGTTGATTTTAATGCTTTGAGAAGACGGGAAGAAGAAGATTTGGCTATCTTAAACATGAGGTTTTATAGTGTTTATCATAGCATGCCATTGGAAATTTGACCTTCCGAGACTGCTTCCATAGTGTACTATCTAAGGGATCATCATCTAGATCTTGTCCTTCTCTTGAGAGAAAGGAAATCTTCATATTTAAGACGTTTGTTTGAGGATGTTGAATAATTCGACATGCAATATCCTATATGCTATTTACATGTAATTCTTTGTTATTTCTAGGGAGCAATTACTATTTCCATATATTTCCCCTTTGGACATAAATCTACTGTGTAATTTCATAAAATTTGTTTCTTACTAAATCCTAATGAAATTTAATTATTCACAATGTGTCATTCTATATTTCATTTTATTTCCAATGAAAAACTTGCAATTTCACTTATCATTCTTTTCTTACTATTTATTTTGGAATACTTCTCCTTTCTTCAATATTTGAGTTATTTTCGTAAGGCCCAAACATAGATCTCATATATTCTAAATTTTCTGGTATAAAAACATCAGGAAGACTTAAAATAAACATTCTTATGCAGAAATCAAACATCTTTCCTTTCCAGATGTTCTGTACATATATTTTAATTGTTCATTCATCACTACTAATACACGAAATATGTTGTAAACACTCGATAAACCACAACATTCAGTCACAACACTCTTTTTCTAAAACACATGCAGTCCATAACTATGGTTATTCACCAAATAATATCCAATTGTAACATTTTCATAATTACACCCAAATTTCTCAAACACATTTAGCAGAGATTGAACCTACATTTCTCTAAAACACATTCTACAATATTTTTGAACTTAACATTGCATAGATTTGGAAAATAAATACTTATATAGAATATGAAAGGAGTTGTAACTGTTGAAGGGTGTACCACTTTCCACCCAACCATAGGAACAACCTCTCCTGGTGTTTTCACAGTTGGCCACCCACTAGCCAAAGTATGATGCCACGAGAGAGAGAGTTCTTATTTTTCTTGGAAATCAACAAAGGATGAAGTTTACTTTCCTTCTCCCACAGGAACCCGACAGTCTCATATTCAATCCACCAAGCAAGGGGGACTGTTGTGATTGTTCACTCAATAACTCAAATTCTTTGTAGCCATGTTCATCATCTTTATTAGAAAACACTGTCCAATAGTTCCTGTACCCAAAACAATTTATTTTCTTTGTTCTCTTCACAAATAGAGATCTTCAAACACTATTCCTAACCTACTTATATCTTCCATCCTATCCTTTTCTTTATTGGACTAAGCTGGAGTGTCAACTATATTGACCTATCTCCAGATAGGACCCATAAGCGAAAGTGTCATACATCTCGACCAAGCATCCCCAACAGGCAACTAGCACTCGCCATCACACGTCTAGGGGAGTGTGACTTCACACAACCTTCCCACAACTCTCGGTTTTGAAGGATAAACGGTGGGCAATACCTCCACCCCTCCTTATATAACTAGGTTTAACACCCTACATCAAGCCATATTTTTCAACTATTGTTCTTAGAGTTGCGTCATCAAAAAACCACTCTGGGAAAGTTGTGTGTCCTGTCAAAACCACACTTACCACAAATCATAACAATATTTCGAATCATAAATTAAATAATAATTATAACTTATAACATATGTTATCTTGTTGATGTCTATGACATCCATGTTACCTCATAACTGTAGTCATTTGGCATATGTCCATAGTCTCTTAGATATAACATAATTATATGTCCATAGTCCACACATAACATATATGTCCATAGTCTCTTAGATATAACATAATTATATTTACAAGTTGGGGGAAACAAGGGTATTACAAAGATATTCCAAATAATATCTTAGCCAAGCATATATCCCTCATTTCTCCACAACTTGGAAGGGACTAATTTTCGACAAGTCTTTTGGACATATTTAAGACTTTTTACCATGGGATTTTTGACAAAAATGATTTGGAAACATATCCCAAGAAACTTACTAATTTCTTCCCAGTATTCAATGAGAATACCATCATGATTCCTCAACCCCATCATGACAAATTTGGTAGATTCATCACTTTCTTTGAGCTATGGCAAATGGGAATGAATTTTAGCTCCATAGGCATGACATTCCTCCCTTCATTTAATACTTTTTTTCTTCCTTACATGCTTCTTCTAGATGTTTCACATAATAATTGTCCTATGCTCTCTTCTTTTGATGGATATTTTTGGTTTAAAAATGAGCACAC
>JASDQU010100316.1:234954-310933 GCA_032191745.1 Picea mariana | reverse complement strand
CATAGAAATTGTCTTTATTTGCATGAGACTATGACTTGCACTTTACCCCAACCATTGTTTCAAGCATTGATATACAACCAACATGAGCACCGATACACACTATCCCTTGAGTGCTAGTAAATACTTTAACAACTCCACACTTTCACAAAGCCAACAAGATATACTTAACATTATGGTTATTTTTATGTTTATACATTCTAAATTTAATTTATGACAATACATAAGAATAATAATTTAACAAGATACAATTACAAAGAAGCTAAGTCCCTTCCTTTGTTGACATAGAAAGTAGTAGGCAAATTAATGCATCCAATAAAATTTGTTGCATGGTGAAAGTAAGTTTACAATGTCAATTCCTTCCTAACCTACCTCCATCTTCCATCCTATCCTTTCCTCTGCTAGACTAAGCTGGAGTGTCAACTATATTGACCTAACTCTAGATAGGACCCCTAAGAAGAAGTGCATACATCTCGACGAAGCTTCCCCAACAGGCAACTAGCAATCGCCATCACACATCTAAGGGAGTGTGACCTCACACAACCTTCCCACRACTCTAGGTTTGAGAGGATAAACAATGGGAAATACCTCCACCCCTCCTTATAGAACTAGGGTCAACACCCTACATCAAGCCATATTGTGCAACTATTGTTCCTAGAGTCACGCCATCAAACAACCACTCTGGTGTCTTGTCAAAACCACACTTACCACAAATTATAGCAATATTTCGAATCATAAATTAAATAATAATTATAACGTATCTTTTTTATGTGTGTGACATCTATGTTACCTCATCACTGTAGTAATTTGGCTATCACATAGCTCATCAACATGTAGGTTATTTCACCAATAACTCATATCCATGTATATGCATCATAGTTTCATATAAGAATCCATATATGTATTGACATTCAATTAAGAAATGTATGTTTATTTTTATCATTTCTTGCATCTATTATGCATTCACAACATAATTTGAATCGATATCTATGTACCAAAATTCGAATTAAACCAATAAAAAAGAATTCATTAGAATTTCAAAATCATCATCAAAACGATGTATATAATAAGTAACATCTTAATATCCATGATGTGTTTGAATAGCCTAATAAGCATAGTATTATCGCCATTTCATTACTGGAATGTGTAATCTATAACACTAATGCTTACCATCCTAGAAGCACCATATTATATAAATGTGTAATCTATAACACTAATGCTTAGGAGCCGACAAACAACGTATTATATAAAAGCTAATAGCTAATGTAATTCACAAGCAACTCGATTATAAATTAGAGTTAATGGAATTCTATTATAAAAATAAATAAACGGATGTTTATAAACCGCAGAGCAAGCATCCATCCTCTAAGGATTAGAAAAGGCTCATATCAAAAAGCCGGTAAGGATCAAAAAGCTAGCGGGTAAGGCAAAAAAACAGCTCAGATCTGCGTGTTAGAATTTCATTAGAAGAGTAAGGGAAGACGTGAGTTTTAGTATTGAAGAGAAATTATAGTTACAGGCGAAAATGGCAAATGTGGAGGAACTGAAAAGGCTTTTCATAGAATCTATTGTTGGTACTCGTAGAGAGTTGAGTGCAAAGGATTTGGTAYATACTCATATTCCAGGGAAGGATTTGGTTCATACTCAGCCTGGTACTCCATTTCCGCACTGTATCCTCCCGAGTCCGAGTCCTCGGCAAATGATTAAAGTTAAGAACATCAACAATGCTCCAAGTTTCATGGGTCCATCGTTCACAATTGTAACATACAACGTATTGGCGGACGTGTGTGCTACTCCAGAGATGTTCCCCAACTGTCCTTCCTTCGCGCTCAGTTGGAAATACCGTCGACAGAACTTGCTGAAAGAAATAATACAGTGCGATGCTGACATCATTTCCCTCCAGGAGGTCCAACAGAACCACTTTTCTAATTTTTTCAATCCAGAATTGACCAAAATAGGATATCAAGGGTTGTTTAAGGAAAAACAGAGACGATGGTACATCCCAATTGTCGATGGCTGTGCAACGTTTTATAGAGGCCATCAGTTTGACTTGATAGAATGGGGGTGGATCAATTTGAGCGATTTTGCTGCAAATTTTCCCCGATTTCAAAAAGACAACATTGCGCTGAATGTCATCCTTTCATTCAAAAACACTAGTCAACGTCTGTGCATTGTCAATAACCACATCCATGCAAATCCTAGAAACGGTGATGTAAAGCTATGGCAGGTTTGTTACATGCTCAATAAATTGGAGGTGCTTCTCCAAAATAATTATGATGTTCCACTTGTAATATGTGGGGACTTCAATTCTTTGCCGGGAAGTGCCCCCTACACACTTCTTACCAAAGGCCATATCTATCCATTCGACAAGGAAATTTTGGATTATGATCCATCTGGGCAGCTTTATAAAAAGTTTCGCAATACAATACGTTTAGCAAGTGCTTATTCTTCCTATTCTGAATGCGATGTTTCCGAGGAAGACATCAATAAGAAAATGAATGGTGAAATAGGGGAGCCCCGTTTCACTAACTTCGTCAAGAATTTTCAGGGAACGTTGGATTATATATTCTACACTAAGAAGAATTTGAAGGTGGTATCGCTGCTGGAACTGATCGTCGAGGACGAGGTGAAGGACGATGCACTTCCTTCACTTAATCGTTCTTCCGATCACATTCCAATTGCAGCCAGACTATTTGTATCTACGTAGCATGGGCTGTGTATTACTTGCAGGATCACCGTAAATTCTGTGGTTATTCTTTTCTATATATGAACATTGATTTGGGGTTTTTAAACATTTTATATAGTTAATGTTTGAAAATTAATGATTGCTTATGAATATAAACATTCCGTTTGGAAGCCGGGAAAAGAAGTATTTGAATGGAATTAGAAAAAAGGGCAGAGGAGCAAGAAAGGGGTTTTCGAGCTTGGCCTGTATAGGTCTACAGTGAAGATCCATTTTGAGATCGATCTAGGTCTATACTAAAGATCCAGTCATTGTCTACCCAGCTCGACATCTCTTGGAGATACAAGGGTTTGTATCATATCTTCTCGGTGTTTATCTGGTGGTGTTTGCCTGCCCGGTGTTTATATGCTGGTGTTTATCTGACCGTTGTTTGCCTTTGTGCATGTAACAATGTAATGATATTTGTTATGTTTTTTTAATATATAATTATTTTTTTTAATATTTTAAAATATATATTATATTGTTAATGATAAATCTAAATTGGATAACTAAAAATCTATAAAAATGATGAAATTTTATGTACAATGAAATTAAAGTGATGTAGTTTTGCTTGGGTTAATAATTTGTATGAAAGGATATAGTTATTTGGCCATTAATAACTCATGTGAGGTTATATGATTATATTTTTAATGTATTGTAATTAAATGATATACATTGGTTCAAGATATTTATTTGGTATTTTTATTATGAGATTTTTTTTCAAATATAATTATTTTTCTTTCAACAAATATTTTTTTAGTTGTTTCTCTAATTCAATCTAAAACAATTTATTGTTTTTAAATGGAGTTTGACTTTTATTTTTTTATTTTTTTATGCCTAAAATAATTTAACATGTGCATAATAGAGTATCTTAAGATTTGGATTTTTCTAAGATTTAAAGAAGTGACCATAAATAGTAATGCTCATAATGTGGAGAGTTGTCTTAGTGTTAGTACCTCCTCCAAGGGAATACACAGTTTTGAAGTGATGAGAATTTGAAATATAAAGAATAGCTCGCCCTTGACTTGCCATAGTTTAACAATCAAAGGAGATACTTTTTTCAAAGGGATGTGAACATCTTGGAAAATACAGGTATTGAGTGCCCACCATATAAAATAAACCATAAAAATAGGGAAGTCTTTTGTTCCTCGATTAAATTTTCATGTTTTTAACTATTCTAGGATATTTCTTAACAAAGTTGGACCATGAGGACTTAATAGCTTTAGGTTCTCTCACATTACAGGTTGCACAAAATGACATAGAATAAAGAGGTTTTGTACATATTTTCACTCTACTTTGCATAGCCCACATCTCCCTGGACCTACCCAACCCCTCTTTAACCCATTGTCCCAGGTTAACATCCTATTTTCAATTGTCAACCAAACCTGCAATATCTTAGTTTTTACAGGTGTGTGAGTTTTCCACACATACGACCACCACTATTCTCTTTCTCCTTCAAAAATAACCTCTACCATAGTGATGTAGCCCAAATTTACCATGTGTATGCCATTTTCTTTTTTCTTGACCATATAATAGAGTCCTCCTTCTCTTTTATGGGATTAATAAAATTTGATGATAAAATATCGGTGTAAGACTCCCACTCCTTTGGGGGAATTCTTTCAAGTTCAATATGTCCTTTGTCTACCACAATGATCTACCAATTAAATCTCCACTTTCAATTATGACATCCCATAATTAGTGAATGCCTTGATCAAGCAATTCAGTAAGCAACGCCATTGAAGGTTTTTAACATGGGATTGATATGACCCAAGGGTCCTCCCTGGTTTGAATTCTCTTTCCCTTGCCTATTTTCCAAACTAGCTAATCACGAACCAAATTACAAGACTTTGTCATTTTCCTCCAACCAATTGAGATGGTATTTCTTATTTTTAATGGGGATAACAACTATTCCACAAAATCATATTGTTGTGGATTAGTCTCCACGAGCTTTTCGCAGCGAGAGATTTGTAAAACAAAACCAATTTTTTTATACCCCACCCTCCTAATTTCTTTGGAATCACTAGACGTGACCATTTGACCAGGGGAATGCCATCTTCCTTGTGACTTGACCATAGGAAATTAATACACACTTTCCTAATTTTTGATAGTATACCAACCAATATTTTGGAAATCGTGGCCCAGTAAATAGGAATATTGTTTAAAACAACTTTAAATAGGAATATTGGTATCTGCTGTCATTGCAACTTGCGGGTGTTGTTGTTTCAGCTGTTGGTTCTGGTGGTTCGTGCTAATTTACTGAAAGTGCACAAAACTGAAAAGGCTTATAAAATTAAAGTAAGGTAGTTTGCCTTTGATGCAAATTAAATCACTAAAATAAAATGAGTAGACCTATTGTATCACTGTCTGTTGAATTTGTTCATTATCTGTATACTATTCTTCGTCTTTTTTCTTTTTTTTATTTAATTTTTTTTTTTCCTGTGTTCATACTTGGAATATCTTATGGGACAGACTATTTAATCTATAACATGGGTTGTGTACCCACAAAAAGGAACTTTCATGGTCATTGTAAAGTTGTAAAGTTTTGTGGTTATTCTTTTCCATATATGAACATTGATTTGGGGATTTTAAACATTTTATATATAGTGTTAATGCTGATTTAAGATGATCATTTGAAGCAGTTCCTTACATATTGCATGTGATTATTTATCTGTTAATGATCATTCAAACAACTGCTTAGCAAGGATTGTGATTATTTTCAATTGTCAACCAAACCTACAATATCTTAGTTTTTACAGGTGCACGAGTTTTCCACACATACGACCACCACTATTCTCTTTCTCCTTCAAAAATAACCTCTTCCATAGTGATGTATCCCAACTTGACTGTGTGTATACCATTTTCTTGTTTCTTGACCATATAATAGAGTCATTTTCTTTTTTGAGATTGATAAAATTTGACGATAAAATATCGGTGTAAGACTCCCACTCCTTTGGGAGAATTCCTTAAAGTTCAATATGCCCTTTGTCTACCACAATGATCTACCAATTAAATCTCCACTTTCAATTATGGCATCCCATAATGAGTGAATGCCTTGATCATGTAGTTCAACAATAAACGCCCTTGAAGGTTTTTAACATGGGCTTGAGTTGACCCAAGGGTCCTCCCTGATTTGAATGCTCTTGTCCTTGCCTATTTTCCAAACTAGCTAATCACGAACCAAATTACAAGACTTTGTCATTTCTCTCCAACCAATCAAGCTAGTATTTCTTATTTTTAATGGGGATAACAAATATTCCACAAAATATTTCCCTTCTAGATACTTAGATGAAAACACCCTCTCCTAAAGCATATTCTTGTGGATCAGTTTCCACAAGATTTTTGCAACCACAGATTTGAAGAACCACACCAAATTTTGTATACTCCACACTCGTAATTTATTTGGAATCACTAGACGTGACCATTTGACTAGGGGAAAGCCACCTACTTCCTTGTATCTTGAGMAGAGGAAATTAAAACACACTTTCATAGTTTTTGAAAGTATACCAACCGATATTTTGGAAATTGTGACCTAGTAAATACGAATATTGTTTAAAAYAACTTTAAATAGAACCAAACTGCCTCTTCTTGAGAACCAACTATGCGAACAATGCGATATTCTTGCCTAAATTTTATTTAATAACCATATAAAATATTCATGTACAAATGTTCAAGTCCTGAAAAGAATCCAAAGACTTCTTCTTCAGAATTAGGTTCAAGAAGGTTGAATTAAAAGAACCCAACACTTTACTCGACCTATGTGATTCTTGAGTAACTTTTAATAGATATAGCTTGATCTCATCATAGAACACAAGGTATAACTTAACAAGTTAACGATCAATACCTAGTATTTTACTTTTGTGAAAGTAGGAAAACATTAACATAATCTCTTTCTCCGTGATTTCCTCTTCAAACGAGGAGTTTGATTCCTCCGAGACAGACATGGGGAAAATATTGATGACCTTAAGAATTTCCAAGATAGGACAACCATGGGACTCCTTGAAAATGTTTTCAAACTATTCCTTACCAGCGTTGGCTATTCCTTCAAAGGAAGAAACCAATCTTCCTAAAGAATCCTTGATCTCCAAAATGGAGTTCATGATTTTCCTGTAACTTGCATACTTTTGAAAAAATTTAGAGTTATTATGACCTTCCTTCAACCAGATATCCCTACTCTTTAATATCCATTAGGTTTCCTCATATTCTAATAATTGCTTCTTTCTCAATAAAAGGTCACTAAGGGATGATTCCTCAGACTCAGAGAGAGGATCAGTCGATCTGCTTATCAACAAAGCCATGATCCGTGATTCAATCTCCAACAGTTGTGCAATAGCTTTCACATTGAATATTTTTTCCCAACTAGTTAAGACCTTCTTGACCCTGGTCAAATTTTCTACAAACTAGTGCATCTATGATTTATTGTCATTTTCTATTAATGAATTATAGGATTATATCACTCGAATTATGTAATCATATTCCTTAAGCCAGGCATGGTTGAATTTAAAAGAGGAGGGTGGATTTGGACATTTTTTACTATCTCCGCAACAATTGGCATGTGGTAAAAAACACCCCCAATCAAGACCTTTGATTTGAATGACTAGGGATGAGAAATCAAACCTTATGAAATTTAAAAATGATCTAATCATTTCACCACCAAAGTGTCTCCTTTTATGCCATTATTGAAATTCTGAGAATTTTTTTGAGGGGCCAAAACAATAATGTGATTATTTTCGATCCAATGTGAAAAAAAGGTTTCCCGAGGATCTTGGTAGGGATGGGAACCCCAAATATCCCTTAAGGAATAGGTAAAATTGAGGTCCCCCCATGAGAATAATATTTTGAGCATTTAAGACACCTGATTTGGTAACCCCATTTCAAAAATTTATTCTGTCAGCATAAGGCCCATTTGAATTATGATTCGAAAAGGGAAATTTAAAAAACTATCAGCCACGTCCACAATAATCCCAGAAGGGATATGAGAAGAATAAATGGATTTGTATCGAGGGATCTAGGTGGTAATAAGACCCCCCAAAAGACCAACTGAGTCAACCAAGATGAAAGACTAATTTTTAAGCCAACCTTTAAAAGAATCTATTTCTTTGTCCCTGCTACACATGGTTTCTTGGATCAGTAGGAAGTCTAGTCTACAAACATGAGCCAAGCATTTGAGGGAATTAATTTTATGGTTTCCTGTTAAGCCCTAAATAGTGTCACATTACCCCTTAATTGGGACATACTAAATTAGTAATGTTATTTTATTTATGTCGGCTTGGATCCATTTGTTGTAATTGTACCTCCTAGTATCCTATATATACCAAGGAGACACCATAGGGTCAAGAAGGATGTTTTTTGGGATGCCCTTACAAATGATGTTCAAAGGTTTGTGGTGGAATGTTTGGTTTTCCAACAAAATAAGGTGGAAAAAATTAATACCCCAGGTCCTTTAAAACCATTAGCCATCCCAAGTCAGCGTTGGGAGGAGGTTTCCATGGATTTCATCATAGGCTTACCGAAGTCTGAAGGAAAGAGTGTCATCATGGTGATTATTAATAGAATGACCAAGTATACACACTTTTGTGCACTCTCTCATCCCTTCAAAACTGGTAAATTTTCCACCGCATTCATGGCGACAATTCAAAAGCTACATGGAATCCCAAATATTATTGTAAGTGACAAAGATCCCATCTTCACTGGACATATTTGGACATAATTATTTTCTTGTTTTGGTACTCAATTGGCTCATAGCTCATCCTATCATCCTCGATTTGATTGAAAAACTAAGATAGTGAACAAATGTTTGGAAGGCTACCTTCGTTGCTTTGTCTCTGATAAACAAACACAATGGTTCAAATGTTTACCCTTGACAAAATGGTGGTATAACACTTCCCTTCATACTGCAACAAAAATGACACCATTTATGGCACTCTATGGATACCACCCTCCTTCCATCAATTCTTCTCTAAAATAAAAATACAAGGTTCAAGCAGTGGAATATCACATCAATAATCAACAACAAGTTCTCCAAATCTTAAAGGACAACCTGACTATGGCACATAATCGCATGAAACAACAAGCAGATCAACATCGTAGTGAAAGAAGTTTTGAAGTAGGGGAATGGGTGTTTTTAAGACTATAACCATACAAACAAATGTCCCTCAAGAAAGCCAAGAAGGATAATAAATTATCACCAAAGTACTATGGCCCTAATAAGGTGTTGCAAAAGATTGGTACTATGGCATACACATTGGAGTTGCATGCATCTTCACAAGTACACCTAGTTTTCCATGTTTCATGCTTAAAGAAGGCTATAGGTAACAAGATCCTAGTTCAAACTATATTTCCATAAATTGACGAGGAAGGAAAAATCATATTGGAGCCCGAAGCCATCACTGACACAAGAACTCTCCAGCTGAGGAATAGACCCATTTCAGAGTATCTCATTAAATGGAGGAAACTATCAATTGAAGATTCCACTTGGGAAGATGAATCTTTTATACAAAATCATCTAGAGTTACTCAAGCATTGTGGACAACACTCGTCTCAAGGGGAGGGGCGCGTTAAGCCCTAAATAGTGGCACATTACCCCTTAATTGGGGCATATTCCATTAGTGATGTTATTTTATTTATGTCGGCTTGGGTCCATTAGTTGTAATTGTACCTTCTGGTCTCCTATATATACCAAGGAGAAATGTTCATTTTGGATCATCTTGTAATTGGACATTTATGTGGTGTATAAGGAGGTTTCCCCCTCGAAGAGGTTTGTTATCTAAAATTCTCTCTTTTTTAAGGCATTGAGTACTTATTCTGAGGTTTTTTTATGCTATATTGATATTTGGTTATTAACATTTCCTTCGACCCCTCATACATTGAAGGAAAAAACGATCATTGGAAATCCTTCCTTTGGAATTTCCCCACTCTAAGGGCCTAGGTAATGGCATATTGTTTTCCACTTTTAATATCTTTGACTGATTGCAACTGTTCTTTTTAAATCATATATTTATGACCATTGTTGTAACGTCCACGGCCACCCAGGTTGGACCATGCTACCACAACTCTGTTCCGTTCAAGCTTCTAAACCATTTTTGTAAGTTCCATCCTTAGAGGCCTGCTGGACTATACCTCAATTAAACTTCGCGGAAGACATAGTACACATAAATTTAACATATGAATTGCATTCTATATATAAACAATTAATGCATATATCATAGCATTCTTCTAAAACCAGTTTACACAAGCAATACTGTAAATATCATGACATGTACAGAATACACAACATAAAATTAACAAAGAGATGGTAGTTGTCTTTTAATTTATGTACACCAACTACATGCAGACCTTCCACTAACCTCCCAACCTTAGACCACGCTACTCATCACTCTCAACAATGGGTCAACCCCGAGCTGGGACTAAACTCCACCTGAGAAAAGTGATTCCTAGGCTAGGCAGGGACTACAAAAAGCTGCATAATGTAATAGGAAGGATTCCCTCCCTGGAGCCTATTTAATCCCACTACTCACAGAATCTCATTCCCCACATGCCTGTCCCACCCCAGGAATATACACCTTCACTATCCAATAGTCCATCGACTTCTCCACTTCCCATACTGGGCTTCAGCAACATGTCCGATCAAGAATTCTTAGAGCTCTGTAGCTACTACTGGACTCCCTCTAGAAGAAATCACTTCGCCAAAAATCTCTCTCACCTAGAGAGAGTTCTGCACAGGCCTGAAAACCTACTTCTTCAATCGACGGGCCTGACAACCCGCCTCTTCAAACTATAGTCCTGACGACCTACTTCTTTTATCCAGCTCCTAAATAAATTGGGTGACCACAATAGAAAAATCGGGTATGGGTTCTGGTAATGACAACAATCCACACCAGTCCAGAGAAAAACATGGCACTAGTACATATTGTAAAAATTTCGACGTTCTATTTGCGACGTTATGGACAAAATTGGCCATACTGCCAAAAAATAGAGGAAATTTTTTTTTTTTTTTTTTTTCCATATTGGCCAATAACGTCACACATGTGATGTCATATAGATAGATGTATCTCTTGCCATATTTTCGTCTCTCTTTCCACATTTGTAACATAGTCGTCTCTCTTGCCACATTTGTAACATAGTCATCACTCTGGCCACGTTTGTAACATAGTCGTGTCTCTTGCCACGTTTGTAAAATAGTCATCGGAAACTAGGTTTTCCCCCTTCAACGGTCACCTAGTATTTGACCAAGTCAACTTTGATTTTTTCAATGATCGACAACAAAATGATTGTCAATTTTGTACTAGGGCTAGAGTACATGATGGGAAACAGTGACCTGTGAATGGGACCAACATTGATTTTTTTTTTTAATTTTGATGTATGAAATAATACATCCTTGAGTCTTGAAATCCTCCCATATCGTCAAGGCATGTGTCTAGTCTAACCATGTCAAATTTCAATGCATACATGCACATATTGAAGAAATTTCAACGTTGGCCCCATTCATTGCTCACTATGCACGATCGGTGCATGACATTTTTGGTGGTTGAATTAAAAGTTCCATGACATTTAAAGAGAGTTCCAACAAAGATTCTATAGATAGAAACAAAGACATTTGACAATGAGATGCCCATTATGAACATTGTTGCAAACATGGAAGATCTCAAATATTATGTGGTCGGGACATCAGACATCCTTGAGTCTTGAAACCCTCCCATACCATCAAGGTATGTGTCTAGTATAACCATGTCGAATTTCGATGCATACATGCACAGTTTGAATAAATTTCAATGTTGTCCCCATTCACTTCTCATTATCTGGGGTCAGTGTAAGATGACATTTGTGGTGGGTGAATTGAAGCTTCTGCGACATCAAATCAACTTGGTAATTCAATAATCAAACCCTCCTTAAGTATTATGCAGTGACATCAAACATCCTTAAGTATCGAAACCCTCTCATACCTTAACCCCATGCCTTTAGAAAAATTAGAAAACCTTTAACCAAGTATCTAGTCAGAGATAGTTGGAAGAAATTAGAGTGGCGTTGTGATGATCCAACTCAATACAAAAGTGTACCTAATAACTTGAAAGAATGTTGCCACCAAACTACTCATCCACAAGAGAAAATTGTCGTTGACTTGCTCATCCAATGGAGGAGGGGAAGAAGACGTATGCTTGCGATATTGTGCATCCACTGGAAGAGTATTACCATGACATATCAAAGATATCAAGATATCAAAGCTTGGATGTGATATTGATGATATCAAATATTATAGAATTAAATCCCTAGGTCAACCAAAGATATAATTCTTTAAGAAGAATCAATAGATTTGAAGACTACCTCAAAGTTAACTTGAACTCTTTCTAGCTCTTATAGCAATAAATTGTGACTTGGGATGAGATTAGTCACCCTAGGTGTGTAGTCCCTTCAACTATGAGAAAAATGGCAATAACTAAAACACTCCCTCAAAGCTAACTTGATTTTTTTTCGTTGCTATACCAATGAATTGTAACTTGGTATGGCATTAGTGACCCTATGTGTGTAGTCCATTCAACTATGAGAAAAATGGCTAGAACTAAAACTTATGTTTCACTGTGCATACAACCATTTTAGTGACGATGAAGAGTTGCAATCGATGGTGAGATTTTTTAAATAGGATCTCAAGTAATGTAATAAGATGAGACTAGTGGAAGCATATTGAAGGGATTACAAAGTTATGCCACTTAAATGCATTGAGCGTAGTGCATTGTATAAACTCAAACAAAGAAAGAAACATAGAGACAACAAAGACAAAAGAGATAATATAGATCAACATAGTGATTTTTGATTAAATATACATATATTTTTGGTACAAAATAATGAGATACAAGAATTGCAAGGATCAAATTGATGCAAGGAATCACTATAAACCTTGATGGTGAATATAGTTGTAATAGAGTTCAATTCTACAACTAGATCGATGCAAATTTATGTAATTATAGTGCATGGTGTGTTTGGTGATTAATTTATGAAATATTGATATATTTATACAAGTGATTTGATAGAATCTACCATCAACTTGATCATCACAAAGTTGGAAAGAAGCATATCGAACTCTTGGTTTTTTTGGAAATCCATTTTTCTATGTAAGTGGCACTAGAGTGGACCTCATAAACTTGGTTCATCACAGGTCATAAGCATGCTAACTGAGTCAACTAAGATATTTTGTTGATGATCTAAGGAATTTGGTTATGAGTTAGCACAAATTTATGCATGCTAATCTTTTAGTAATGCAATGCATATGATTTGTTGAACAATCATTTGTGTCATGTTAAGGATTAGGTGTGGGTTGTCATTGAGGTGGTCCTAACTTAGAAAAACATTGTTGTAGAAAATGCTATTGTGAGTACTCCTATGGTTGCACTAACAACTATGAAGAGCATGTCATGATGTATACTTGTATCTATGTACATATCAATTCTATTTATGAATTAGTAGAAAATCTTAAATGCATAAAAAAACCTCCACAAAATAATATAAAAATTGAAGAAAAATAGAATGGAAGTGAACTTATTGTTGTTTCGAAGACAAAAATTGTAACATTATTTTTAGTTTTTCAACAACCCTCTTTCCTCCCCCATGTGTTTCCTACAAATTCAATACATCTAATGAGTCTAAATTTCATGTAGAAATAGGGGGGACAAGGAAAAAAATCCTCTTATCTATGAAAAATCCTTATTAAATTCAACATGGAACCAAAAGATAGGAAATCAAGAGGAAATAAGGGGAAAATGAAGTGAAAAAAAATCCTAACAACAATGAAAAATTTATTTCAATTGAATGAATGAAAAATGGGAAAATAGAACATAAATTTAAGAGGAAATAAAAAAAAAGAAGGAAAATTTCTCTAAAAAACCAAACTCTGCGTTAGAAATGAAAGAGAAGAAAAAAGAAGAAATTGTGAAAAAATATAAATGAAAATTATGTCGACAATGTAAATACTCACTTTAGAACTCGAAACCCCGAGGAACTAACCTCACTCAATGGTTAGAAATGATTATGTTGAATTTTGAAATCCACGAGATGGTCTCAACTAACATATATATGGAAAATGATGCTAAAGAGAGCACATTTATGGTTTATAAACTCCATAAATCCCATTGGATTATATCGTGGAGATTTCAACATGGTGGATTCCCATGATTATAAAAATGCATGTTTCTAGGAAGTCTCTCATGAAGAGACAATAGCTTAGAGTGACCTTAATTCTATATTAGGGTTGTATAATTCCAATAAATTTAGAGGAAAGGAGTCGCTTCAGCTATGGTTTACAAGTCCCAACTTTCATAAGTGTAGTGAAAATTTTCTTATAAGGATTGGCTAGGCCATATTGTATGAAAATAATACATTCTTTTTTAACTATGGAGGATCTCAACTAATCCAACTTATACTAAAGGCCACACTCTTTGATCATCAACCTATTTACTTCTCCATTTCCTAGAGTGAAGCTAAACTATGTATGCTTAAAGCTCATTATATCATGAATGTATCATATTTGAAGAAAAGTTTCCTAAATTGTATTATGAGTGTTTGGATGCATATTCCAAGACGTAGATGGGAGGACATATATAATTAATGGTGTAAAGGTTCCATTGATTGTACCACACATTCTTTAAGGAGATATGGGTGATCAATAACCTCAATATTCCAGTCTAAATGGCATAAAGAAGTTGAGAAAACTTAAATAACCAACTAACTATTTTGGTTCAAATGTTTAGCGAGGAACTTCAAGTTAGTGCCACTAATCTTTGACATCCAGAACTTCAAGTTAGTGCCATATGATGTGTATTTGAATGGAATCAGAGTAAAGGGAAGATTTTAGGAGCTTGGCTTGTATACTGAATCCTTCCTGGTTTGAGAGAAAGACCTAGAGAGCATCATATGGATTGAGAAGATCCATTTTGAGATCGATTCATTGTCTACCCAGTTCGAGATCCATTCATTGTCTACCCAGTTCGAGATCTCTTGGAGATACAAGGAAGATCCAATCATTGTCTACCCATCTCGAGATCTCTTGGAGATAGAAGGGTTTGTATCATATATGCTCGATGTTTATCTGTTGGTGTTTGCTTGCCCAATGTTTATCTACTGGTGTTTATGTTCCCATTGTTTTCCATTGTGTCTGTAACAATGTAATGATATTTGTTATGCTTTTTTAATATATAATTATTAATTAATTTTTTTAATATTTTAAAATATATATTGTATTGTTATTGAAAAATCTAAATTGGATAAACAAAAATGTATAAAAGTGATGAAAATTTATGCAAAATGAAATTAATGTAATGTAGTTTTTCTTGGGTTAATAATTTGTATGAAGGGATATAGTTATTTAGCTATTAATAAATCATGTGAAGTTATATGATTACATTTTTAATGTATTGTCATTAAATGATATGCATTGGTTCAAGATACTCATTTAGTATTTTTGTTATCAATTTTTTTTTTTCAAATATAATTATTTTTCTCTCAACAAACAAACTTTTAGTTGTTTCTCTAATTCAATCTAAAAAAATAATTATTGTTTTTAAATGGAGTTCGACTTTTATTATTTTATATCTTTAGTTTTTTATGCCTAAAGTAATTTAACATGTGCATAATGGAGTATCCTTAGATTTGGATTTTTCTAAGATTTAAAGAAGTGACCATAAATAGTAATGCCCATAATGCAGAGAGTTGTCTCAGTGTTAGTACCTCCTCTAGGGGAATACATAATTTTGAAGTAATGAGAATTTGAAATATAACGAATAGCTCGCCCGTGACTTTCCACTGTTTAACAATCAAAGAAGATACTTTTTTCAAAGGGATGTGAACATCTTGTTGTGGAAGGGATGGGGATAAAAACTATTCCACAAAAATATATTGTTGTGGATTAGTCTCCAAAAGATTTTCGCAGTGAAAGATTTGTAGAACCAAACTAAAAATTTTATACCTCGCCCTCCTAATTTATTTGGAATCATTAGACGTGACCAGTTGACAGGGGAATGCCACCTAATTCCTTGTGACTTTCTCGGAGGAAATTAAAACACACTTTCCTAATTTGTGAAAGTATACCAACCGGTATTTTGGAAATAATGGCCCAATAAATAGGAATATTGTTTAAAACATTTTTAAATAGAACCAATATTCCTCCTCTTGAGACCCACCTGTGCAGCCAATGCGATATTCTTGTATGAATTTACTTTAATAACCATATCCAATCTTCATGTCCATAGGATTTTTGTTTTAGTTTGAATCCAAGAAAATTGAAACCTTTCTCTTGCTCCTTGCACTAATATGGAAGATATATTACCAAGTTCTCGATGAACTCAATTGGAATATAATTTGTATACACGTTGGTTTTGCTAACATTTATTTGCAAACTAGTTGCAACACAAACATTCGCTAGAATCTCTTTCATGATTATTAGTTCTTGAATAAAATCTGCACCCTGTTGTTCCTAAGATTAATCCTAAGGCTCAAAGAGTAATGTCAGGCATCAAGAATGTTTAAGAAGAATACTTTAAATGAGTTATTTTCCTACCTTTAGTTATATAAGAAATGATTCTTAAATGAAATTAATAATAGGACAGTATAGAGGATGTATTCCGTTGTCCGATTCACTATCAAATGGTTTGAAGGAAAAATACAAAACTGTTAAACAAAGCTAGGAATCAATTGCAGATGAGTCTCACCTTGTTCACAGTGGAAGAAAAGTAGAGAGCACACCCTTGAATAGGATATAAGATGCAATAATTCACGCATCATATAGGTCTTGTTTAACTCATAGTAAATACAGAGGAAAAACCACTTACTTAATGAATTGCTGATAAGATATGAATATAGTAGTTGTAATACTAAATTGTAATCAATCTCTTATCAAGGAATTACATAAGAAATTCAGATATATGGAAATACAAAAGAAGCAAATAACTCAAACTGAATGAAAATTAGAATCTATGTCTGCACTTGTATTAATACTCAAAAAAGAGATTTTCTCTATTACATCCGGGAAGAAGTAGTCCGGTGTAGATCTTGGATCTATGTACTTATAAAAAATATGTCACAACTCAAAATGATTGGAATTCTTACAATATTTAATTAAAAATAGACTATATCTGAAATAAAACAACAATGTGTAAAATCTGATGAGCTTTGTTGTCATCCTCCTCTGTCTCTTCACCTCCTGGAAGAAACATTTCTTTTTCTATGGTCGTTTTAGTTTTGTTTCCATATGTCCCTCCAGCTATATTTAGTAGCGCAATGAATCATAGTTGAGATCAAGGGAGAAGGATAATCAGATGGATAACTTTGCATGGCTCGTCAAGGAATGGATAACAGGCATAAGAAAAAGTAACCATTTGTGGAAATAATGATAATGGGATGAGTGTATGATAATGAAATGGAGGTAAGTGGGGATTAGAATGTGGGTGAATGAGATAAGTGGTTGTTGGATGGTAGAAGGTGGAGAGGGAAAAAGGAAAGGGAGTTGTGCACTTTTTTCACTGGCTCCCAGCTATGCTTTTTTTTCTATGTTCAATACATTGGTTGCATCTATCCAATAATTCTTCCACAAACCTTGAGGGCTCAATAGTTTCATTTACCTTGAAAGTGAATAATTTCCTTTCTACCTGAGGAAGATTTTCTTGGATCCTTTTCACTTCTTGAGTAGTGGCTTGGAACTGTGAGCTTGGGTTCACTAGCCATTTATTGATTTTAAGAAGATCAACCTAGCTCATTTCCTGAATGGCTTCTAGAGTTTCTCCCTTACTCTTTCTGGAACTATGCCGGTTCATTTCTATATCAATTTGTCCCAAGGTTTCCAAGCTATTACTTCCCTCAAAATCAATTAGATTTTTTTCTAATGATGAAAATGCTTCTAGGAAAGCCTCTTTTACCTCTCTGGTGAATCTTTTACCTTTTGCGAAGCCTCTTTACCTCTCTGGCAAATTTTTTACTTTCTGCCATATTTGTTTCCCAGAGAGAGAACAGAGGGAATTCGGGGACATTATCTTTCTGTACTAATATGATGGCTTCCTGAAACTTAGCTCGATCTTATCGGGCCTCTCTTTCCTTGACATAAATTTCCTTCAGAGAAAGGTCCAGTTCATGGTAGAACATTTGGATGGCATCTACCTTCAGAAAAAGGTCTTGCTAGGCAGCTTCCAGCTTCTAATTTATTTCCAACGCTTGAGTTTGGAAGGCCGACATGTCTATTGAGGTATCTTTTGTCAGGTCCAATCTAGCTTGAAATATTCTTATCAATTCATCATGTTGAATGACCCAAACTTGGTTGATTTTTGAACTCTGATGGAGCTCATCAAGGTTGGTCTAAAGCTATTGAATTCGTTGCTGATTATGAGCTCTGATTTTCTCAAAGTCTTGACTCATCCTATTCCTGATAGTCTTCTCAATGGTATACATTTGATTTTTCAAGTGGTCTACCAACAGACACTTCTGTCATAGTTGTTCATTCAAATTGTCCACAGACTATTGGTTGGAAGTGGAAAAAGAACCTAACGAACCTGCAACTTCTTTTGCGAATTCCAGATCATCTCGATCATTCCCGTCATACACCATTCTCTGCCTTTTAGTTATCACTCTATATTTCTAGTGTGATTCCCTTTTCATGATGGCCTTTCGTTTCTTACTAAAGAATAAATATGAAGGAGGAATCTCTTCAAGCGAGATGGGGGTAATATCACTTACAAAAAAAAAATCGAAATTAGGATTTCTAAAGCTGGATTGCAGAGGAGTAAGAGATGTAATGGGAGTAGAAATCTTTATGTACTGTTGTTGCTTTGTTGTATTTGAGGTACCAGCAGGGGTAGTTGGTGACAAAGGAGGCACAACTTGTCCTTTCTTTAGGAAAGTTTTGAGTTGAGCGATTTCTTGGGGGATTAGCTAGCCTAACAATGATTCTTCGAATTCCTATGATAACCCCTCCAATATCTTTAGGGTTTCCTCAACTTTATGTTTATCGGAGTGACTGGATTCAGAACCTGTAGGCATAGTTTCCCGAGAAGAGGGAGTGGATATTTTCTCTCCTTGTAGTACATTTGGTAGACTATTTCATTGGTGTTTTTGAAAGCCAATAAAACCATCTTGTTGATCTGGGGGCAGGGTTTGGAATATGCCTTGAACTTCCTCATAAGATCTGACCCCCCCAGAATATATCTTCATATGGGGAGTTCTCGTGCATATATTTCTTCATAATGAACTGGGCCAGGTGGTTTTCCACTATCTTACATGGATCATTTCTTTTGAACTCGATGAAAACCAATTTGAAATCCTCCAGAGATGCATCCTCCACTTGGGAGTGACTAAAATCCAATAATGAAAACATGCCAACCTGAATAGGGAAAGTCAGACATACCTTTTTTTGTGCTGCTTTCAGCTCCTTGTTGATGCCTCCTATCATTGTCTGGTAGGCCACTTCTCTTCACATCGGTCGGTATGGTAAAAATCGTAGGAGAGCATGGGGAGGAATTGAGCACCCAAAAAACTTGATGTAGGAGAAGCTATCTTCAATAAACCAATCCTCTAGCTTACCTAGGTTTCTCACAATCTTTTCTGAAATCTGAGGAGGTGGGTGACCATACAAGCTTATATGAACATGAATCAAAACAGTGTGACATATTTCATAAAATAAATCCTTGGATTTCTCTTCCCATAGCTTGGAATGGTAGAAATGAATGGGCTCAACACTGGCCGGGGTCCAACTCCGATTTATAAATGGAAAAAGCGTCATGAAAAAGATGGCATCCATGATATAGGTTGACATGTAAAAGGGGGAAAGTTTTTATTTTTATTTTTCTATTTTATATTCTGCAATCCCCTTGTCCAAGTTATCGGACAACATTTTGGCCCAATTGAAAGTGAAACCCTCTGCCACCTGTGCATAATGGATACCCTTTCCACCGAGAAATGCATAGGGATATTCTTCCCAAACAATAGACATAACATCATGGCTACATACACCATATGTGCATCCAAATACGTTATGGCATATATACCATGAGTGTCGATTCTGAATATCTCTGGGTGCCCCCACCAAGACTTGATTATGTCGTGACAACTTCTGACGTACTGGATGCATTCCTTTTGCTCGAACTCCATAATAAATGCATCATTATATGTATATCTAGGATTAGGGGAGAGTTTATACATTAATTGCATATGTTCCGGTTGGAAATATCCGAAGACAACCTTCTGATGGTTGATGATGCTCCTCGTATGGACGTCAACGTGCTCCAGCAGGGACTAGCTTATCATGTCGTTATAAGGCATGGGCCTCGGTCGTGCCGTTATCTTGTGAAAATCTGACTGTGCTATGTGTCTGAGTTTATTTGTATAAGTGTTGTCCTATTCTTCAGCGGAGTCCTTTGGGAAGTTGATGATTTCACGTTCCAGAATCTCAAAAACCTGTGTCCAAGTTCTGACGGTGGCTGTGGTTCGCAGCGTGGTGTCTGACAGGACGTCTGCATTTGGGATTGAATCCTCACCCGTCGCTTCAGGATTTTTCGCCATTTTCCACGGTGCCATAATTTCTGAGACAGAGTCGAGTTACCTATTGCAGAGGAAATCCGTGAGTTTTTTAAACAGATAAATCTTACTAATTGCAGAACCTAAAAATGAATTTGAAATCGAAGTGCTTTTATTCAAAACAGATTCATTGATTTTCGTATAGCTTCACCGACGAATAATTTATTAATGTTAATGGAAATGTCTACGTGGTGATCCACAATCCGCGTTTGAATCATTATCCTTAACTAGTTATAAATTCCATCAGTACTTCGACGGTTCGCGTTCGAGAGTTTGAGATGTGATAGAGTGGGAACCTCCCGAATCCCAAATCCGCAAAAGGATTAATTTCTGAATAATCGCTTAATTAATCTTGTTTAAGATGGTGCCTTAACTTCAAGTGTTTCGAGAGTTCGAAATCCAGGGATTTTTTATGTATCTCGAGAAGAAATTCTCGAAACCCGAAATTGCGAAGCAATTAATTATCAAATAATTGATTCTAAGTCTTAATTAATTGCATTTGATTTTATGTATTTTGGAAATTCAGACTTCAAGGATTTTAGAATATGATTCAGGGAAAAAGTCTGAAATCTAAACTATGGAGTCATTAATTATCTCTTGATCATGATTAACTTAGTTATTTAAACGTTTAATACTTTGGCATTTTGGTACTTCGGTGATTCGTGAATTCGTTCTTTGTTAAACTCCCGAAGGATCATCTCTCATAGTGATGTGGTATAGATGACATGTCGAGAAAAGAGAGGTGCCACATGTTACTTGGAATCATGTGAATCCATCAATGAAAAAGTAAAAAACAGGTTCCATGTGTCAACTTAGGAAAGACTTGAAAGGTGCATGTGTCCTACGACTTGTGATTATAAAAGGCTTCAGAAAAGTTGCGAGAAGATACCTTCAGGCTTCAAAGTTTCAGATTTTTGATTGTTTAAGACTCACTGAAATATCGGAAGTGTGAATCTCTGAAGTAATCGTTAGATATTTACCTCTCTAAAATTCAGGCGGCTCTAGAACTTCAAAGGCATTAGGGTCATTCGATCAACATGGAAAACTCATCAACGATGAATATCTTGCGCACCTTATTATTAATTAACTAGCAATGAATTTGATTTAAAATTCAAAAATTCATTTTCTAAGTCTCCGTTTTCTTTAGGTAAAAATTATATTTTCATGAGGTAAAAAGCATAAAGCTCAAAGGTTCAAAATTGTATGTGTTCCAACATAGGCTCCATCTAGGGATCGTGTCTCCCTGTGATACATTGAAGAACAATAGACCGAGTGTCTTTATTGGGTAAATGGAGTCATCATTGCATTTCTGGAAAACACTTTTAGGAGTTAATCATACAGAGAAAAAATGAACTTCAATCGAATCTCAGAAAATCTTCGAAACATACCTAATTATTGATCTCAAATTAGGCTATTTAATATTTTCCTTTCCTAAAAATGAGATTGGATCTGTTTAATATAATCAAAACGACTTTAACAGAAATATCAGACTTCGACCGACTTCGTTCGCATCAAGGTTAAGTAGACGTGATAATTTATTTAGGGAATCCCTCGTTGGTTCAGTATGTAAATATTACCGGAAAGTGAATTAGATGTCAAAGTATGTTTTGTAGATATGTATGACAACCATACATATATCATAGATATTTCTTCACTGACAACGATCATGTTCAGTACTCTGGTGAAGTTATCTACTTCTCCCATTGAATTTCCTTTCATCGCTTCAATTAGCACTTTTTCATTTTGTTGAGATGAGGGCAATCATTACATGAATTTCATTTCATCATCTCTTTGGACAAGATGGGGGAAATCAAATAATGAATTTCCTTTCACCATCTATCTTATATTTTAATATTTTGAAGTGGGGGAAATCAATCTGTATGTATCATACAAGGGATGATATCTGCTTAAAATTTTAAAAGGAAGGTTTGTCATAATTTTTAAGTATACTCCGAAACTAATTTTATCCCAATCTTTAGTACACCTTCGCCTATAGGGAAGATTTTATAGGGATTTTGATTTTCAGGGGTTGACCTTGAGCGAACTAGCCAGTTTAAAATAAGATAGAAGAGATAAAGTTATTACGATTATACTAGACATACTTTCTTTCAGTTAAAATCGCAGGAACATAAATATTTTTTCCTAATCTCGTTTTGAAGATACGTTTCAAAGTTTTCAGAATCAAAGTGCAATTCTTTCTTTCTATGAAGACCCAGGAAAGGTAGCAAAAATCAGAAGAGAATAAAATCTCAGGGATAGGCAAAATAAAATGGAACAAGGAATCAGAGGGCCTGACGCAAAAGAATCTCATTCCCACACAAGTTTGTTTATTGATTCTCGAAATTCCTTTCAAGCCTTTTTTATTCTTATTTTATTTTTCTTTTTATTTCGTTTTTTATTTTCTTTTTATTTCATTTAGAGAAGGCTTCAGAATTAATATGTAATTTTATACTTTTCTGATCCTTGATCAAGTGACAATATTTACATGAGTGAAACCCCCTTTACATCCGATAAGATTTCCTTAAAATTTTAGTTCGAACTAGCAAGGCAAGAGTTCATACCTCATATTTCCTTGGTATTTTCAATCAAGAAAATCATTAATTTATCACCTGTTTTGAGAGAAAGAATTTTTTTTGAAAAATGAATGTTAGATTCTGATGCATCCTTATCTCTTGTCTGACAGTAAGTATTCTGCAAGGGAACAAAATGGGAAATGTCATAAAATTTTGCAGAATAGAGATGGTATGTGATACATATGATTTTATATTCTTCTTTGATGATATCGAGTAAACATGGTTTATTTACAACGAACTATAAAATGACTTGAATGTTTTACAACAGAAAGGAAAAATTGCAATTTGAACAAAAAAATGTCGATCCAAACCGATATATACAATGGGAATATGGAATATGACTATTACATAAAATGTTTTAGGTAATTCCCGTTTATAGGAGCGTCAATAATTTTTCCATCGATATTTTCCAGTAAGAAGGAATTTTTCCCCTCAACAGCTGTAATTATGAATGGTCTGAACCAGAGATGGTCAAACTTGCCATGTTTCCCTACATCTTCTTTCCTATCGTCCCGCTTCAAAACTAGATCGCCAGGGAGAAACTCCCTGTCTTTAGGTCTTTTATTGAAAAGGAAATTCATATTATCTTGGTACTTTTAAATTTTATCGTCTTCTTTGGCCCTATTTTTCTAAACTTTGACTAGTTGATTTATCCTTCTTGTAACGTCATTTGGATTTTCATTTGCATCTTTCTAGAGCTATATCATATGAAGAGAAATATTGATAGGAAGGACAACGCTAGTACCATAAACCAATTGAAAAGGGGACATACCTATTGATTCTTGGAGCCGATTCAATTTTCCCATAAGGCGTATTTCAGGTGGATGTGACAAGCCTTTTTATTTTCTGTCAACACTTTTTTAATTATAGTCATAGGCTCTTGTTAGATGATTCAACCAACACATTCCTTTGAGGATAATAGGTTGTAGAATGTTCTAACACAATGTTGTACTTCTGGCATAAATGGATCATTTCCATAGATTTAAAATCTTGGGCGTTGTCAGTGACTATTTTCTGAGGAGAACCAAATACTTATAGGATGTTTTCCTCCAAGAAGTTTATTACTACTGAATCCACAGCATTCCGATTTGGAATGGATTCTACCCATTTCATGAAGTAATCAGTAGTGGTTAAAATCCATCTATGTTGGGCGCTTGATTGTGGATGGATTTCTCCGATGAATTCCAGGCCCCATTGTTGAAAAGGGGCCTCGTCTTTTACTGAGATTAAAGGTAGGGCTGGGATATTATGCTTGCCAGCGAACAATTAACACAAATTACAGGCTCTGACCCTCACATTTACGTCGGTGAATAACTTTGTCCAATAATATCCATCCATTAATATCTTGTAGGTCGTTGCTCTCCAGGCATGTTTTCCTCCACAGACTCCTTTATGGAATTCTTTGATGATGCCTTCTATTTCAGGTTCTGTTAGGAAACATAAAAAGAAACCTAGAGGGTCTTTCCAATATAGTTGGCCATCAATAATACAATATTTAATTGCATGCAACTTCAAATTCCTTGCTTTATACATAGTCATGTCATTTGGGCATTGAAAAGTAAGGAGGTATGTAACAGTGTCTTGATACTAGGTAGAGACAAAAAACTTATCTTCAATTTGAAAAACAGGTGCCTGATCGTCAATTTATTCTATATCCAGGAGAGATTCATGTGATTTGAGATTATTTATCTCGAGCGCCCTGAAATTCGATTCGGCTAACAGCTTCGCCAAGCCTTAACCTTTGACTAGCTTGGTCGACTTCACTTCTAGATAAAAATCTTTAATTTTAGCCAACCATCAACCTCTTCTTCCATCACTGTCTAGTTGAACCAAGATGTCTTTGATAGCATTTGTTGGCACGTAAGGGATTATTTTGGAATAGAGTACATATGTTTTGAAGGCCTTGAGATCCTTCACCGTTGCGTATTCTTCTTTCTCAAGTATATCATATCTTAATTCTGCATTCGTGAGGCTTTTGCTGAAGAATTCTATTGGTTTCTCGAATCCTTCCTCATTGTTTTGCAGGAGTACCACTGCAATAGTATGTTCAGAAGAAAATGAGAAGATCAAGAACTATTTTGTATAGTTCGGACTTGCTAGCACAAGTGCTTCCCCTATAGCTTTCTTGACGTGTTTGAAAGAGGCTTTAGCTTCAAAATTCCATTTCACTTTGTTGTCCTTATTCAACATATCTATAATCATTTTAATTATTTCAACAAAGTTGGGAATAAATCTTCTCAAAAAAATGATCTTTCTTAAAAAATATTGAATTTCTTTTCTCTTCCTTGGAATATTAATCGTTTCTATAGCCACAACTCACTTAGGGTCGACCTTGATTCCTTTTTTTGACACTATATGACCCAAGCGCTTACCTTCTTGCATAGAAAAATGTGATTTATTGGGATTAAGAGACAAATCAAACTTTCTACACTTTGCAAAGGTGTGCTTGAGGTGTAGCAGATGTTCTGCATCAGAGTTAGAAAAAAACATCAAATCATCAAGATAAATAACGACGAATTTGTCTCTCTAACTGAAGAACGCAATGTCCATCGCTCTCTAGAAAGTATCCCCTGCATTCATCAAACCAAATGGCATTTTATCGTACATAAAGGTTCCCCACGAAGTGGTAAATGCAGTCTTTTCTCTGTCGTCTTCATGGACAACAATTTGATTGTATCTGGAAAAACCATCAATCATGGACATTCTGTTAGCTCCAACTACCTTTTTTAGAACATGATCCTCTGAAACATTTAATATATAATGTTAATGTTGATTGAAAATTAATGATTGCTTATGAATATTGATTTATTTATTTTTTAACTGATTTGATTTTTTAAAAAAATATATAATGTCATTATAAACAATCTGTTTGGAAGCATGGAACAACAATATTTGAATGGAATCGAAGTAAAGGGAAGATTTTAGGAGCTTGTCCTGTATACTGACTCCTTCCTGGTTTGAAAGCAATACCTAGAGAGCATCGTCTGGATTGAGAAGATCCATGTTAAGATCGATCTAGACATATTGGAGATATAAGGCAGGGTTAATATCATTGTTTACCTATTGTTGTTGCAGGTTCATCATAATGAGGGTGCCTGCCATTGTTACTTCTTACAAGGATGGTGCATTACTGTATTAATTATTCATAAATTGATTTGCAAGTGAAAAAATTATTTTAAATAAATTTATTAATTTTATTTATTTATTATATATAATTATTATTATTTTTTATTTAATTGTTTTTATAAAAGGAATTTATTTTTCTACTTTTAAATTCCACATTTTTAACCATTCTATTTATAAACTAACTTTTATATAATTTATTATCTCATCGTTTTATAATTTAAATGGTTTAAAGTTTAATAGATTTATTTAATTGCTTAGCATTTATCATCCCTAACTATTTATAGCTTTATTGCCAAAACTTTAAATGCATTTCACGGTTTAACTTTTGATGCATTTTATTTGCCTTTGCGTCTATAACAATGTAATGATATGTGTTATACTTTTTTTTAATATATAATTATTAATTAATTTTTTAAATATTTTAAAATATATATTGTATTGTTAATGATAAATCTAAATTGGATAATAAAAAATGTATAAAAATGATGAAAATTTATGCAAAATGAAATTGATGTAATGTAGTTTTGCTTGGGTTAATAATTTGTATGAAGGGATATAGTTATTTAGTTATTAATAACTCATGTGAAGTTATATGATTATATTTTTAAATGTATTGTAATTAAATGATATACATTGGTTCAAGATATTTATTTAGTATTTTTGTTATCATTTTTTTTTTTAATATAATTATTTTTCTCTCAACAAACAAACTTTTAGTTATTTCTCTAATTCAATCCAAAAACTGATTAATGTTTTTAAATGAAGTTTGAATTTTATTTTTTTAGTTTTTTAGTTTTTTATGCCTAAAATAATTTAACATTTGCATAATGAAGTATCTTAAGATTTGGATTTTTCTAAGATTTAAAGAAGTGACCATAAATAATAATGCCCATAATGTAGAGAATTGTCTCAGTGTTAGTACCTCTTCTAGGGGAATACATAATTTAGAAGTAATGAGAATTTGAAATATAAAGAATAGATTGCCTGTGACTTTCCATAGTTTAACAATCAAAGAAGATACTTTTTACAAAGGGATGTGAACATCCTGGAAAATATAGGTATTGTGTGCCCACCACACAAAATAAACCATAGAAAAAGAGGGAAAGAGAAGTCCTTTGTTCCTGAATTAACTTTCCATGTTTTTAACAATTCTAGGATATTTCTTAACAGAGTTGGATCATGAATATTTAATAGCTTTAGGTTCTATGACATTACATGTTGCAAAAAATGACATAGAATAAAGAGGTTTTGTACAAATTATGAATCTACTTTGCATAATGCACATCTCCCTCGACCTGCCCAACCCCTCTTTAACCCATTTTTCTTGGTTAACATCTTATTTTCCATTGTCAATCAACGCTGCAATATCTTAGTTTTTACAGGTGCATGAGTTTTCCACACATACGACAACTGCTATTCTCTTTCTCCTTCAAAAACAACCTCTTCCATAGTGATGTATCCCAACTTGACTATGTGTATGCCATTTTATTTTTTCTTGACCATATAATAGAGTCCTCGTTCTCTTTTCTCAGATTAATAAAATTTGACGAAAAAATATCGGTGTAAGACTGCCACTCCTTTGTGGGAATTCCTTCAAGTTCCAACATGTCCTTTGTCTACCACAATGATCTACCAATTAAATCTCCACCTTCAATTATGACATTCCATAATGAGTGAATGCCTTGATTGTTAGGGACCTAACCCCTCATGTAGGTAGAATAATATATTTCCATGTAATAGAGGTCAATATTAATAAGGCCTAGCAATAAGGAAGAATAAGTCCAATGTAAGAAGACCTAATAGAAGCTTCCGCTTCTAGAAGGATCTTCCTCTAGATGGTTCTTTTGATAGACATATTCAGTATAAATAGGAGTCAAGGGTATGATAAATTTTTCCTTGGATATTATTGTAATAGAGCTCCTCTGCTGGAAGTTTCCCCCTCGATAGTGTCTGCTATCGTTACTGCTTCCAAGATTAGTGTATCACTATATATATATATATATATATATATATATATATATAATTACTGTATATTTTAAATAAATTTGTTAAAATTATTTATTTATTATAAATTTATATATAATCATTATGTTTTTTAATTTAATTGTTTTTATAATGGAAAATTATTTTTCTACTTTTAAATATTCCAGATTTCTAACTATTCTATTTATAAACTAACTTTTATATATTTTTATTATCTCATAATTGTATAATTTAAATGGTTTAAAGTTTAATACATTTATTTAATTGCTTAGCATTTATCATCCATAACTATTTATAGCTTTAGTGTTATAACTTTAAATGCCTTTCATGGTTTAACTTTTGATGCATTTTGTTTGCCTTTGCGTCTATAACAATGTAATGATATGTGTTATGCATTTTTTAATATATAATTATTAATTAATTTTTAAAATATTTTAAAGTATATATTATATTGTTAATGATAAATCTAAATTGGATAACAAAAAATGTATAAAAATGATGAAAATTTATGCAAAATGAAATTAAAGTAATGTAGTTTTGCTTGGGTTAATAATTTGTATGAAGGGATATAGTTATTTGACTATTAATAACCCATGTGAAATTATATGATTAGATTTTTATTAAATGATATGCATTGGTTTAAGATATTGATTTAATATTTTTGTTATCAAATTTTTTTTGGTATCAATTTTTTTTTTTCAAATATAATTTTTTTTTTCTCAACAAACAAACTTTTAGTTGTTTCTCTAAATCAATTTAAAAACTAATTATTGTTTTTAAATAGAGTTTGATTTTTATTCTTTTATATCTTTAGTTTTTAATGCCTAAAATAATTTAACATGTGCATAATGAAGTATCCTAATATTTGGATTTCTCTAAGATTTAAAGAAGTGATCATAAATAATAATGCCCATAATGCGGAGAGTTGTCTTAGTGTTAGTACCTCCTCTAGGGGAATACATAATTTTAAAGTAATGAGAATTTGAAATATCAAGAATAGCTCGCCCCTGAATTGCCATGTTTAACAATCAAAGCATAAACGTTTTTCAAAGGGATGTGAACAACTTGGAAAATACAAGTATTGCGTGCCCACCATATAAAATAAACCATAAAAAAGGAGGGGAAGAGAAGTCCTTTGTTCCTGGATTAACTTTCCATGTTTTTAACCATTCTAGGATATTTCTTAATAGAGTTGGATCATGAAGACTTAATAGCTTTAGATTCTTTGAAATTACATGTTGCACAAAATGACATAGAATAAAGAGGTTTTGTACATATTTTGACTCTAGTTTGCATGACGCACATCTCCCTCGACCTGCCCAACCCCTCTTTAACCCATTGTCCCAGGTTAACATCTTATTTTCAATTGTCAACCAAAGCTGCAATATCTTAGTTTTTATAGGTGCATGAGTTTTCCACACATATAACCACCATTATTCTCTTTCTCCATAAAAAAAAACCTTCGCAATAATGATGTCGCCTAACTTGACTGTGTGTATGCCATTTTCTTGTTTCTTGACCATATAATAGAGTCCTCATTCTCTTTTTTGAGATTAATAAAATTTGACGACAAAACATCAGTGTAAGACTGTCACTCTATTAGGGACCTAACCTCCCTAACCCCTCACGTAGGTAAAATAATGTAATTCCATGTAATAAAGGCCAATATTAATAAGGTCTAGAAATAAGGAAGAATAAGTCAAATGTAAGAAGACCTAATAGAAGCTTCTACTTCTAGAAGGATCTTCCTCTAGATTGTTCTTTTGGATAGATAGTGTTATTATGGTGTTATTGTGGTGTTGTTTTGGTTATATCATTGTTTCACTGCCATTTATAGCTAATTATTTATGTTTTGCATACTATTTTATATCTGGAATACTACAAGTGGTATCAGAGCACCTTCCTCAACAAAAAATTGTGGGTTAATTTTTTTCAAAGTAGAGACATATTCAGGCATCTTAAAGCTATAGAGATCTGTTGTTACATGCATAAACCCATGGCTGGGGATTCATACACGCAGGAAATTCAATTGGTACTTAAGAGAACATCTGTTGGCCACCCTTGTAACCCCTGTTGGTACCCCTTCGAGTGGTAGCGCATTAGACAACACCTATATATGGATCAACATAGATCTCCTGAAGCCCTCCATTGATAAACCTATCGACCACCTAATTGCTATAGTGCCACTGAGAAAAGCACTTGAGAAGATACTTTGTAGTACCTAGGTAGTCCGGTAGTACGGCTAAAGGCACGGTCTAGCCTCCTTAGTTAGATCCCCCTTTTCTCTTTGATCGCAGTAGTACCTTTCATTTGACACCCTTCTTCTTCATGGTCCCACCCAACACCCTAAACCCATTTTGTTTCCCCTATACAAATTTTCTGCCCCTTTTTTCCAAATGGCTACCACAAGAGCCCAAGAACTCAATTCCTTGATTGCTAACAACCACCAGAACAAGGAAGACATCAAGAATATCACTTCCAACATTAGCTCAATTAATTCGACTCTTGATTTCCTCAAGGAACAATGTTCCCACATTACAAACCTCAAAGGCCTCAAATCCACCATTGAACACTTCATGGGCCATTTCTAGAACCCTTCTTCTTCTGAACAACCATCTTATCAAGATGACCATGACTCTTCCCATTACCAAGGTCCTCATACTACCCACTTTTCTCGATACCTTCTCTCGCCCAGAATTGAGGTCAACAAATTTGATGGATTAGATCCCACAAGTTGGGTCACCCAAATGGAACATTATTCTCTTTGCATGGAATTACTGGTGATTTATCCAAGCTTCATTATGGTGTCCGATATCTGGATCCGGAACGATGGAAATGGTGGAAATGGTAAAATAAGGCATGCCAAGGGTATGTTTCTTGAACACAGTTTCTGGCTGAACTTTATGACCTCTTTGACTCTAACACCCACCATTTAGGTCGTTTGACCAAGTTAAAGCAGTTTGGGATAGTGGAAGGCTTTATTGCTGCATTTGAGCACTTGGATTTCAGAACGTAGGGCATGTTTGATGCTTTCTTTAGGGGATGCTTTATCAGTGGCTTCAAAGATGAAATCATTGCCCATGTTCTAATGGCATGCTCCTAGACTTGGTTGGAAGCTACTCAATGAGCCAAGGAATCCCAACAGATTGTCTCCTCCCAGACTCACAAACCCTCCTTTCCTCCTCGCCCTAAACCCACTAATTTTTCTCCTCCTGCAACTCCCCTCAAGATCTAGAAATTAACCAGGGTTGAAATGGTTGAACGTCAACTCAAGGGTCTTTGTTATAATTGTGATGACAAATATTTTCTTGAGCACAAGTGTAAGGAACAAAATCTTTTTATGGTTTTGATTGAGGATCCTCCTGATAAATATGTAGTTGCTCCATCGGTGGAAGAACTACCACTACCATCTAACCTCACCCTACCCTCTGACCCACCCGAAGTCGACCCGGTGATTTCAATTAATGCTCTCATTGGATTCCCTACTCCCAACACTCTCAAGTTAATTGGTTATATCAAAAATCAGAAAGTCATCATCCTTGTGGAAAGTGGTAACACCCATAACTTTATTCATTGCTTCATTTCCCAAGAAGTCAATTGTTACATTTGTGTCGTCAATAATTTTCAAATCATGATTTCCAATGGTGGGTCCATGAAATGCGGGGGACGATGTGAAAATGTTTGACTCCAAATTGGTTAGTATCACCTAAAATCCCATATTTTTTCTATAGATATGGGTGGTTGTGACTTTTTTCTTGGTGTCGAATGGTTACGCACTCTAGGCCCCATTCTCATGGATTTTAAGGACTTAACCATGCAATTCCAATAGGAGGTACAACAATATAAGTTCCCTGGAGATCATCAGTTCCATCGCATGGAAAAGCTCCTAAAAAAAGGCCATTCGGTAACTATAGCCCAACTCCACTCCATTCATGTTGTTGAGACACCTTTTGTGCATCCCAACCTCCAATCTATCCTCTCCCACCACCAAGTTTTTTTAACCACCTCTAAAGCCCTTCCCCCTTCTTGTGGCATCCATGATCATTCCATCCCTCTCATCGAGGGCAGTCTTCCTCCCAATGTCCGTCCTTATCATCATCCCTTTTCCCAGAAGAATGAAATTGAGAAAATTGTTCATTTGAGGTGTTATCCGTCCCAGTACTAACCCCTATTCTTCCCCTGTGGTCATGGTACTCAATAAAAAAGGTACTTGGTGCATGTGTCCTGATTTTCGTGCCTCAACAAACTCACAATAAAATAAAAATTCCCCATTACTGTCATTGATGACCTCTTGGATGAATTGAGTGGTGATCAATACTTCACCAAATTGGATCTATGTTCCATCTACCACCAGATCCGTATGAAACAAGAAGACATTCCCAAGACTTCATTTCATACACATGAGAGTCATTATGACTTCTTGGTAATTCCCTTTGGGTTGTGTAATTCTCCTTCCACTTTCCAAGTTCTTATGAACTATGTCTTCTGTCCTTTTCTTTGTCATTTTGTCTTAGTTTTCTTTGATGATGTTCTCATCTATAGTAAAACTTGGTCATCCCATCTCGCCCATGTGAATCAAGTTCTCCATCTAATCTCTAAGCACCAACTTTTCCTCAAAAAATCTAAATGTGCCTTTGGTGCCTCAGAAGTGGAATACCTGGGTCATATTGTCGGCAAGGATGGTGTCCACATAGATCCTAAGAAAATTGAATCTATGCAAGATTGACCTCACCCTAAAACTCTTAAGAGCTTGCATGGTTTTCTGGGTTTAACGGTTTATTATAGGAAGTTTGTTCGGAATTATGGAAATATTGCAGATCTTCTCACTTCCCTCCTTAAAAAGAATGCCTTCACTTGGACATCAGTTGCAGATCATGGCTTCGAAGCCCTAGAAGATGCTATGTGCTCGACCCCTGTCCTTGCATTCATAGACTTCACAAAGACATTTGTATTGGAATGTGATTCTTTCGACAAAGGAATTGGGGCCATCCTCATGCAAGATGGTAGGCCCTTGGCCTTCACTAGCAAACAACTTTTAGAGCGACATTTGGGCCAATCCACTTATGAAAAGGAACTATTAGCTGATTGACAAGGAGGATGTGAAGGACGATGCACTTCCTTCACTTAATCGTTCTTCCGATCACATTCAAATTGCAGCCAAACTATTTGTATGTATGTATCATGGGTTGTGTATCCACAACATAACTTTAATGTTGATTGAAAATTAATGATTCCTTATGAATATTGATTTATTTATTTTTTAACAGATTTAGTTTTTTAAAAACATATATAATGTCATTATAAACAATCTGTTTGGAAGATGGGAAAAACAGTATTTGAATGGAATCAGAGTAAAGGGCATATTTTAGGAGCTTGGCCTGTATACTGACTCCTTCCTAATTTGAGAGCAAGACCTAGATATGAGAAGATCCATTTTGAGATCGATCTAGGTGTATTGTGAATATCTAGTCATTGTTAATATCATTCTTTACATGTTATCCTTGCGGGTTCGTGGTAATGATGATGCATTCCATCGTTACTGCTTCCAAGGCTGGTGCTCTCTCTCTCTCTCTCTCTCTCTCTCTCTCTCTCTCTCTCTCTCTCTCTCTCTCTCTCTCTAAATAAATATAATGGCGCATGCCATCATTACTGCTTCCAAAGTTGGTGCATCACTCTCTCTCTCTATATATAATCATTACTTTTTTTAATTTAATTGTTTTATAATGGTAAATTATTTTTCTACTTTTAAATTCCACATTTTTTACTATTGTATTTATAAACTAACTTTTATATATTTTATTATCTCATCTTTTTATAATTTAAATGGTTTAAAGTTTAATACATTTATTTAATTGCTTAGGATTTATTATCCCTAACTATGTATAACTTAAACTTATTAAAATTATATATTATCCCTAACTATGTATAGCTTAAACTTATTAAACTTATTTGTTTATTATAAATTTATATATAATCATTATTTTTTTAATTTAATTGTTTTTATAATGGAAAACTATTTTTCTACTTTTAAATTCCACATTTTTAACTATTGTATTTATAAACTAACTTTTATATATTTTATTATCTCATCGTTTTATAATTTAAATGGTTTAAAGTTTAATACATTTATTTAATTGCTTAGGATTTATTATCCCTAACTATGCATATCTTTAGTGATATAACTTTAAATGCATTTCATGGTTTAACTTTTGATGCATTTTGTTTTCCTTTGCATCTATAACAATGTACTGATATATGTCATGGTTTTTTTTTAATATATAATTATTAATTAATTTTTTAAATATTTTTAAATATATATTATATTCTTAATGATAAATCTAAATTGGATAACCAAAAGTGTATAAAAATGATGAAAATTTACGCAAAATGAAATTAAAGTAATTTAGTTTTGCATGAGTTAATAATTTGTATGAAGGGATAGAGTTATTTGGCTATTAATAACTCATGTGAACTTATATGATTATATTTTTAATGTATTTTCATTAAATGATATACATTGGTTCAAGATACTCATTTAATATTTTTGTTATCAATTTTTTTTTCAAATATAATTATTTTTCTCTTAACAAACAAACTTTTAGTTGTTTTTCTAATTCAATCTAAAAACTAATTATTGTTTTGAAACGGAGTTTGACTTTTATTTTTTTATGTTTTTAGGTTTTTTATGCCTAAAATAATTTAACATGTGCATAATGGAGTATCTTAAGATTTTGATTTTTCTAAGATTTAAAGAAGTGACCATAAATAGTAATGTCCATAATGTCCATAATGCGGAGAGTTTTCTCACTGTTAGTACCTCCTCCAGGGGAATACATAATTTTGAAGTAATAAGAATTTGAAATATAAAGAATAGCTCACCTGCGACTTTCCATAGTTTAACAATCAAAGAAAATACTTTTTTCAAAGGGATGTGAACAAATTCTAACTCTAATTTGCATATCGCACATCTCCCTTGACCTTCCCAACACCTCTTTAACCCATTTTCCCAAGTTAACATCTTATTTTCAATTGTCAACCAAAGCTGCAATATCTTAGTTTTTACAGGTGCATGAGTTTTCCACACATACGACCACCACTATTCTCTTTCTCCTTCAAAAAAAACCTCTGCCATAGTGATGCAACCCAACTTGACTGTGTGTATGCCATTTTATTGTTTCTTGACCATATAATAGAGTCCTCATTCTCATTTCTAAGATTAATAAAATTTGACGACAAAATATCGATGTAAGATTGTCAATCCTTTGTGAGAATTTCTTCAAGTTCCAACATGTCCTTTGTCTACCACAATGATCTACCAATTAAATCTCCACCTTCAATTATGGCATTCCATAATGAGTGAATGCCTTGATTTTTAGGGACCTAACCCTTCATGTAGGTAGAATAATATATTTCCATGTAATAAAGGTCAATATTAATAAGGCCTAGGAATAAGGAAGAATAAGTCCAATGTAAGAAGACCTAATAGAAGCTTCCGCTTCTAGAAGGATCTTCCTCTAGATGGTTCTTTTGATAGACATATTTAGTATAAATAGGAGTAGAGGGTATGATAAATTTTGTCTTGGATATTATTGTAATAGAGCTCTGCTCTGCTAGAGGTTGCCCCCTTGAAGATGAAAGTGAACATTTCTCTCAGTAATCAAAGTGCTCTTTCTAGTGTTATTCTAGTATCATTTTGGTATTATTTTGTTGTTGTTCTGGTTATATTGTTGTTCATCTTCCATTTCTAGATATTTATTTCAGTTCTACATACTTTTTTATATCTGGAATATTACAAGTGGTATCATAGCACCTTCCTTGGCAGAAAATTGTGGGTTAATGTTTTTTCAGAGAACACACTTATTCGGGTGTCTTTAAGGTACAAAGATTTGTCGTTACACACATAAACCCATGGTCGGGGATTCACACATGCAGGAAATACAGGTGGTACTTAAGGGAAAAATTTTTGGCCACCCTTGTAACCCCTATTGGTACCCCTTTGAGTGGTAGCGCATCAGACAACACCTGTATACGGATCGTCCTAGATCTCCTGAATCTCTCCATAGATAAATCGATCGGTCTCTTGACTATTATAGTGTCACTGAGAACAACACTCCGGAAGATACTCTCTAGTACCTGGGTAGTTGGGTAGTAAGACTAACAACACTGTCTAGCCTCCTTCGTTGGTGCCCTGAGATATTGTGTCGAGTACTACTGTTGGACCCCGCACATATATCAGAGAGATATAGCACAGGGAAAACCCTTGTCTGTAGAACCCTTGAATACCTAACCTTTGGGGATGGAAACAAAAATAGAACAGACAAAATCTATTATTGTGCAACTGTGTATCCTGCACTCAAGTTTCCAAATTACTACACATTTCTTCCTATTAAGCATTTGGGCATTTCATCACTACAATATTCTTCAGATCGAAGTATAACTCCGCAGGAGAAAAAAAAATAAAAATAGTTGAAGATCCCGATGACACCATTAATTGAGACATATTCTGTTGGATTTCTCTCTTCACCCTTATCACAGTCATACCTATCATTTTCAACAATTTTTTTTTTCTTATGGACCCAACCCCTTTCCAACACCCTTATTTGGGATTTAACCCATTGGATTCAACTCGTTGCCATGATTTTTGTGATACACCTCACCCATACCCCATTTTTTGTGTGGTCCCACTCGCCCCTTTTCGTGTTCCCTTGTCATCATGGCCCATACCCGTATCCAAGATTTGGAAGTTCGCTTCACTACCTTGCACTCTAATTTCACAGAACACAAACAATAAGTGTGACAACACAGTGCCAATATTTCCACCATTAATAAAAGGATGCATTCCTCCATCTTCGCCTCAATCACGAAAATCGAACAAGAGATTAACCTAGATTGAATTTGTCACTACAATGATCTGCACCAAGCTGCATATCCCTATATATCTTCCCTTATCCGAACCACCTTTTCATACCGAAGGTGAAACTTCCTCTCATTCCCATAATTTTCAGCCCCATCACTTTTAGCATGACCTATGCCTCCTGCATGTGGATGTGACCAAATTTGATGGATTAGATCCCATTGTTTGGGTA
Source organism: Picea mariana (assembly GCA_032191745.1). NCBI lineage: Eukaryota > Viridiplantae > Streptophyta > Pinopsida > Pinales > Pinaceae > Picea > Picea mariana. The sequence continues at coordinate 273,905 of JASDQU010100316.1, read as the reverse complement.
AATCAAATGGAACATTATTTTTCTTTGCATGGAATTATGGATGGGTTGGCCAAACTCTGGCATGGTGCTCTCCATCTAGATCAAAAACATTGGCAATGGTGGCAATGGAGAAAAAATGCCCGCCAAGGGTATGTGGCTTGGACACACTTTCTGTTAGAAAAACAGGACCACAGAGCAATAAAATAAAAAAAAATGTAGAAACAAAACACAAAAGATACACAATAAAATAGAGACACAGATTTACGTGGTTCACCCAGTGTGGGCTATGTCCACCAGAGAAATTGCCAGGTCCTTCCTTTATTATTATCCAGCAAATGAAGGGATACAACCTACAACAAAACCCACTGTAACTTTCTCTTCTTTCTCTCACAATCTCCTCTCTCAGAATACAATACTCGCCATAATGCATAGCCACAATACATTTCCCTCATAACTAAGGGTTTCCTTCCAGGGAAAAACACCCTAACATAATTTCTACCGTTATATCTGCGACCTTATAATGAACGGTCCAGATTTACAATGAAATTACAATATACTTTTACAAGGCAATTTTTCCTTCAGGGGCTTCACCACCGAACCCCCCCTCTGCACTCCCCCACGTGGAAGAGTGTACATACTTCTGGGGTGTAAAGTCTTCATGGGATATAAACATGGATGGAAGTAAGGAACTCTAAATTAGGAACATAATTAGGCTCCACCACCAACAATCTCCCACTTGGAGACTAATCTCAACAACTCCACCACTGTTGTATATGTTGCACTTTGAACCTTCTTGGACCTGGCAAATTTCTCATCTTCATATTCATTCTTGAAGACCAACTAAAACTGAGCAGGAACTCAGTTTCTCTCTGGTTACTCCCTTTGTTAACATGTCTGCAGGATTTTGGCTAGTGTGTATCTTTTCTAACTTCAAATGTCCATCTTCCAAGGTGGATCATATGAAGTGGTACCTCAACTGTATATGATTAGTCTTTGAATGGAAGGCTGATTTCTTTGCAAGATGAATAGCACACTCACTATCACAGTACAACTTGCTATTCTCCTACTTCTTTCCCAATTCCTCCATAAACCTTTGTAACCAAATCATCTCTTTACTAGCCTCTGTAGCAGCAACATACTTTGCCTCTATTGTTGAAAGTCAAACAACCTTTTGCAGTTTCAAAATCTAACTTACTGTTGTTCCACCTATAGTAAAAACATACCCTGTGGTGCTCCTCCTGCTGTCTTTATCACCTGCCATATATGAATCAACATATCCCTGTAGAAAAGTGTCTAAACCTCCAAAACATAATGCATGAGTAGTAGTACCTCTCAAATACCTGAGAATCCACTTTACTACCTCCCAATGTTCTTTACCTAGATTTTTCATATACCTGCTCACAACTCCCACTGCATGTGCAATATCTGGTCTTGTGCAAACCATTGCATACATCAAGCTGCCAACTGCTAATGAATAAGGGAGCCTAGACATGTATTCTATCTCCTCCTATGTCTTGGGACACATTTCCTTAGTTAATTTGAAATGGCTGGCCAAAGGTGTACTAACTGGTTTTGCATTCTGCATTCTAAACCTCTCCAACACCTTTTCTGTTTACTCACCCTGAGACAATGTCAATTTTTTATTTTTTCTGTCTCTTGTTATTCTCATGCCAAGGATTTTCTTTGCAACACCCAAATCCTTCATCGTAAATGAATTGGCTAATTTCTTCTTGAGAATATTTACATCCTGCATATTAGACCCTGCAACAAGCATGTCATCTACATACAATAGCAAGATAATATAGCTTCCATTTTCTAACCTTTTAAAATAAACACAATGATCAGAATGACATCTACTATAACCCTGTTCTGTCATAAACCTATAAAACTTCAAATACCACTGCCTTGGATCTTGCTTTAGGCCATACAAGATCTTCTTCAACCTGCATACCAAATTATCCTTCCCTTTGACCTCATACTCCTGTGGTTGCTGCATATAAATCTCTTCCTCCAAATCCCCATAGAGAAAAGATTTTTTTATATCTAATTGTTCAAGATGCAAATCTTCTACTACCACAAGACTTAAAATAGTCCTAATTGAAGTCATTTTAACAACAGGAGAAAATATTTCATCAAAATCTATACCTTTCTTTTTTGCAAAACCCTTTACAACAAGTCTAGCCTTGTATCGCTTTTGTCCTCCATCTTCTTCCTTCAACTTCTAAGCCCATTTATTCTGCAATTCTCTTTTTCCCGTAGGCAACTGAACCAAGTCCCAAGTCTGGTTATTTTCCAAGGAATCATTTTCCTCTTTCATGCCTTGCTCCCACTTCATTTTGGTGTCTACCTGCATTGCCTATTCATAACATTCTAGTTCACTAGAATCAATCAACAATAAATAATACAATGAAGGAGAGTATCGTTCAGGGGGTATACTTAACCTGGTATATCTTCTAACAACACTTGCAAGTGTTTGAGGTACCTTCTGCTCCTGTTGTTGTACATTTTGATTTTCAAGTTCCTTTGGAATTTCTTTTTCAGTGATCTCATCAAGCACTGCGTATTCTTGTTTTTCTTCTTCCTGTTTCTTTCCCTGCAACTGATCTTTGTACATGAACTTCTCATTTAATATGACATCTCTACTCTCAATGATTTTGTTATTTTCATAATCCCATAAGTGATAATCAAAATCATTAACATCGTATCCAATAAAGGTACACTTCTTGGATTTAGACTCAATCTTTGTTCTATTTTCTTTATCAATATGGACAAATGCTTCACAACCGAAAGTTTTCAAAAAAGAATAGTTTACCTTTTTTCCTGTCCATTCCTCCTCTAGAATTATACCATACAAAGAGCTTGAAGGTCCTCTGTTTATTAAGTAAACAACAATATCTACAACATCTACCCAGAACTGTAAGGGAAAACTAGCATGTAATTTCATACTCCTTGCATTCTCCATGATTGTCTTGTTCATCCTTTCTGGCACACCATTTTCTTGTGGTGTTCTTGGATCTGTCTTCTCTCTACGAATCCCATGGTATGAATAATAATCATCAAACTCCTTGCTGCAATATTCACCTCCATTATCTGAACTGAGACACTTCAAACTTTTTCCTGTCTCATTCTCAACTAAAGCTTTCAATTTCTTAAAAGTATCAAAAACATCATATTTTTGTCGAATGCAATAAACCCAAGTTTTTCTAGTTGCATCATCAATAAAAGTAACATAATAACGAGAGCCACCAAGAGATGATACTTGAGTTGGTCCCCATACATCTATATGCACAAGCTCTAACCTTTCATTCTTCTTTTCTTTTCCGACTCTGAGAAATCTGACTCTCTTTTGTTTTCCATAAACACGATGCTCACAGAAGTCCAAATCAATTTGTTTAAGATCTGGAAACAAATTTCTTTTGTGAAGTATCTAAATTCCCTTCTCATGCATGTGTTCCAGCCTATGATGACACAGTTCTGTATCCACTCCTATATAAGCTAAAGAGATAGAAGAGTCAGTTTTACTAGTACATAAATACAATGTACCTACCTTCTCTCCTTTTGCTATCACCAATGATCCTTTGATGACCTTCCACGTCTTATCTGTAAATATGGATACACAACCTTCACTTGCCAACTGCCCTGTTGAAATTAGATTTTTCTTTAAATCTAGAACATGTCTTACCTCTTTCAACAACCATTGGTTTCCATTGCGTTACTTTATTTTTACCTTTCCCATTCCAACAATTTTGCATGGTGCATCATCACCCAAATGAACCTGTCCAAAATCACCTTGAACATAATCTAGAAAATGTTTCCTATGGGGTGTGGCATGAAATGAAGCCCCTGAATCTACTACCCAAGACTTAGAAATATTATCTACAAAAAGAATCAAAGCATCTTGTAACACATCACCTGTTACATTTGCTTCCTGATTTCTATCTTGTTGTCCATCTCTTTGTTTCTTTGGAGCTTTGCAATCTTTCTTCAGATGTCCTTTCTTCCCACAATTCCAACACTCTATCTTTCCAAGTCTGGATTTTGATCTACCCTTCCTAGAATTTCCATGGTTCCCTGAGCCCTTTCCTCTATCCTTTTGTCTTCCCCTGTTCTCCCTGTTCAACGCATTACCTGATGTCTCACCTATGCTTTTCCATCGCATTTCCTCACAAAGGATAACACCAACAACATCATCAAATTTTAAAGCATTTGAACCAGAGACAGAGTTACTTACAACCATGAACAAGCCATTCTAGATTTCTGAAAATGAACACAAGATTAGAAGAGCCCTAACCTCATCATCAAAGTCCACTTTTACAGAACTTAGTTGATTAGTAATCGTATTAAATTCATTTAAATGATCTGCAACAGACCCACCTTCTAACATATTCATATTAAATAATCGCTTCATTAGAAATACCTTATTGTACGCCGAGGGTTTTTCATACAGTTTAGCCAATGCATCCATTAGATCCTTCATTGTCTTTTCTTTCTAAATATTGAAAGCCACCGATGCTGCCAAGCTCAGACGTATCGTTCTTAGAGCCTTTCTGTCAAGAATCTCCCATTCTTCGTCCTTCATTGCCGTCGGCTTCTTTGCTACTCCACCCAATGGTAGGGATAGATCCTTCTGATATAAATAATATTCCATCTGCATTTTCCATAACTGATAGTTTTGGCTGTTAAATTTCTCAACCCTAAACTTTCCATCTTTCGACATTTCTCCCACTCGAACCAGGAACCCTCTTTTCCTATGAGTTACCTTTCACTCTGATACCAATTGTTAGAAAAATATGACCGCGGAGAAATAAAATAAAACAAATGCAGAAACAAAACACAGAAGATACACAATACAATAGAGACACAGATTTACGCGGTTCATCCAATGTGGGATACGTCCACCAAAGAAATTTCCAGGTCCTTCCTTTATTATTATCTAGAAAATGAAGGGATACAACCTAGAGCAAAACCCGATGTAACTTCCTCTTCTTTCTCTCACAGTATCCTCTCTCAGAATACAATACTCACCATAATGCATAGCCGCAATACATTTCTCTCATAATAGAGGGTTTCCTTCTAGGGAAAAAAACCCTAACACAATTTGTACCGTTAGATCTGCGACCTTATAATGAACGGTCCAAATTTACAATGAAATTACAATATACTTTTACAAGGCAATTTTTCCTTCGGGGGCTTCGCCCCTGAACCCCTCCTCTGCACTCCCCCGCGTGGAAGAGTGTACATAATTTTGGGGTGTGAAGTCTTTATGGGATATAAACATGGCTGAAAGAAAAGACCTCTGAATCAGGAACATAATCAGTCTCCACAACCAACACTTTGTGGCAGAGCTTTATGAATGCTTTGACAAAGTTGAAACAATGTAGCATAGTGGAAAACTTTATAGTTGCTTTTGAGCGATTGGATTTTTGTACAGAGGGCATGTCTGATGCTTTTTTCTGAGAGTGTTTTATCAGTGGCCTCAAGCATGAGATTTGTGATCATGTCCTCATGGCTTAGCCTCAAAGTTGGGTGGACACTACTAAAAGAGTTAAAGAAGCACAACAAGTTGTCTCTTCTCAAAACCACAAACCCTCTTTTATTCCTCGCACTAAACCATTAACCCCTAATCCTCCTTATACTCCACTAAAGATCTAGAAATTGACCAGGGACGAAATGGATGAACTCCAAATCAAAGGTGTAACACCCGAGGTTTTGAACCCCCATTTTAAATAATGTATTGTTACAATGCTGATAGGCCAAGGTGCCCAAACAAGTATTAAAAGGCTAATGTGCCCAATACATGTAATGTTTTTATCATTATTAATAACAAATACATGCTTGGTTGCTAGATGGAAAAGGACTAGAGTTATAGGGAGATATGATTCCACAAGAGGGGGGGATTGAAGGGCTAAGTGTTTATTCCTATGTTAATTACCCTTTTTTCCTAAGGGAGGGGATCAGTTACGTGAGATTCTTGGGGAAGGCCAGGAGGTTCTTGATTCCCCACGAAGTTACTTAAAACCACCTCTGGTCTGATTGGGGGGTTCGACTGATTGCTTGTTCGTTTATTTCATGTACTTTCATACATTTCCCTCACACACTTTCATGCACTTACTCACCCATTCATTGATCCATCCTCATCCGCATCTTAGCTTGGGAAAGGGAGCCAAAATGTTGAATATTAGCCATGGGATTGTCGGTTGTAGTGGTTGCTGGTGTGATCTAGCCGTGATTTGAGGCCTGCATGTCTGAGATGCATTGGCCTGTGTCCAACATTGCTCACAGTTGCGAGTTCTGAGAGTTTCAGCATTGAGATTCTGGACCAGTTGCGTTGGAGCTCGAATAAGGAGAAGGAATTCCTGAGGGACTGCGTGGCAGAGAAGGGGGGAGGTCCATTCTCTCAGGTGGTCCAAGATGGGTAGAAGAGAGTGGGGTACTTGGATTGCTGTGAGAGCCAGGAAGCCTTTGAGATCTTGGGTGCTGACTGGTTTGGGAATCCAAGTAACACTCTAGAATCATCCTTGTGGATTCATAGCCCTGGCTCGAGGGTGACGATGTTGTTGAGATTTGGAACAATAGTGTCTATGGTTGGGTGGAACGTCCTTGGTCTGTAGTCAGTTGGTGTCATCTTTCATAAAGATAAGTGCTCTATGTTATGGTATCATTTGCATGTATATGAATGTATTTACATTGTATATTTAATTATCATTTAATTGAATCTTTAGACTATGCATGCTTGTTGACTACTGCTATGCCTGTTGTTAAAGTCTTTCCTTTTATGCATCCTTAAATTTTAAAAAGTTATCGGTAAGAGAAAGAAGTCCAAGGGCGGGCTTGAAGGTAGTGTACCCCAACTTGTGGGTGGTTGGGTATGTTACAGTTTGGTATTAGAGGTTCTGGTTGAAACACTGGGTTGTTATGGGCCGGGTCTGTTGGTCAGAGTCTCAGGGTCAAGATCGAATTTTGACTGTGAAGTTAAAAATCTCAGGAGGAATGGCATTGCATAATCTACGCAGGAGTTGGAACATCATAGATCCTTTGTAAGGGTACAAAGAATTGTGATCATTCCCCTTTGAATTTGGGAGCGATCACCACTGTAGGATCAAGAGATATCCGTGATCATTAGATAAGAGGACAGATGAAAAGGGTCGTCTGATGTAAAGGAAGCAAGGGTTAAGGTCCCAAAATTTGGATCCCATTGGAGAGAGAGATCAAAGGAAAAGAGGGAGTGTGGGGAACCAAGTTGTGTGAGAGATAATTTCCTAAGGCGGTCCCACAATCAAACCACGGTTTCACCATGGGGTTACGTGTCAGCATCAGGAGAATTGTGGGGCAAAAAGAGGGTTACTCTAAACTACCGATGTGTGCCCCCGCAAATTTAAAGAAATGCAATGATGTAACTTGCTACTGCTCGAGCGACGAACCTTCGAAGAGAAGAAGTAGTTGGGGACCATTGATATATAGGAGGACACACATCAACTGATTGTGTGCTCCGGGTGAAAGCACTCCCAGAAAAGGCGAGCAAGGAGAAGTTGAGAATTGATATTTTTGGACCACAGAGATCCGAAGTGAATTACAGTCATCTGATCCATGAGGACACGCGACAGAAATATTCTCACTTCAGGGAAAAGAGAAGGTTGAAAGTTGATATTTCCGAAATCCGAAGACCCGAAGAAATCGTAGTCGCCGATCCATGGGAAACATGCTTCAGTAGATCGCGAGCTTAGGATAAAAAAATTTCAGAAAAAGTTGAGTTTTGAGTTTTTTGAAGTCCTAAATCCCGAAGGAATGGTAGTCGTTGATCCTTGCAGTGGTAACCTCCGAAGTCCCAAAGTTTGGGGTTAATATGGGCCGTCTAATAAGGGAGACACATGGCGACAGCTTGGCTGGTTCAGGAAATTGAAGTTTGGGAGAATTAGAAGTGTGCCAGTATAGAAACTCTCGAAGTACCAAAGCCCAAAGAGACAAAGTGATGGGGCATGATGACATCAGCTAGAGGTGATGTGGATCCTGAAATTCCTGAAGTGACATGGCTTGCGGATGTCACCTAGGATGATGTGGAAACATGGGATGTGTGCCATGTGTCAGTAAGTTTTGAGCATATGGAGTATTTAAATTTTAGTTAGAACGTGACACATGTCACTCACCTGATTGGGCCACGTGTATCCTTCTAGTATTTCACCACGTGGCAACAGATCGTACAGTCCGAAGACCGTTCACTCCAATGGGGAAGGATGTGACAGGTTGTGTTGGGTTGAAAACTCTGAAGGCCCAAAGGTCAGAGTACATATCGACTGTTGATTCCAGAAGACACATGTCAAAGGATCGTTGACTTCGGGTGAAAGCACTCTGGGAGAACGTGTAGAAGGAATGTTTGAAACTTCCAAAGCCTGAAGAGTCCAAGAAATTCACAACTGCTGATCTGTGGGAGGACACTCATCAATAGATCATGAACTCTGGGTAAAAGTGTTCTAGGTGGAGGAAAGAGAGTAAAGTTGAGACACCCAAAGCACGAAGTCTCGAAGTGAATCTTGATCGATGATCATGGAAGAGGAAGAGGACTATTGATCCAGTCATGGATAAAAGTTCTGAAGTTCTGAAGCTTTGGAAAAGCACTATTTCAGCTAAGTGCATGGTCATGGTCATGGTCATATGCATATTGAGAGCTGAGGGAAGGAGGGATAAGGGCCGAATCGGTGTTCTTCGAGACAGAAAAGTGAAGTGATAAGGAAGGATTTAGTCGTGGTTTCTAGTCGTGGTCACCTGGGAAGGTAGTTTGAAGGAAGAACCTATGCAGGATGAAATTCTATGTCAACCGATGATAACATAACACTATTATTTTTGGAGAATGGGGATATGATCTCCATGAACAAAAAAAAGGAAAGATATTCGTAGCATGGTTTATCAATTTTGTTTATCGTATGCATAATTCTAACAAAATGGTCTCCTTCACATTTTGTAGAAATAAGGGGCTTAAGCACATCAGCTCAAGATGCGTATTGAGGAAATGGAAGAATGTGAGGGAGCCTCTAGTCATGATAAGGAGACCGAAGTCCAGAATACCAAAGTTGGTAATGCAGAGACAGAGTCCAATGGATGCAAGGGAAAAGGATAGTAGGAAACGTTAATAGAAACGGTAATAAGACTGAAGATGGAAGTGCATAACTACAAAGAAGACAATGAGAGACTGATGAGAGAGAAACGTCAGATAAATGATCGAGTGTTGCAGATCTTAAATTAGTTGCAGAGACAAACAAAGAAGGGATAAAACTCAAGGAAAGAGGAAGAAGGCAAGTGCCATGAAAGAAGGGATGATCATGGAAGAGCTGGTTATTCTAGAAGTGCTAGCAGAGCTCATGGACACCACTCACCTCCTTACTCAGAAAGAAATTTTTATGCATTCTATGATCCCGTAAGTAGTCCAGAGGTGTCTTATGTCAGACACCAAAGGAGGAAACAAGAGTTATATAGTTTGCAAGGAGAGATGAGGAATCTCAAGCCACCTTCCTTTGAGGTTGAAAGAGAAAGTGAAGATGATGCCGAAACATGGTTTCTTGGGCTCGGGAGATATTTTTAGTTGCATAACTATTCATAAAATCTGGAAGCCAGGATTGCCACCTACCATTTACACAGGAAATATGCAATGTGGTGGGACCAACTGAAGCAAGTGGAACATGTTAATGAAAGTAGGATCACTTGGAAACAGTTTAAGAAGTACTTCCAGAAGGAGTACCTCTCAGATAATTTCTATGACAAGAAAATGCAGGAGTTCTTTGAACTCAGGTTGGGAAGCATGACTATGGCAGAGTACGAGAATAAGTTCTTGGGATTGTTAAAGTATGTCAGGTTCATTGGTGATGAGAAAGTGAAAATACTGAGATTTCTAAGTGGAATTCCATCCTTCTATAAGGAAAATATCAAGTATGATGAACACAAGACCTTGACTGAAGCCATAAGGAAGGATAAATACCTGTATGAGAAAGGCCAAGGAAGAGAATATCTGTAGAAATCTTGGAAGGATAAGAAGAATGTGAATTCCTATCAAAGGAGGAAAGGATTCAAAACTCCCTTCAATAGGAGTGAGCCTAATATAAATCATCAATATCAACATGCTAAGGGGATTCCAAGAAGGAAGATTCCTTGGAAAAAAGGGGAAGACCACCAATCCAATGTTGGGGATGCAAGGAAGATCACATGTACAAGGATTTTCCACACAGAAAGGACAGAGTGAAGACTGTGCACAACATCCATGAGGCTACAACAGTCAAAGATATGGGAAGAATCTATGCAACTTTAAATGATCGACAAGCAAAGTACCAGTCCAATATGATCGAAGTTGAAGGTTTAATCATAAATCAGCCCATTGCTATTTTGATTGATTCAGGAGAAATTCATTGCTACATTGATCTTAATATAGTGGATAGATTATATTTGGAGAAAAGTAAACTTGAAAAAGAAAGTTTGGTTCAGTTAGCCACTGGAACCAAAAGAAGAATCCATGACATGGTCATAAGTTGTTCCATAAGTCTTAATGGCATGAATACTAGTATTGATCTAAATATCATACCATTGGGGTCTTATGATATTTTGATTGGAATGGATTGGTTGTACAAGCATCATGCTGTCCTAGATTGTCATAACAAGACATTTACATGTCTTGATGGAAATGGAAAACAAAACACTGTGAAAGGAGTTCCAAGACCCATATCTATAAGGGAGATTTCAGCCTTACAGCTAAAAATATGTTTTAGGAAAGGATGTTAATTGTATGCAGCTCAAGTGGAAGAGCCAGATAATACAAAAGGGAAAATCCTCGAAGATTTCTCGGTACTACAGGAATTTGAATATGTATTCCAAGAGATACAAGGATTTCCACCAAGGAGGGAGATATATTTCTCAATTGATTTACTGCTAGGAGATGCCCCGGTGTAAAAAACACCTTATAGAATGAGCACACCAGAGTTAAAAGAATTACAAATGTAGTTGGAGGAAATGTTGAAGAAAGGGTACATACGTCCAAGTGTTTCACCTTTCAGAGCACCAATATTTTTTTTCAAAAATAAGGATGGAACCTTGAGGCTGTGTAATGACTTCCAATAGCTGAAAAATTATACTATAAATAACAAGTATCCTCTACCCCAAATTGATGACCTCTTTGATCATCTAAGATGAGTAAATCTATTCTCAAAGATTGACCTGAGAGCAGGATACCATTAGGTAAGAATAAACAAAGAATACATTCATAATACAACATTTAGGACTAGGTATGGGCTGATCCAGGTGGATATCGGTGGCCACCCACCTTTTCCAACTAGGTCAAAACAATTTTCTGGCAATTTTGGTAATTTACTATTTTTAGCAGTTTTCACTTACAGAGCCATTTTGAGGCCCTAAATGATGTTTTTTGGGAAAAATGGTTTGAAATATGTAAGTTCCTTCAATATTGGGCCTAGAATGAATCTCCTCGATGATACCTTTCCAATGAGATATCATTTGCCTAAAATGAAGATCATATGCAAACGTTACGACCCCGGGAAGTTGATGTACTAACTTACCCAAACGGGGCCCACATGACTTTTGGCATTTCATCTCCTAGGGATAGGTTTTTGGATGTATAGGGATTTTGGCATTCTTTCTTATTGTAAAAAAGGCCTTCAGAGCCTCATTGTAATTATATTCTTGAGAATGAGCGCAACCATCACATCTCTTCTCAAAGATAAGCTGCCACCATTCCAACAAGCTTGTTTCCGCTACATTTCACAATTTTAGCTTATTTCATTATTGAATAGAAAACCAGTTTTATTGTATATCTGTTATTTTTTGTTAAGCACCTATTAATAATCTGTATTCATTTCATTCTTCTCATAAAATATGGATCAGTGGTATCAGAGTGGTCTTCTCCTTGTCATCTTAATGCATGTCCCCAACTAGGTTGGAGTACAAAGAGTTGGGTCTTGATCTTGTTTCCTTTGAGGACAAAGGCTCTCGCATGCCCAAGAGACCTGTCATGGTAGGAGAAAAGAAAGATGACGGGACAGGAGATCCTTTCAAACTGTTGATTGAGGAATCCCTCACGCAACAGAGGAACAAAATGATGGATAGTTTCGTGCAAATCCTTTGGCGGCTACCAACAGGCGACACATCTTCTTAAAGAGGAGACGCCATGCCCTTCAAGGTACAAATAAACTTCGATATTCCTATATTTGAAGGTCATATAGACACATATGTTGTAGACAAGTGGTTGAATCTGCTAGAAGGGTATTTTTCTATCCATAACTTTTTGAATAGAGAAAATATTACTTTTGCAATCCTCAAATCCATTCCCCATGTCAAAGATTGGTGGGAAACTTTCTGTGAGAAAAAGGAAACAGAGGAACCCTCATTATTTATAGTCATAGCCACCTGAGAATCCTTCAGGGATGCTATTAAGGAACAATACTACCCTGTCATAAGTTATGACGACTTGTATACCAAATGGACCACACTACGACAAGAAAGAGACCAAGCAGTGCTAGATTTCAAAAATATCTTCCATACCTTGCGCACCAAGCTGAGTATAAAAGATTTAGAGTGACATCTAGTTCTCAAGTATCGCAGTTCTCTGCATAGATACATCCATACCGAAATGGAATTTCTAGACATCACATCCTTGGGTGCAGCCTACCGATATTCTGTCAAAATTGAGCAGAAGCTCAAACAAAAGACACTACAATTTGGCCTAGGAACCCCTCACAAAAAAAGCCAGGAAAGGGTGGCCCCAACCCATAGAACAAAGGGCATAGAAAATATGGATAGTATCAGGAAAACCAGCCTAGGACGCAAGCAAAAAAGGACACCGGAAAGACAAAGAAAGATACCGGGAAGTGGTGCGACTTCCATAAGAGCCCTTGGCATAACATTGTTGATTGTCGCTCAAAGCAGTTGCTAGTGGCTGAAGTGAAAGCCTATGAATCATATACGGATTCTGAATTTGATCCAGAACCAGAAAGGGGAAGATGGATCATTGACATGGAACCAGTTACACAGTTGCTACCACCAAGCTCCAACCTGGTGAACCAGACGATCCAGAAGAAGGAGAATGCCTCTTCCATTCATAGATGTGGGTAAAAGGCACCCCGCTGCACTTCATCATTGATAGCGGTAGCCAGAAGAACCTCATATCAACAGAGGTCATCAAACATATAGCCTTGCTAACAACGCCACACCCACAACCCTACACCATTAGATGGCTCTGCCAAGGAAGTGATCTCTGCATAAGCCAATAGTGTCAACTTTCGTACGAAATCAAGCCCTTCAAATATGAGGTATTGTGTGATGTTTCTCCTCTCGAAGTTTGTGATGTTATTTAGAGAATCAGGAGATCAAGTGACAAATCAAATAACTTCTCCATAAGGGGAACATCTGTCCCATCTCATCACCTTGCGGGATCCCAATCGTGCTGGTACAGAAGAAAGATGGAACCTAGTGACTCTGCATTGATTATCAGGCTCTCAATAAAATCATAGTCAGAAAATGGTATCCGATTCCCTGAATCGACGACCTCCTTGATCAACTAACGGGGGATAAATACTTCAGTAAGATTGATTTGAAGTCTAGCTACCACTAGGTCCCGATAGAACAGACAAATGTATGGAATACTGCCTTCAAGTCAAAGGAAGGCATTTTTGAATGGTTGGTCATGCCCTTTGGTTTGACAAATGCTTTGGCCACTTTCATGAGGATGATGGACGATATCTTGCAACCATTCGCCAATACTTTTGTAGTGGTGTATCTAGATGACATTCTCATTTACAACAAGACTTGGGCCAAACACTTGCAGCATATTCAACAGGTTCTGCACACCCTGCGGTAGCACAAGCTATATGCCAACTTGAAAAAATTCTCCTTTAGCATGGACAGGGTCCATTACTTGGGCTACATCATTGATCAGCATGGCATACATGTGGATCTAGCCAAGATCCAAGTCATCCGTGATTGGCCAGCCCCAACCACACTCACTGAGCTTCAGAGCTTCTTAGGCCTTGCCAATTTACATCATAGATTCATGTTGGGATTCTCCCATATTGCATGGGACCTTAGCCAAATAACCAGAGGTGGTGGTAAGGAGAAATTTGCATGGGCCTAGTCCCAACATAAAGCGTTCGATGATTTGAAGCAACGCTTGTGCTTAGCCCTAGTACTTTCACTACCATACCTGTAACATCCCTTTGAGATCGAGACATATGCTTCATACTATGCTGTGGGCATTGTTCTCACTCAGCGCAACCACCCCATGGCCTATCATAGTGAGACACTATCCAATGTTGTTTGTAAGTACCCTACTTACGAAAAAGAAATGTACTCCATTTTGCAAGCCTATCGCTAGTGGAGACATTACATTCTTGGGAAGGAGATAGTCACCCACACTGATCATAAGCCATTGTTGTTCATGCAGACATAAGGAAAATTGTAGAATGACCACCATCAAAAGTGGTCCACATACTTGCAGCAATTCCACCTCAACATCAAGTATAAAACAGGAAGCACCAATTGCGTCATTGATTGCCTCAGCAGGCTGCCAGTTGCGACACTCACCATGGTGCTAGAATCTTGCGTCCATGAGACCTTTGGATGGCCCCAACTCTATGAGATAGACCCAGACTTCACCACCACCTACCAAATGTTGGGTTCAAATGCGACTGCCAATAATTTCCATCTTCAGGATGGGTTGTTGTGTCGTCTAGGCCATATCTGTGTTCCATCAAGTGAGAGAGAGAATATGATATGGGAAGCCCACTATAGTCACGTGGCAGGACACTTTGGTGTTGAAAAGACAATGGTGATTCTACAGAAACATTTCTATTGGCCAAAACTTCAACAGGAGGTCATCAAGTATATCAGGTTCTTCACTGCCTGCGCTATTGCCAAACTGACCACTAAGAAACAGGGTCTGTACACCCCTCTTCCTAATCTTGACAGGACATGGGAATCCATCTCAATGGACTACATGTCGGGCCTCCCATCCACCAAGTGGGGAAATGACTGTGTTTTTGTGGTTGTTGATCGCTTTTCTAAGATGGCGATTCTGGTTGCCTGCAAGAAGAGCATCACAGGAGAGGCCACTGCCGATATCTTCTTTGAATGAGTCTAGGTACATTTTGGACTCCCACAAACCATTATCTCAGATCGGGACAGTCAATTTCTCAGTACATTCTGGTCGAGCCTTTGGTCACTGCTGGACACCAAGCTCACCAAATCCACGGCCTTCCACCCCCAGACAGATGGCCAAATTGAGGTCATAAATCGAATGATTGTGCATATCCTTTTCATGTATAATTCAAAGAACCCTCGCACATGGGATGAGATCCTTCCCTATGTCCAACATATCTACAACCGAGCCTTGCATAGCTCAACCATCCATAGCCCCTTTCAGGTGGGGTTGGGATTCCAACAATTGGATCCCATAGATGTTGTACTTCCCCTTGCATTCACCTCGACTGACTTATATCCTACTCCAAATGAAGTTAACAAAGCCACCCAGTTCAATGAGCGGATCCAACACATCTGCCAACAAGTTCAGGATATCCTACAGAAGTCCAATGACAAGTACAAACAACACCATGATCAACATCGAGTTGCACATAAGTTTCAGGTGGGTGACAAAGTTTTGGTTGCACTTGCAGAAAGAATGCATTACAGGACCCCATAAGAAGATTCATCCACTCCGTTATGGGCCATACACCATCACCAGGGTCGTGGGGGATAATGATTTTGAGCTCAACATTCCTCCTTTCCTTGTCCTGCACCCAATGTTCAATGTGGATCTCCTTCATCCTTATTTCCCACCATTATTGGACACCTCAGAAGTAGCAGAACAATTGACACCAACAGATATCAACCCTGATTGCATACAAAATGAATCCAATGATAAAATTGTGGACACACAGATCAAGGGCACTCGATAGCAAAGGATCCACCTTTATCGAGTTGTCAAAGCAGGGCAACTCCTGCACCAAGGCAAGTGGCTCACTCGGGGCCAAATTCAGCAGAAATTTCCTCATCTAATGGGGGACCTCAATGAAATGGATACAATTGCTTCCTAAGGAGGGAGTATTGATTCAGGTGGATATCGGCGGCCACCCACCTTTTCCAACTAGCTCAAAACAATTTTTTGGAAATTTTGGTAATTTACTATTTTTAGCAGTTTTCACTTCTGGATCCATTTTGAGGCCCTAAATGATGTTTTTTTGTGAATAAAAGGTTTTTTATATATAAGTCCCTTCGATATTCCACCTAAAATGAATCTCCTTGACGATACCTTTCCAACGGGCTATCATACGCCTAAAAATAAGATCGTATGCAAAAGTTAGGACCCCGGGAAGTTGATGTACTAACTTACCCAAACAGGGCCCACATGACTTTTGGCACTTCATCTCCTAGGGTTAGGTTTTTGGATGTATAGGATTTTTGGCATTCCTGCTTATTGTAAAAAATTCCTTCAGAGCCTCATTGTAATCATCTTCTTGCAAATGAGCACAGTCGTCACATCTCTTCTCAGAGATAAGCTGTCACCATTACAGCAAGCTTGTTTCCACTGCATTTTACAGTTTCAGCTTATTTCATTATTGAATAGAAAACCAGTTTTACTGTATCTTTGTTATTTTGTGTTAAGCACCTATTAATAATCTGTATTCATTTCGTTCTACTCATAAAATCTAGATCATGGGCATTATGAATTTGTAGTGGTGCCATTTGGACTGACCAATGCACCAGCTGACTTCATGTGCTTAATGAATGACTTATTCAGAAATTATTTGAATAAATTTGTCATAGTATTCATGGATGACATACTTATCTATTCTAAGTCTGAACAGGAGCATGAACATCACTTAAGATTGGTGTTGCAAGTATTGATAGAACATCAGTTGCATGCCAAGTTGAGTAAGTGTTGTTTTTATGAAAAGAAGATCCATTGCTTGGGACACATTATTTCAGAGCAGGGAGTAACAATAGATACAGAGAAGATCGAAGCCATTATAGGATGGAAAACACCCATAAATGTGTCACATGTTAGATATTTTATGGGATTAAATAGCTACTACAGAAGGTTCATAGTAGGGTTCTCTAAGGTTTCTCATCCCATCACTTCTTTGCAAAAGAAGGGAACTAAATTTGAATGGACACTCAAGTGTGAAAAGAATTTTAATTTGTTGAAGGAATTACTTACTAGTGCACATGTGTTAAATATTGCTGACCCAAATGAAGGTTTTGTGGTATGTATAGATGCATGTAAGGAATTACTTGGGGGAGTCCTCTCACAAAAAGGACATTTCATTGGATATGAGTCCAGAAATCTTAAGGAACATGAGAGGAACTATGCCACGCATGACTTGGAAATTGCTTCCATTTTTCACACCTTGAGGATGTGGAGGCATTATCTCATTGGGAAGAAATTCGAATTAAGGACAGACAACATTGGCTTGAAGTATCTTTTTGAACAACTGACCTTGAATGTCAGGCAAACAAGATGGCTAGAATTTTTAAGTGAATATGACTTTGATATCAAGCATATCAAGGGCAAGAAGAATAAAGTTGCCAATGCACTTAGTAGAAGAGTGAATACCATGCATGCTACTGCTTTCAATATGCATCAGTTAGAATTGAGGAGAATAATTTTAGATGGTCTTGTTACAGACCAACATCACCTACAGGTAGAAGAAATGCATAAAAATAGAATCTATGTTCCTAGTTCTGGAGAACTAAGGAATTTTGTATTGAAGGAAATGCATGATGTCCCTCATGTTGGACTTCCCGGTTACCAAAAAACGATTACAACAGTAAGAAGCCAGTTCTTTTGGCCGAGAATGAATAAAGATGTTATTGATTACATTGCTTGATGTATGGAATGTTAGAAGGTGAAGGCTAAGCATAGGCACCCAACGGGGTTGTTGCAGCCATTGCCAATCCCATAGAAGAAATGGGAAGTGATCACCATGGATTTCATCACAGGATTACCCATAATGAATAAGAAACATGATTCAATCATGGTGGTGGTTGAAAAATTAACAAAGGTTTCTCACTTTGTGCATGTGAAGACAACGCATACATCGACTAATATTACATAAATTTTCATGAAGGAAATTGCTAGGTTGCATGGGATACCTAAGACAATCCTCTTGGACAAAGATACAAAGTTTACCTCCAATTTATGGAGGATATTGTTTAAACAATTTGGCACAAATATAAACTTTATCACGACATATCATCCCCTGACAGATGGGTAGACATAGAGAGTCAATCTAATAATTGAAGATATGTTGAGAATGTATGTGATGGATAAGCCATCTAAGTGGGAATATTACTTACACTTGGTTGAGTTTGCATATAATAATGGGTATCAAGCTTCATTAAGAATGAGCCCATTATAAGCCTTGTATGGAAGGAAATGTGATACTCCAGTAAGCTGGGACAACCCAACAGATAGAGTGGTACTTGGGTCGAAGTTCCTCAAGGAAATGGAAGACCAGGTGGTTAAGATCAAGCAGAATTTAAAGGCAACTCAGGATAGACATAAATTCTATGCATACAAGAACATGACATCTAGAGAATTTAAAGTAGGGGAGCATGTACTTTTGAAAGTGAAGCCTAAGAAAAGCTCTTTGAAATTGGGTAGTTGTACAAAGATGGCAGCCAGATTCTGTGGTCCATTTGAAATATTGGACAAAATAGGGCCATTTGCATACATGATTGCATTGCCTACTTCCATGAATCTGCATAATGTATTTCATGTATCCTTATTGAAGAAATATGTACATGACCCTAACCATGTTATTGATTGGCATCTGATTTAGGTAGAGACAGAGGGAAATTTTCAGGTTCATCCAGTGTAGGTATTGGAAAGAAAAGTCAAAATGCTCTAGAATTGAGTTATAGAGCTAGTAAAAGTTCAGTGGACCTGCTACGGTCCTAAAGATGCTACCTGGGAGTATGAAGATTCCATGTCGGCAAAGTACCTGCAACCTTTTGAATAAATTTGATATTTTGATATCTATTTTGTATATGCATCGAGGACAGTGCCAAAATAAGGGGGATGGGATGTAACACCCCAGGTTTTGAACCCCCATTTTAACTAATGTATTGTTACAATGGTGAGATGCCAAGGTGCCCAAACAATTATTTAAAGGCCAGTGTTCTCAAGACATGTAATGTTTTTATCATTATTAATAATAAATACATGGCTGGCTGCTAGACAGACATGGACTAGAGTTATAGGGGGATATGATTCCACAAGAGAGGGGGCTTGAGGGGCTAAGTGTTTATTCCTATGTTAATTACCCTTTTTGCCTAAGGGAGGGGATCGATTACATGAGCTTCTTGGGGAAGGACATAAGGTTCTTGATTCCCCATGAAGTTACTTAAACCCACCTTTGGTATGATGGGGGGGGGTTGATTGATGGCTTGTTCATTGATTTCTTGTACGTTCATTCATTTCCCTTACACACTTTCATGCACTCACTCACCCATTCATTGATCCATCCTCATCTGCGTCTTGGCTTGGGAAAGGGATCTGAACTGCTGAAGATTAGCCATGGGATAGGTGGTTGTAGTGGTCGTTGGTGTGATCCAACCATGATTTTAGGCCTACATGTCTGAGATGTGTTGGCCTGTGTCCAAATTTGCTCACAGCTATGAGTCCTGAGAGTTCCAGCATTGAGATTCTGGACCAGTTGCGCTAGAGCCCGAATAAGGAGAGGGAATGCCTGAGGGACTACGTGGCAAATAAGGGTGGGCGTTTGCTCTCTCGGGTGGTGCAAGATGGGTAGAAGAGAGCGGGGTACTTGGATTTTTGTGAGAGCAGGGAATCCTGTGAGAGATTATGTGTTGACTAGTTTGGGAAGCCAAGTAACACTCTGGAACTGTCCTTTTGCATTCATTGCTCTGGCTTGAGGGTGACGTTGTTGTTGAGATTTGGAACAATAGTGTCTACAGTTGGGTGGAGCATCCTTGGTCTGCAACCAGTTGGTGTCACCTTTCATAAATATAATTGCTCTCTATTATGGTATCATTTGCATGTATATGAATGTATTTTCGTTGTATATTTAATTATCATTTAATTGAATCCTTAGACTATGCATGCTTGTTGACTTGCTATGCATGTCATTAAAGTCTTTCCTTTTATGCATCCTTAAATTTTAAAAAGGTATTGGTAAGAGAAAGTATTCCAAGGGCGGGCTTGAAGGTAGCGTACCCCGGCCTATGGGTGGATGGGTATGTTGCAAAAGGCCTTTGTTATAATTGTGATGACAAATATTTTCCAGGACACAAGTGTAAGGAACAAAATATTTTTATGGCCATCTCGAAGGATATTTCAAAAGAGTATGTTGAGGCTCCCCGTGTATCTATTTCACCTGAACCCACTGAAATAACCCATCCCTCAGACCCTTCCGAAGTAAAACCGATCATTTCCCTAAATTCTCTCAGTAGCTTCTCTACTCCCCAAACCCTCAAGCTAATTAGTTACATCAAGCATAGGAAGGTCATCATTCTTGTTGATAGTTGAAGCACCCATAATGTTATTCATCGTTGCATTTCCCAAGAAACTAATTGCTATATCCATGTAGTCAATAATTTAAAAATCATGATTGCCAATGGTGGATCCATGAAATTTTGAGGGCGTTGTGAAAATGTGCATCTCCAAATTGGTGAATACCATCTGAAATCTCATATGTTTTCTATCGACATGGGAAATTGTGACATTATGTTGGGTGAAGAATGGATAAGGACTTTGGGTTCCATTCTGATGGATTTTGGGGAATTAACCATGCAATTTGACTAGAAGGGCCAACAATATAAGTTCCAAGGCATCACCTTTGGCTCCCCATAGATCATTAGTTCTGATCGCATGGAAAAACTACTCAAAAAAGGTCATTATGACATTATTTCCCAACTCCATGCCATACAAGCAACTAAGAAACCCTTTGTGCCGCAAGACCTCCAATCCATCCTCTCTAAACATCAAACGGTTTTTTCCACTCCCTAGGGACTCCCTCCTTCCCATGGTGTTCATGATCATTCCATTCCCCTTGTCCCAGGAAGCCTTCCTCCCAATATTCGTCCCTATCATCACCCCTTTTCCAAAAAAAATGAAATTGAGAAAATGACTCAAGAACTACTCAATGCAGATGTTATGCACCCTAGTACAAGCCCCTACTCTTCTCCTATGATTATGGTACTTAAGAAATAAGGTTCTTGGCACATGTGTCTTGACTTCTGCACCCTCAACAAACTCACCATTGAAGACAAATTTCCCATTCTTGTCATTGATGACCTCTTGGATGAATTGAGTGGTGCCTAGTTCTTTACTAAACTTGATCTTTGTTCGAGATACCACCAAATCCATATGAAAGAGGAATACATTCCTAAGACTTCCTTTAGGACTCATGAGGGCCACTATGAGTTTTTGGTCATGCCATTTGGCTTGTGTAATGCTCCCTCCACTTTCTAAATCCTCATGAATCATGTCTTCCATATTTTTCTCCATCATTTTTTCTTATTTTTCTTTGATGATATCCTTATATATAAAAAAAATTTGACAACCCATGTTGCTCATGTGGATCGAGTTCTCCATATACTCTCTGAGCACCAACTTTTCCTCAAACAATCTAAATGTGATTTTGGTTCCTTAGAAGTCGAGTACTTGGGTCATATTGTTGGCAAGGATGGTGTCAGGGTGGATCCAAAAATGATTGAAGCTATGCAAGATTGGCCTCACCCAAAGTCTCTCAAAATATTGCACGGATTTATGGGTTTAATGAGTTATTATCTCAAGTCTGTTAATAATTATGGAAATATTGTAGCACCTCTCACTGCACTCCTTAAAAAGAATTATTTCACTTGGAGTCCAGCAGCTGCTCAAGATTTTCAAACATTGAAGATGACCATGTGCACCACTACAGTCCTGGACCTTCCCGATTTCACAAAGACCTTTGTCCTAGAATGTGATTCTTCATGGAAAGGAATTGGTGTTGTCCTTATGCAAGAGGGTCGGCCTTTGGCCTTTACCAATAAACAATTGTTCGAGAGAAATTTGGGAAAATCAATCTATGAAAAGGAATTTTTGGCTATTTTGCATGTTGTGGATCTTTGGCACCCTTATCTATTGGGGAAACGCTTCCAAATTAAGACAGATCATCAAAGCCTCAATTATTTTATGGAACAATGCCTTTCCTCCCCTGAGCAAAAAAAATGGTTGACTAAGCTCTTTCGATATGATTATGATATCATTTACAAGAAAGGAAAACACAATGTGGTTGTTGATGCACTTTCCAGAAAATATGAAGATGAAGGGTTCCTTTTTTCTCTCTCCTTCATTGTACCATATTGTCTCCAAGATTTTTGCCAGGAATGGCTACACGATCCCAAAAGTTCGCATCTGATACAACAATTGAAGTCCAATTATCCAGTTTCCCCAGGGTTCTCTTGGCTCAATGATGAGATTTGATATGAATGCCATTTGTATTTAAGTAAAGAGTAAAAACTTAAATCCATGATACTTTCTGAGCTTCATGCTACACCAACTACTGGGCACTCTGAGTTTACCAAAACCTATGACTGGGTCAAATGTTGTTTTTTTTTGGGATGGTATGAAACATGAAGTTTGTAATTTTGTTGTTGAATGTGATGTGTGTCAATGCAACAAGGGAGAAACAATCAAATATCCTAGCACACTAGAACCACTTCCGATTGCACCTGTTATTTGGCGAGATATCTCTATGAATTTTATTATAGGATTCCCTAAATCGAGCAATAAATAATTCATCATGGTTGTAGTTTATCTTCTTTCCAAGTATGCTCATTTTTGTGCTCTTCAAGACCCATTTACATCATCCACTGTGGCTCAAATTTTCATGAATCAAGTCTTCAAGCTTCATGGCATGCTGCATTCTATTGTTTCTGATTGTGACCCCACTTTCATCAATAATTTTTGTCAAGAACTGTTCAAGGTACAAGGAACCTAATTGCATATTAGCACAACTTATCATCCCTAGACTGATGGTCAAATTGAGGTTGTCAACAAATGTTTGGAAACATATTTGAGGTGTTGTGCATCGGAAAGAAAGAATCAATGGGATCAATGGTTACCACTAGCTGAATGGTGGTACACCACTTCATACCATACATATACCTATATGACTCCTTTTGAAGTGGTATATGGGCAAAATCCACCTTTAGTTCTCTCATATTTTCCAAGCATCTTGAAGGTCTAGGCATTGACCAAAAACATACAGTTCGAGAGGCTATTCTTCGTACCCTCAAAGAGAATTTGGTCATGGAAAAGAATCACATGAAGCATCAAGAAGATCAAGTTTTCTATGAACGTCTAAACTTACAAGAAAAATTCTCTCAACCTTACAAGCAAAATTCCCTCAACCTTACAAGAAAAATTCCCTTACAGGTGTTTCTTCGACTACAACCGTACAAGAAAAATTCCCTCAAGTTTGACTTTTGTTAGAAACTGGCGCCAAAATTTTATGGTCCTTATACCATTCTCAAGCAAGTGGGATAGGTGGCTTATCAATTAGCTTTGCCTAGTAATTCTAAGCTCCATCCTGTTTTTCATGTTTCTTTCTTAAAGAAGGTGATTGGAACTAAGTTCCAAACTCAAACCAAACTTCTTGAGCTAGATGAAGAAGGATCCATTTTGTTACAACCACAAGAATTTTTGGACCATCATGAGCGTTGTTTGCATCAGCAAGCCATCAAGGAAGTGTTAATCCAGTGGAAAGATACAACTCCAACAAATGCCACCTGGGAACTAACTACCATTCTGCAACAATTTTCCCATCTCAAGACTTGAGGACAAGCTTGTTTTTAAGGGGGAGAGCATGTTAGGGCCCTAACCCCTCATGTAGGTAGTGTTGGCATGTTTATAGGGGGAGTGTCCTTGTAATTGATGGAAATAACAACAACAGTGGCATAACATCAACGATGATGGTAAACAAGAAAGGTTTGGAGACATAAACCTTTGAATAATTAGAAAATATTCTAAGTCATAAGAGATCGTAAGCTCAGGAGGAGGAGAAACAATGGTCGTCTGATCGAGCACTATGAAGAATCTGGATCGTTGGATTAAAATCTAGACAGGAGGAATGAGAATGCAAAGGAGGAGAACATATCTTAGGCAATAGATTTGAGTGCATGGACCACCCATTTTTGGATCTAGAGGTAAGTGCACGGGACTTAATTCCTTTAGAGTGCACAGTAGGAGTGAATGCACGAGACAGGAACTCGCGAAGTTCGAGTTCATGAAATTTATCTAGACCGTTGGATCACGGAGAGATCTAGACAGTTGATCTGGCTTGACTAAGTTGAGATTTTAGGAGTTCGAACACCAGAGAAAGTAGGAGAGCTAACTCACAATTTTGTGAAACACAAAGTCCCAGAGAGCTGGAGAGTCGGAGTAAATTTCAATCGTCAGATCCAAAGGGATACGTGGTGACAGATTGTGAGCTCTGGAGAAATCTCACTTCAATAATTTCCAATTGAGAATTGAAATTCCCAAAGCCCAGAGAGCTGGAGGCCCGAAGTAAATCTCGATCGTCCGATCATCCGAAATAGATCATAGTCGTCAGATCGTCCAAAGTGAATCTGGGTCGTCTGATCTAGAGCGTCAATTTGATATTTGAGATTTCAGAAGTTCAGAGACCCAAAATAAGTCTCGACCGTTGATCGATAAAGGTGTCACAGAACCATTGATCTTGTTGATTGGTCAATTTCCCGAAGTGGAGGCAGAGCTTTGGATTGAGAAGGACAAGTGTTCGTAGATCATTGACTCCCAAAGATTGGCGTACGAAGAAAAGTAGGGTTTGATATTTGAAACTCCTGGAGTCCAGATCACAAAGTAAATCAAAATCATTGATTTAGGAAGGTCAGATTTGATTTGTAGAACCTGAAAGGACAGATCTGAACCGTTAGTTCAGGAGCACCATCAAGATCATGAGATCGACGGTCCCATTGCATTGTGGGGTCAGAACATGCTTGGGTCTTAATTTTTCGCGAGCAAGCCACAATCAAAACCACGATATCACCAAAGGCATATGTGGAGATATGTAGTGAATTGCGAGGAGAAAAGTGGATTTCTCTCAAACCACCTTTGGTCGTTCCCACAATCACGTGGTCACATGAGAGCATCACCCAAGGTCACATCAACGAAATATTGAGGAAGGAGCTAGCGTTGCTAGGCTCCATGTCGGAGGTTACACATTGAAAATTCATAAGGGCCTCTGCGTTTATAATCCAACGACACTGATCAAATAGAATTTGATTGAAAGGTTGTTGTTTCACTTTGTGATTTATTCATTAGTTACGATTTAGTTACACTAACTGAATCATTGTTCCTGAGCAATTGAATCATTGTTCTGGATCGTTGAAATCATGATGCCCGAGCGTTTTTTAGATTCCCTATTTGAGCATTGGAGATGTGGACTATAACGGATAATGAGAGCAGGAATAAAAAAAAAAATTCATGACAGAGAGAGGTTGTTGTTTCTTGGTAAAATAAGTTGAACTATATGTGATCAAGAAGATAGCAGAAACAAAGCTGAAAAAATGTAGAGATGAAGAACATAAGTTGGATAGAGAAGAAATGGTGAAAGCAGAAGACTGTACGAGAACCTAAGAGCATGATAAGAATAGAGGAAGAGAAGATGGAGATAGACAAAAAGTGGAGCCAAGCATGAACATACATAAGCAGAAAAAAATTACAGAAAAGAGAAGAAGTGATAAGCATTGAAATTTTTGTATTGTTGTAAGGTCTTATTCAAGTAAAGATTTATAATTAGGGTGGTAGGGTGGTGCTAGGGAGGACTATTGTCCTCAGAGTTTCAAGTGGATGATTGAACACAGGGAGTTGTAGCTTCCATCTATTTGCAGCTAGAAAAACAAGTGTGGTGCAAGGGAGAACCATTGTTCTTTGTTATACAGGTTAGTGCCTGTGTGACTGCAAGTTGGTGCTTCCATCCAGTTAGTGTTGGAACACTCAAGGAGTTGGTGCTTTCTTCTAGTGGGTGCTAGAGAAACTAGAGAGTTGGTTCTCTCAGCAAGTTGCATCTTGTTAAAGAAGAGGTTGTAGCCTCATTTTGAGTTGGTGCTAAAAGAAAGATGATGTACAAAACTTAAAAGACTACCTATCATTAGAAGAAGAAGAGGTTTTATCCCTTTATGGGTTTCCTCATGAATATTTGTCTTTGTGTATATCATATGTGTGATTGATGTTTGTTATTTCTATTTCTCATGTATTGCATAATATTGATGATCACTTGGAGAAGGTTAATAATATTTTAATAGGCATAAAATTGTTTAAGCACAGTAACAATGGATTCACCTCCCCCCTCTCAGTTGTCTTAGTAATTCCAACAATTTTTATTAGAGCAGGTTCTTTTTATTTAAAGTTAGATTAGTAAGCTTAAACATGACAATCCTTGAAGGAAATTCAACCAGTAAACCTCTTATGTTTGATGGAAGAAATTTTTCCTTCTGGAAGGTCAGAATGAGAACATACATCATGGCCTTAGGTGCTGATGTTTGGGATGTGGTAGAGACTGAATATACAAAACCTGTTGGGTTAGCTTCCAAAGATGATAAGTTAGAATTTAGCTTCAATGAAAAGGAAATGAATGCTATCTTTAGTGGTCTTGCTGAAGCTTAATTTGTAAAGGTCATGCAACTTGAATCTGCCAAAGAAATGTGGAATAAAATTATTAGCAGTTATAAAGGAGATGAGAAAGTAAAAGATGCCAAACTTCAAACACATAGATTGAAATTTGAACAACTAAAGATGAATGAGGATGAAACAGATAGTAAATATCTTTTAAGAGTTGAGGATCTTGTGAATGCCATGAAGGGTCTTGGTGAGAATATTGAAGACGCATTTTTAGTTCATAAGATTTTAACATCTCTTATGATAGAATTAATCCAAAAGTTTCTGCAATAGAAGAACTGAATGATCTTAAAACTTTGTCTATTGATCAACTCCTAGGAACTCTAACTGCTTATGAAATGAGGATTATCAAAGATAAATCCACCACTAGAGAAGCATATTTTAAATCAGACAAGAACACTGATTCTGAATTAGATGATATTGAGGCAAAATTTGTGAGGAGGTTAAATAAAGGATCAGGCAAATACCAAGGAAATATTCCCTTCAAATGTTTTAACTGTGGAAAGATAGATCACTTTGTATCTAAGTGTCCACACAATAAGAAGGACTAGAACTCTGAAGGTGAAGAGAAGTACAAATCCAAGAGATTTGGTAAAAATAAAAGTTTATGTGTAAACAATGATGACTCTTTAGAAGACACAGATAATGACTCTTCTTGTGAAGATAAGGTTAATGAATTTATGCTTATGGCTAAACAGGATTATGATAATAAAATCACATGAATTGATGTTAATGATGAAGAAGTTGTGGTTGATATGGAAGGTGAACTAATCAATTCTTTAGAAGAGATTGACAGACTCAGACTCAAGAAGAGAAAAAAAAAACAGTTGTTGATGTAGTTTGAAAAGAATGGTAAAAAGCTTGATGAAGAATTTTCCCTGCTAAAATTGGAGTTAGAAGAGTCAAATAAAATAGAGGACACTCTGAAACAACAGTTAAAAGAGAAGAAGGAAGGATGAGAATCCTTGGAAGAAGAGGTAGTAAAAAACAGAAAATAGATGGAGAAGTTTAAAGCATTGTATCTCTAAAAACTTCCAAGCATTAAAGCCTCAACAAAACTAAACGACATTTTGAGAAAACATAGATCTCCTTTGTTGAAGACTATTTTAGGCTATGTAAGTGGTTCAAATAACAAATAGACAGAAATCAAAGAGCCAGTAAAGATGATAAAGTTCCAATTCAGCAGACAATAAGACCATGTGAGTACTCTTCCACCAAAAGCTAATAAATACAAGATGATCCCTGATAAAAAACAAAGATATCATAATATGGAGCAACAAATGCCAAAAAGAAGGCCATCCTTCAGGTACCAAAATTTCTTCCATGGTTACTATTTTTATTGCTCTAATTTTGGTCATAAGATTGCAAATTGTCAAATTAAGTTTAGAGACATGCAACTGAGGAGATCAAGAAATAAACAATCTTTGCAACATAGAACTANTACTGCTCTAATTTTGGTCATAAGATTGCAAATTGTCAAATTAAGTTTAGAGACATGCAACTGAGGAGATCAAGAAATAAACAATCTTTGCAACATAGAACTAAACAACCAATGAGTAGATAAAGTTGAACCAATCACTTTGACCTATTGAACAATGATCTTGAATGCTATAACTTTCATAACTTCAGCCACAAAGCTACAAACTGCCATCTAAAGAATTACAAGGTAGATCCAAGGACAAAACCCTTAGCTAGAAATGTCGGCACATGGAAAAAGAAAGATAGTGAAAATGTGGTCTAGTATTTTCAGCTCAAAGACAAAAGAACCCTTGGTATATTGATAGTGGATTTTCCAAACACATGACTGGAGACAAAAGTAATTTTTTGTCTCTAAGTGAAAGAAAATTAGGAAATGTAACCTTTGGAAATGATGCACCAGGAAAAATCAAAGGTACAAGAATGGTAAGTCTAAGTAATGGCAAAGGGAAAGCTCAAGATGTGTTGTTTGTAGATGTTCTAAAACATAATCTGCTTAGTGTCAATCAAGTTTGTGAAAGAGGATGCAAATTTGTTTTCACTTCTAAATATTTTAAAATACAATCTATGAATTCAAGACAATTGATTGCAAAAGGCATAAGAACATAAAACAGTGTCTATGTTTTGAAAGAAAAAGAAAAAAAAAGAATGTCACTTAAGCAAGTATGATGAAATATGGTTATGGCATAGAAGACTTGGACACCTAAATTTTGATCATCTAATCAAACTTAGAAATAGTGGGGCAGTAAAATATCTTCCAAAAATATCAAAGCCATATGATTCTGTATGAAAACCTTTCCAAATAGGAAATCTCACTCAGACACAGTTTAAATCTAAGAACTTTGCATCAACAAAGAAACCTCTTTAGTTAGTACCTATGGATTTATGTGGACCATCAAGGAAGGAAGGTACAGGAAAATAAAGTTACTTCATGTTGATTATTGATGATTATTCTAGACTTACATGGGTTTCCTTTCTAAAAGAAAAATCTGAAGCATTTGAAAAATTCAAAGTGTTTAAGGCTCTGACTGAGAATCAAATAGAAAAAAGATTGAAGGAAGTAAGGTCTGATAGAGGAGGAGATTTTATTTCAAGGGACTTCAAATTTTTTTGTGATAAACAGGGGATCAAAAGAGAGTATACTATTCCAAGGACTCCACACCAAAATGGAGTAGTTGAGAGACATAATAGATCAATTCAACAGATGGCAAGATCAATGTTGAATGAAAGGAATATTGCCTAGACATATTGGGTAGAGGAAATTCATACAACTGTGCATATTCTTAAAAAATCTCATATCAGGCCACAAAGTGACAAGACTCCTTATGAACTATGGTTTGGAAGACCTGATTCAATCGAGCATTTTAAAGACTTTGGGAGTAAGTGTTATATTAATAATAATGATGAAAATATTGGCAAATATAATGACAGGGTTGATGAAGGTATATTCTTATGGTATTCTACAAACAATAAAGGATACATATGCTATAATAAAAGGATACATAAATTGGTTGATTGTATTGACATAAAAGTTGATGAAGAAATATCGGTACGAGATGTAAGTAGTGTTGAATCAACAACAAATGATATAGTTGAAGTTGAATATGAACAAGTCCAAGAATCAGAAAGAGAAGACTCTGAGTTAGATGAAGATACAAATACTCACGTAGACTCAAATCAGTAGAAAACATCAAATCCTCCCTCCAGAATTACTCAAAAGAATCATCCTGCAAGTTAGATAATTGGTGAGATAGACAAAGGTGTACAAACCAGGAGAAGGATAATCAAAGACACTGAGCAATCACATACAATCTTCATATCCATGGTTGAACCCAAGAACTTTAATGAAGCTAGTAAAGATGTAAATTGGTTAAAATCAATGAATGAGCAACTAGGTCAAATTGAGAAGAACAATACTTGGGAGCTTATTCCTAGACTTGCGAATGTAATTGCACCAAATAGGTGTTTAAGAATAAAATGAATGAACAAGGACAAATTGTTAGGAATAACAACAGATTGGTCTGTAAGGGGTATGCACAAGTTGAAGGACAGGATTTTGATGAAACCTTTGCACCAGTGGAAAGATTGGAAGCCATCAAAATATTTCTTGCCTATGCATGTCATAATAACTTTAAAGTATATCAGATGGATGTCAAGTCAACATTTCTTAATGGAGATCTAGAAGAAGATGTATATGTGGAGCAACCTAAAGGATTTTCACTGACAGATAATCCTGACTATGTCTGTAAGTTGAAAAAGGCATTATATGGACTGAAATAGGCACCACGAGCTTGGTATTATAGACTAGAAAAATTTCTACAGGACAAAGGGTTCAAGAAAGGTATTGTTGACAATAATCTATACATTAAGTCTGAAGGTGATGATTTATTAGTTGTTTTGTTTTATGTAGATGAAATTATTTTTGGATGCACTAATGACCCTTTAGTTCAGTGGTTTTCTAATTCAATGCATACTGAGTTTGAGATGTCCATGATAAGAGAACTTTCATATTTTCTTGGTTTACAAATAAATCAGATTTCTGCAGGAATATTTATCTCTCAAGAAAAGTATTTGAAAGAGATGTTAAAGAGGTTTCAGATGGAAGATTCCTCTCCTATTAGTACACCTATGGTGGTTGGTTGCAAGCTCAGTAAATATGATATTACACCTAATGTTGATCAAAGAACATATCGATCAATGATAGGAATCCTTCTGTACATCACAACATCCCATCCTGATATAATGCAAGTTGTTCGATTGGTAGTTCATTATTAGTATGCTCCTAAACAAAGTCATTTAGCAGTTGTCAAGAGGATATTCAAATAATTGAAGGGTACAATGAATCATGGTCTTTGGTATCCTAGAAATCAGAATTTTCAATTAACTGCATATTTAGATGTTGATTGGGCAAACTGTTTGGATGAGAGAAAGAGCACCAGTGGAGGCGCATTTTTCTTAGGTGATTCGTTAGTAGAATGGATTAGTAAGAAGCAGGTATCCATTTCATTATCAACTACAGAGGCAGAGTACATTTTTTTTTCTACTTGTTACACTCAAATCTTATGGATGATACAAACTCTTGCAGATTTGAAGGTAACTTATACTGATCCAATTCCACTTCACTGTGATAACACCAGTGCCATTAGTGTCTCCAAGAATCCTGTGCTTCATTCCAAGACTAAGAATATACCAATAAAGTATGATTTTCTCAAAGAGTAGGTTACAAATAGAGTTGTTTAGCTGAATTATATCCCATACAAAGATCAAATTCTTGATATCTTCACTAAACCGCTTTCAATAGCTCAGTTTGAGTATCTACACCATAAGTTGGGCGTGACCCTGTTATCAAGTTAAAACAGTCTATCTGATTAGGGGGAGAGTGCTCATTGTATCTTTGTTCATGGGTAGAACATAGTCACTCTCAGTTTTTCTTTGACATTGATGTCAAAGGGTGAGAAAAGGTGTGGTCTGGATTCTAGAATTGGAGGCCTAACAAAAATAGTGTGGCCTTTCAGGGTTGCCATCAATGACAAAGGGGGATATTGTTGGCATGTTTACAGGGGGAGTGTGCTTGTCATTGATGGAAATAACATCAACGACGATGGAAAATAGAACAACAATGATGATGGAAAACATGAAAGGTTCGGAGACATAAACCTTTGAATACTTAGAAAATCTTCTAAGTCAAAAGAGATTGTAAGTTCATAAGGAGGAGCGATAGTGGCCATTGGATCGAGCACTGTGAAGAATCTGGATCATTGGATCAGAATTCAGACAAGAGGAATGAGCACACAGAGGAGGAGAACATATCCCAGGAGTTATATCTGAGCACATGGAACACCCATTGTTGGATCCAGAGGTAAGTGCATGGGCCTTAATTCCTTTAGAGTGCATAGTAGGAGTGAATGCACGAGACAGGAACTCATGAAGTTCGAGTTTGTGAAATTGATCTCAACCATTAGATGAGAGATATGGACCGTTGATATGGCTCGACAAAGTTCGGAGTTCGGGAGTTCAAACATCGGAGAAAGTAGGAGAGCTAACTCACAAGTTCGTGAAAAAGAGTCGGAGAGCCGGATTAAATTTGAACCATCATATCTAGAGGGATACATGGCGACGAATCATGAGCTCTGGAGAAATATCACTTCAAGAATTTCCAGTTGAGAATTGAAATTCTCGAAGCCCAGAGAGACGGAGACCTGAAGTAAATATTGATCATCCGATCATCCAAAATAGATCTCAGTCGTCAGATCATCCGAAGAAGATCTCAAGCATCAAATCGTCCGAAGTGAATCTAGGCCGTCCAATCCAAAGTGTCAGTTTGAGGTTTGAGATTTGAGATTTCAGAATTCTGGAGGCCCGAAGGAAGTCTCGATCGTTGATCGAGAAACGGGCCATAGAACTGTTGATCTGGTTGATAGGTCAATTTCTCGAAGTGGAGGCAGAGCCTTCGATTGAGAAGGAAAGGTGTCCGTAGATCTTCGACTCTAGAATATTGGCATACAAAGAAAAGAAGGGTTTGAGATTTGAAACTCCCAGAGCCCGGATCACGAAGTAAATCACAATTGTTGATTTAGGAAGGTTAGATATGATCCTCAGAACCTTAAAGGACAAATCTGAATTGTCAGTTCAAGAGCACCGTCGAGATCGTGAGATCGATGGTCCCATTGCATTGCGTGTTCAGAACATGCTCGGGGCTTACGTTTTTGTGAGCAGGCCGCAATCAAAACCACAGTATCGCTAAAGGAATACGTGGATCTCTGTAGTGAATTGTAGGGTGAAAAGAGGATTTCCCTCGAACCACCTTTGGCAGCACTTACAATCATGTGGTTACATGAGAGCATTGCCCAAGGTCACATCAACAGAAGATTGAGGAAGGAGTTAGCACTGCTAGGCTCCACATCGGAGGTTATGCATTGAAAATCCATAAGGGCCTCTACGTGTATAATCCAATGACATTGATCAAACAAAATCTGATTGAAGGGTTGTTGTTTCACTTAGTGATTTCTTGATCAGTTACGATTCTGTTACACTAACTGAATCATTGTTCATGAGCGGTTGAATCATTGTTCCTGAGCGTTGGAATCATGATGCCTAAGTGTTTTTGAGATTCCCGATTTGAGCGTTGGAGATGTAGAGTGTAACGTATAATGAGAGTAGGAATAAAATAAAAATGTTGTGATAGAGAGAGGTTGTTGTTTCTCGGTAAAATAAGTTGAATTGTATGTGATCAAGAAGATAGCAGAAACAGAGCCGAAAATATGCAGAGATGAAAAACATAAGCTGGACAGAGCATAAATGCTAAAAAAAAAAGACTGTATGAGAACCTAAGAGCATGAGAAGAACCAAGGAAGAGAAAATGGAGATAGACAGCAAATGGATCCAAGCATGAACAGACAGAAGAAGAACAAAGAAGAAGTGGTAAGCATTGAAATGTCTATATTGTTGTAAGGTCTTATTCAAGTAAAGATTTATAATCAGGGTGGTCGGGTGGTTCTAGGGAGGACTGTTGTCTTCAGAGTTTCAAGTGGGTTCTTGAACACAAGAAGTTGTAGCTTCCATCTAGTTGCAACCAGAAAAACAAGGGTGGTAGGGTTGTGCAAGGGAGAAACATTGTTCTCTATTATACATGTTGGTGCCTGTGTGACTGGAAGTTGGTGCTTCCAACCAGTTGATGTTGGAACACTCAGCGAGTTGGTGCTTCCTTCTAGTGGGTGCTAGAGAAACTAGAGAGTTGGTTCTTTCAACAAGTTGCATCTTGTTAAAGAAGAGGTTGTAGCCTCATTTTATGTTGGTTCTCAAAGAAAGATGATGTACAGAACTTAAAAGACTGCCTATCATTTGAAGGAGAACAAGTTTTCTCCCTTTATGGGTTTACTCGTAAATATTTGTCTCTGTGTATATCATATGTGTGATTGATGTTTGTTATTTCTGCTGCTCATGTCTTGCATAATCTTGATGATCACTTGGAGAAGGTTAATAATATTTTAATATGCATAAAATTGTTTAAGCATAGTAACAACTGATTAATAAGGCCTATCAATAAGGAAGAATAATTCCAATGTAAGAAGACCTAATAGAATCTTTCGCTTCTAGAAGGATCTTCCTCTAGATGGTTCTTTTGATAGACATATTTAGTATAAATAGGAGTTGAGGGTATGATAAAAATTTTCTTGGATATTATTGTAATAGAGCTCTTCTCTGTTGGAGGTTGCCTCCTCGAAGAGGCAAGTGAACATTGCTCTAAGTAATCAAAGTGCTATTTTTGGTGTTATTTTGGTATCAATTTGGTATTATTGTGGTGTTGTTCTGGTTATATTGTTGTGGATTAGTCTCCATAAGATTTTCACAGCAAGATATTTGTAGAACCAAACCAATTTTTTTATACCCCACACTCCTAATTTCTTTGGAATCACTAAATGTGACCATTTGACCAGGGGAATGCTACCTAATTCCTTGTGACTTGATCGGAGGAAATTAAAACACACTTACCTAATTTTTGAAAGTATACCAACTGGTATTTTGGAAATTGTGGCCCATTAAATAGGAAGATCGTTTAAAAAAACTTTAAATAGAACCAGACTCCCTCATCTTGAGACCCACCTGTGTGACCAATGCGATATTATTCTATGAATTTACTTTAATAACCATATCCAATCTTCATGTCCGTAGGAGTTTGGTTTTAGTTTGAATCCAAGATACTTGAAACCTTTATCTAGCTCCTTGCACTCATATGAAAGATATATTACCAATTGCTCCATGACCTCAATTGGAATAGAATTTTTATACACATTGGTTTTGTTAACATTTATTTGCAAACTAGTTGCAGCACAAAAATTCACTAGAATCTCTTTTGTAGCTATTAGTTATTGAATAGAACCTGCACCCAATGAAATAAATCATCAACAAACAATAATTGCGAGAAAATTATTGTAGGAATGACTTAGAGTCCTTTCAAGGATCCATTCCTTAAGGATTTCTTAATCAACCTTCTTCAAGCTGATACAACTATTAAAAATAAAAATGGTGACAAGGGGAAGCCCTAACTGATACCCTTGGAGGGTTTGAAAGAGGCAGAGGGAGATCCATT
Source organism: Picea mariana (assembly GCA_032191745.1). NCBI lineage: Eukaryota > Viridiplantae > Streptophyta > Pinopsida > Pinales > Pinaceae > Picea > Picea mariana. Next base: position 238,665 of record JASDQU010100316.1, on the reverse strand, counting down.
TATCAGTACTGCAAATGAGGAGGAATCAACGCACCCAATTATTCATTTCACCATGTTCATATTCATTCCCAATTGGATCAATGCCAATATGGAAAACGTCCAATTGACTCTGTCATATGCTTTGGAAATCTCTATCTTTAAGACCAAGGCTGCCATCTTATTGATATTAATTGAGTGTAAGGCCTCCTAAGTGATGGAAACCACATCATTTATTTTCCTCTTACATATAAAAACATACTTCTCTTTAGATATAAAGTCACTAAGGATTGACTTTAACTGTTTGGCTAAGATTTTTGCAATTAATTTGTATATTAAGTTGCAACACGAGATGGGGAAAAAGTCCTAAAAAAAATCCGAAGACTTCTTCTTCAGAATTAGGGTCAAGAAGGTTGAATTAAAATAACTTGACACTTTACCTGATATCTACTATTATTCAGTCACTTTTAATAGATCTAGCTTGATATCATCATAGAACATAAGGTAGAACTCGACAACTGAACCATCGGGACCTAGGATTTTACTTTCGTGAAACGACAAAAACATTGTCATAATCTCTTTCTCAATGATTTCCTCTTTAAGCAAGGAGTTAGATTCCTCCAAGACAGAACCGGGGAAAAGATTGATGACCTTAAGAATGTCCAAGATAAGACAAACATGGGACTCCTTGAAAAGGTTTTCAATCTATTCCTTACCAGCATTGGCTATTCCTTCGAAGGAATAAACCAAACTTCCTCAAGAATTCTTGATCTCCAAAATGGAGTTCATGATTTTCCTGTAACTTGCATATTTGTGAAAAAATTTAGAGTTATTATCCCCTTCCTTAAACTAGATATCCCTACTCTTTAATCTCCATTTAGTTTCCTCATACTCTAATAATTGCTTCTTTCTCAATAAAATGTCACTATTGGACGATTCCTCAGAATCAGAGAGAGGAGCGATCGATCTGTGTATCAACAAAGCCATGATCTGTGATTCAATATCCAACAAATGTGCAATAGCTTAAACATTGAAGATTTTTTCCCAACTAGCTAAGACCTTCTTGACCTGGTCAAATTTTCTACAAACTAGTGCATGTAGGAGTTCTTGTCATTTTCTATTAATGATTTCTAGGTTGATAACACTCACCTTCTGGAATCATTTTCTTAAGTCAAGCATGGTTAAATTGAAAAGAGGGTGGATTTGGACTTTTTATTACTATCTCCAGAAAAATTGACTTGTGGTAAAAAATACCCCCAATCAGGACCTTCGACTTGAATTACTAGGAATGATCAATCAAACCTTAAGAATTAAAAAAATGATCTATTCATTTCGCATTGTCCTTAAAAAATGATCTATAAAAAAATGATTATATTTCAAATTAAAAAAATGATCTATAAAAAAATGATTATATTTTTTATGTATTGTCCTTAAATGATATACATTGGTTCAAGATACTTCTTTAGTATTTTTATTATCATTTTTTTTTTCAAATATAATTATTTTTGGCTCAACAAACAAACTTTTTACTTCTTTTTCTAATTCAATCTAAAAACTAATTATTATTTTTAAATGGAGTTGAAATTTTATTGTTTTATATCTTTAGTTTTTTATGCCTAAAAAATTTTAACATGTGCATAATGGAGTATCTTAAGATTTGGATTTTTCTAAGATTTAAAGAAGTCACCATAAATAGTAATGTCCATAATGGGGAAAGGGGAATATATAATTTTGAAGTAATAAGAATTTGAAATATAAATAATAGATCTAGCCCCACATCTTGGGGTGCTTCTATATAACATACCCAACCATCCACAGGCCGGGGTACGCTACCTTCAAGTTCGACCTTCAAATTCTTTCTCTTCCTCTATGTAACATACTCAGCCATCCATAGGTCGGGGTACGCTACCTTCAAGTCCGACCTTCAAATTCTTTCTCTTACTGATACCTTTTTAAAATTTAAGGATGAATAAAAGGAAAGACTTTAACGAGATGCACAACAGTATTCAACAAGCATGCATAGTCTAAATATTCAATTAAACAAAAATTAAATATATAGCGGATATACATTCATATACATGCAAATGATACCATAATAGAGAGAACTTATCTTTATGAAAGATGCCACCAACTGGCTGCAGACCAAGGACATTCCACCCAACCGTAGAAACTATTGTTTCAAATCTCAACAGCAGCGTCACCCTCGAGCCAGGGCTATGAATCCACAAGTACAGTTCCAGAGTGTTACTTGGCTTCCCAAACCAGTCAACACCCAAGCTCTCACAGGCTTCCATCTCTCACAACAATCCAAGTACCCAGCTTGCACCACCCGAGAGAACAAACCTCCACCCTTCTCTACCACGCAGTCCCTCAGGTAGTCCTTCTCCTTATTCGGGCTCCGATGCAACTGGTCCAGAATCTCAATGCTAGAACTCTCAGGACTCACAGCTGTGAGTAACGCTGGACATAGGCCAACACATCTCAGAGATGCAGGCCTCAAATCATGACTGGATCACACCAGCGACCACTACAACCAAATATCCCATGGCTAATATTCAACAATTTGGTTCCCTTTCCCAAGCCAAGACGCGGATGAGGATGGATCAATGAAAGCATGAGTGAGTGCATGAAAGTGTGTGAGGGAAATGAATGATCGTATATGAAAATCAACAAACAAGCCATCAGTCAAACCCCCCCATCAGACCATAGGTGGGTTTAAGTAACTTCGTGGGGAATCAAGAACCTCCTGTCCTTCCCCAAGAAGCTCATGTAACCGATCCCCTCCCTTAGGCAAAAAGGGTAATTAACATAGGAATAAACACTTAGCCCCTCAAGCCGCCTCTCTTGTGGAATCATAACCCCTTATAACTCTAGTCCTTGTTCATCTAGCATCCAACCATGTATTTATTATTAATAATGATAGAAAAAATTACATTTCTTGGGCACACTGTCCTTTTAATAATTTTTTGGGAACCCTATCCTGTCAGCATTATAACAATACATTATTTAAAATGGGGGTTCAAAACCCGGGGTGTTACATCCCCTCCCCTTTATTTTGGCACTGTCCTCAGTGCATATACAAAATAGATATCAAAATCTCAAATTTATTCAAAAATTTGTGGGTACTCTGCCCGCATGGCATATTCATGCTCTCAGGTAGCATCTTTAGGACCGTAGCAGGTCCATTGAACTTTTACCATCTCTATAACTCGATTCCGGAGCATTTTGACTTTTCTGTCCAATACTCGCACTGGTTGAACCTGAAAATATCCCTCTGTCTCTACCTGAATCAGATGCCAATCAATAAAATGGGTAGGGTTATGTACATATTTCTTTAGTAAATATACATGAAATACATTATGCACATTCATGGAAGTAGGCAATGCAAGCATGTATGCAGCTGGACCTATTATGTCCAATATTTCAAATGGACCACAGAATCTGGCTGCCAGCTTTGTACAACTACCCAATTTCAAAGATCTTTTCTTTGGCTTCATTTTCAAAAGTACATGCTCCCCTACTTTAAATTCTTTAGCTGTCATGTTCTTATCTGCATAGAATTTCTATCTATCTTGAGCTGCCTTTAAATTTTGCTTGATCTTAACCACCTGGTCTTCCATGTCCTTGAGCAACTCTGGCCCAAGTACCACTCTATCTACTAGGTTTTCCCAACTTACTGAAGTATCGCATTTCCTACCATACAACGCTTCAAATGGGCTCATTCTTAATGAAGCT